>JANKKI010000155.1:1200000-1800000 GCA_025175665.1 Cinchona pubescens
ATTGTACACATTTTCTGTCACAGTCTATGGTATTCCATTTGTTTAATTTTAATTGAAATGACAAACAGTATAAAGTCTGCGTTGACTGGAAGATAAGTAAACACAGGATGAGGTTTTATCTTTGGTAATATGCTAGCTATAAGTAATATTTTGCAAATTAAAAAAACAGCAAAACTTCAAGATTGAGTTAGATTGGCTGTTATTCATGCTCCAACAGATTGGAAGGCCTTTCAAAAGTGAAAGAAAGAAACAGTGAATGTCTTGGAAAAATATAGTCATCTTATGTCTTTAGCGCTCTTTTTTAATTATGAGATGGTTTAAGATGATTAGACATGTTAGGAACACCATGAATTTTTATATGAGTAGCCATTTGATTGATTTTCTAGTCAAGTTGGTTAGATCAGCTTATTGTTCGGTGTTTAGGTATGCAAAAACTGGAGCTATGTTGCAAGTTTAGGTGCCAACTTTCAACATGGCAACTTTTCCCCTTTTCCCCTTGTCTACTAGTCAATCTTGAAAGATTCTAGTCCCTGGTTCTTATGGACGCAACTTTTTGGGGCGGGCCAGTCAGTTTTCTTGGTTGGATTCAGGTAGGCACTTCTTTATGTATTTTGCTCAGCCAATTGGATGTTTGATTCAGCCAAAAGTTCAGAAACAAAATTACCAAGTTATGCCTTGAATAGAGGTGTTTTGACCCCTACGCTTCAAGACATCAAGTACTGTCACACTACTTCCAGATGGATTATATCCTTGCCTTCATGACCAATATGAATCAGAAACAGAATGTAGATTCTAGCCAGAAAATTGACATTGCTTCTTGCCTTCTTGTTTTCTTTAATATGAAAAAAATTATTTTGATGTCCTTGGATGCATTGATATAATGCACAAGAAAATGGTAGCCAAGGATAGTATCACATTTAGATGTTTCAAACTAATTAGAAAATATAGGATGCTGTACACTGATAGATTGGCATGCTTTCTGACTGATACATTTGGAGTCCTGTCCTAGATTTGAAAAAGTATTTGTTTTTACATGCAGGGGTGTGCATATGTTGCAGCCTCATTCCAAGAGTATTTTGTGAACCGAGGGAAGGTGTTGTTTTCACTTGTTGAGGCCCTTGGTATGTCTGAAAATTATTTTCCAGATTTGAGCATTTCAGTGGAACTTGCTTCTTTTCAATTTCTTTTGCTGCTGCAAAGCTTAATTTGTCCAATCTGCAAGGAGTGGCTCTATGAGAAAGACAAGCTGCATAGATGATAAAAAAAAATTGAAACCTGTTCTCCAAAATTTGTTTGCAATTTGTTTTAGCAGTAAAGATTAAACAATCTTTGGGTTTTTGGCCTGAAACCAATATATTGTGCAAATGAAAGCTCAAAGAAATATAAGGATTTCCAAAACTAGTGGGCTTTTAATCCGTAGTTTGGATCACTTAAATAACCACATAAATGTTAAACATATTGATAAAGTGGATGAAAATGTGAATCGTGTTTGGCAGTGAACATGAACTTTACGAGGGAATAGATTTGTTGCAAATCTTGTTTCTCAATTTCACGTAGTTCATTTATGAAGTTTACAATCCATAGTTCTGCTAAAATAATAATTTAAAGTTTCAGTTGCTTGCTTGGTATTCTCTCTCTTTCTCATTTTGTGTACAAAAAGTTATAGAACTTAAACTACAAGAAGAATAGTAATTAGCTGCAATATTGCTTATTGGCTTTTGCAGAGGAAATGATTGATCAACATAAATCTAGGAACCATGAGAAATCTAAGTGCGAGCGATAGAAGAGGTGAAATAGGAGGTTGAAAAAACTTCAGAGTTCTGTAATTTTGTCAATTACATGAAATAGCTTAGAGATAGGAATTTGCATCATAGCTTGTTGGAAATTTTCTGCTAGAACTCTTTAAGAGATAGCTAGAACTGACATGATAATACAAGAGGTGCTGGAGACAAAACTTGCTGTAGTTTTTTATAAAGAAGAATGGTGAAATGCATAAGAAATGAAAAAAGGACAATTAAAGATAAGGATCTTTTTCGATGGCTCCAATTGTGACACCTGGTTTTAACATAGAGATTTTCTGTCTCCATGTGTTATATTTTAGCCTAATCAAGTTTCATGTATTGTTAAGATTACATTTTATTAATGCACTCTTGTTTGTGTTTTTTTTATTTTTGTAATTGAGAACGTTTTAGAAATGTTTGAATGGTCTTGTGGACAGATGTTATATTTAGTTCATAGCTGCAAGGTTTTTCATTTTGTATGTCAAAATTATTGGTGTAGTTAAGGTTTTACATTCCAGAATTGGGAGTCAAAATCCTGCCAAAAACTGGAATGCGTTGACCATATGAAGTAACATGCACCCCTTGAAAAGTTTGTGGTTCAGAATGTTTTCTCAAGATATTCAAGCCTTCTAAATATATTTAACAGGGATAGCTCTTTTATCTTGTAGATGTTGAGCTATCTTGACGAATCCTTTTCTGCTAAGCTACTTCTTTCTACATTGCCCAATTTCATTTTTGGCTTTTTTACCTAAAAGGTCTTTGCAAAATTTGTCTGCTTCAGCATTATAATATCTCCTTTACTATCATTCATTCGACTGAAATACTAGTAAAGAACTAAGGACATTGCTGATTAAAAATTGTAGGTGACCCGGATTCCTTCTTTAATCATTGCAGCTGAACTTTTCAGTTGTTCTAAATGTCTGCTTTTTTACCAAGTTCTGGTTGCTCCCATGACAACTAGTGTTAATTACTTAAGAACATTAAAAATTTTGGCCAATGTATCCCAAGAATGTTAATCAGAAGGCAGCTCCGCTTTAACTAATTACAGCTGGAATACTACCTGATGTTGAAGCCTGAATATCTTTGCCTTGGCTAGTGAGCTCATCACTCAACTGACTTTTTCTGCTCTTCTGGAAATTTAATTTTTCAATAAATAACAACTGTTAACCTCTACCATGGCAGATGAGGGATAGTACTTCTCATACCCTTCCCTTTACCTTTGTGGTCTGGTCAGTCTTCGAACTCTTCTTCTTTGAACAACCAAAAAAAAAGTAGTTGTGCTTTAGTAGAAGAGCACCATTTACATGTTCGAATCTTCTGTCTTTCTAGTAATATTCAATCTATGGAGTATGGTAGTAAGTTCTAATTTCAGGAGGAAACAGAGGTACTTTTAACTGACTGCTCAGCTATATAAACTTTTTATTTGCATCCTTCCTCCATCCAAAGAGTTTTAATGGTAATTCGTATAGCTTGTTTCAGAGACTAAATAAAGTAGTGAAGAGAGAAAAACTGGACGAGGGGGAGCTTACACATAAAAAGAGAATTGCAGCCTTGTAAAGTGATGTTGGAGTGAGGACAGTGAAGTTTTGCAATGTAAGATCCTGGAAGAAATGAAATGAATTACATTTTACTGAGATTGGAATAATTAGCTATAGCATAGACCAGTATTCCCTCTTCTATTAAGTTCCTGGGTAGGAGGATGGTACCCTTTTTTTTTTTTTTTTTTTTCGTGTTCAGACATGGATGCCTAGTGTTCATTAAGAAGTAGAAGTAGTGAAATGAAGGAGGGGGATAGAAATAATTCATCCTTAATTAGTTCATAAGAAAATTATGGAAAATTAATGGAGACGTAAAACCTTTTCTCCAGTTTTAAGAATCCTGGCGGTTGATCAGCTCTCTCAATTGGTAATGAGTCATGACTTTTATGTTACTAGATAGGTTTTTGAAGTTTCTTATTTGTGTACATATGTTCTACCTCCCTTCTAATGGAAATTTAAGTATTTATTAAAGAAATAAGTTCCAGGTTTGCCTCTGCTATGTACATTAAAAATTTCATGATTCTCGTATTTATTGTTTGATATACTAAATTTCCTAATTGAGTATTGTATGAGCTCATGCTGCATATTTTTTTTTTTTTGGCTCTTTCAGATGTATATCTTTTAGGGACAGTGATGTTGGTTTTTGCTATGGGTCTGTATGAGCTCTTCATCAGCAACCTTGACAAGGCAAAATCATTTGCAGATGAAAAAATTCCAAGCACATCAAATTTTTTTGGCCTATTTACTCTAAAGGTCCGTGCAAAATTTATCTCCTTATTGTATACTTGCTACTGAAATATTTGTAAATCACTCACCATATTGCCGACTCTATATACTCAATAAAGATACTTTTGCAGCATAAGAAGATATCTGTACTTTTGTTTTCTCATATCTCATTCAATTTTCTGCTACTATATGCACATCGGAAAATCATTTACAAAGTTACAAATTGATAGTCACTTGCGAAAATTATTTCACATAACAAGATCTTATCAAATCACGACTCTCCTGATTTTAGATTCTCAGCTAGATTTCTTTCATTTTTTCCGAATCTAGTGACACATCGGTGAGAGATTCTTTTATTTATTATTTTGTATAGATGCACTGAATGCACCTCTGGCATAGAGCAAATGATGCATATCCTGTTTTTTTTAAGTAAAATCAGATGTGTTACTACTATTTGTTGACGCATTTAGCGGGGATTTTTTTCCCCTTGATAGATTCAGTTACAGAGCTTTAATTTATTTCTAGTAATGCTCCTAATCGTGTTTGGGGTACTTGCTAGTGTAGATTGTCCAAAACAAACTCTTTACCATTCATTTGCTTAAAGTAAAATAGATAGAAGCAAAACGTACAAAAAGAGTTGAGAGTATCACCTTGGAATATAGGGAAAAGACTGCATTGAAGGTTTGTGCCGGCTAGAGCCTCATATAATGTATTAATCAGCGGTGATAGTGGTTCCTGCTGCTTTTTGGCCTTGCATGATTGAGCACAAGATTCAAGCATCTCCAAAGGAAATTTGCAATTCTGATTTAAAATTCTTTATCTGAAAATCCATGCATCACAAAAGTCGGGAGCAAGAGCTCAATTACAAAATGCAGAACTATTTCGTTTCTGAACAATAGTATTATTTATCATTCATTTTTTAATGTTTTGCTGTCATTTTTTTCAGGAACGACCACAATGGTTGGAAATTAAATCTGTCAATGAGCTGAAAACCAAACTTGGCCATGTGATCGTCATGCTACTTCTTATTGGATTCTTTGATAAGACTAAGAAGGCCGCTATCCTATCGCCTCTTGATTTGCTTTGCTTCTCAGCCTCTGTGCTTCTTTCATCTGGCTGCCTGTTTCTACTATCAAAACTCAGTTCTGAAGAATAAGCGTTTGTACTGTGCCAGATTGTCCAATAGAAAATATTGTTGGGTAAAACCTATATTAACCTGATAACCATATGCATGTTTGTGAAGCAGTTATTCTTGTGTTCCTGAGCTATATAAACTTGACAGTACAAAACAAGTGTTCTTGTGTCCATGAGTTTATGGTGTTTATCATATCTCCCATTATTATCCTTTGGTAGTCTAAAGTCTAACCTTCAGATTCTAAAGTTTAATCTGAGGTTCATATAAAGTTTAAAACTCTTTGTGCTGGTGCAACACTAGTTGTTTATTTTCTTGCCTTTTACCACTTTCCATTATGCTCAGCATGTTTAGAAATTATGTTTTATGTACTTTATGTGTTGTATATTTTATATGTTTGTGTTTTATTAGTTTTATTTATTTTGTTAGCGTTGCAATTTTGTACATATTTTCTTCGGTACGTGTGCACTGGTCTAGTGCCAGTGTGTTGTAATTTTGTAAATATTTTCTGCGGTATGTGAACAAATTTCTGACAACGCGCCGTTTGTGGAAACGATTCTGTACCGGTGATAGTTTTGGAGGGAATTTCTGGCAGGTGTCGTTTGTATTCTTGAAATATGAACGAGCCTTAGTTCATATTTCAAGAATACGAATTAAGTTAGATTTTTTTTTAAAAAAATATGCTTAGAACTAATACACATCTCGTATTCGAGAAATACGAACTAAGGCTAGTTCTGTATTTCTCGAATACGAACTATGCCTGGTATTACAAACCCTTCTGATATTCAACAATAACATAGAAGTGCAATATTTACTTATTTAGAGATTTTTTTAACGTTCATTTTGACATTCAACTGTTATGACAAAAGTTTTGTAAACTAATAATATTATGTAGTGAATACTTGTGAAATTAAGTTACAAATAAAAAAGTTTAAGTTGTAGTAATAATATAATCTTTCATTTAATGATTACTTTTTTGAATAAATTTTGACAGTTTCTCCTATTTATTTAGAAATTCTCCCTACCAGCAACCATACCCAACAAGGGTTACGCATATTTCAAAGAAGACAAATGTATCCTACTTGTACAATAATCAATTACACAACTAGTAGTCCATCCATCAATAACATGTGTCAACCTATAGTTATACTACAATAATCAATGCCTATGCCCCTCAAGTTTCCCACTAGTGCCATAATCTTTAGGTTTGTGTATCCTCTTTGACTGGAAAACATAAAATTGATGATGTGTCACGTACTCTAGTAAACTCTTCTTGAGTAATAGTGAAGTTGGGGCTCTTAGAACCAGGCTGTGACGAACCTTTAGGACCAGTTCCCAATGACATGTCACCTAGGCCAAGGAAAGTTGTAGATGATGATGACTGCAATGGAATGGTGTCATGAAATCCTGTATCAGGCTTAGGCATAGGCTCAGGCCAAGGCAACCTAACTCTGTATTGTCAACGACCACCACCACGTTGTGCAGATCGAGTGGTGCACCATACCCTCTGTGGATATGGAACTGGTTTTGGATGATAATTGGGGACATCGACACTAGCAAATTGAAGATGTCCCGTCTCTCCTATTTCATATAGTGACTGAGCTGCAAAATCTCTATGATGTGTACTAATAGTTTTGACCCGATCATCTCCATCCCGAATCAAGTCTAAGGTCATGTGGTACATTTGACACATGCGATCCATCTACATAAAAGTGAAATAAAATAAGTTAACACAATAACGAAAAGTCATAGACTTGTTTAGAATAAAAATGAAAATAAGTAGATTCATATCAGATAATCAACTCGTACACTGTCACCTTGGTAGCCCTCAAGGAAATAAATCCGCCGACTCGGATTACATATATATATATAACTGTCCTCTGTCGATACCAATGCAAGTAATCCAAAGACGCATTCATAGTATTGTACATGGAATACCTATCTCAAGTGTGTCTAAATGTGCTATCCAAACATCGGCATAAACTCGATGAACTATGAGTCAATCAGTGTTAGGCCTCCCACGATCACCTTTCGAATGAAGTACATTATGATCAACAAGTAATCTTTCGTTCGGAATAGGTTGGTGCATTCTAAATTGTCGCATGACACGATGAGGAATGTGGCACTTCACGACCTTCCAGCATATAAGATATGTGACTAATTGCCATATGTGACGACCAGTAGTGCAGTAATGGGGAAGCTAATCAAGTATATTAACTGTGTACGACTGCCATACGAACTACAAAATAGAAAATTTGTGATAATAATGTTCATTTAAGTAACATTAGAATATATGTAATCCGATTTCAAATTAATCAATACCTAGATGAGGGTTGGAGGCCATGTAACTGATCTCGAAACGCAGGAAAGACATGTCTTACTGTTCTACGCAAATCAAAATTCACATCTCACCTATTGAACAATGTGTTCACGACAAGTTTAATTTTAAAGATCTAAATATTGTACGTTATATGAAATTACAATTTCATTTGCCAAAATATTTACCTAGAGGCTATACTCCGTGAAACTCTTGCGATGGCTCTAATCCATCAGGCCAGATAGTCGGTATGCACTCCCAAACCCATAACTGTCGTATAGTTATTAGCATTTATATAAAATAACAAAAATACAATTAACATTTTATGTATAACATAAACAATACCTGTATCAAAAGAGAAGCACCACAGATCCCATTTGTAGTGAGTGAAGTAGCATCACACAATCCACGATACAAAAAAACTAATACTGTAGATCCCCAACTAAAATACAGTCCAATTGTCTCCAAATCTCTAAGTAGCATCATAACACGTAACGGCACCATGTTACCTAAATGGTTAGGAAAGATAAGTCCACCAAGTAACAAAAGTATGTACGTCCGTGCACGCTGTCTTGATTCTGTACATGCCTGTAGAATGATCAAAGATCATCACCTCATGGTCTCAGCCTTTTTGGTCAAATTCCTTCAAGTTTTTTCAATGTATTGGCATACAAGGCGTGCGGCAATGTTCAGCTTTGGCAATGTTGTCAACAAACAATTTCACTATTTGATAGAATGTGCAGTCAATTAAAGCCTTGATCCCCAGTTGTCTAGCACCTCGCAAGACATTATTCAAACTCTCAGATATATTTATAGTTGCCATTCCCCACCTGTGGTTGTAACAAGTAATTTTTTTCGATATTTTCCTCTTAGATGTGTGCCGTCAACGGATACAATGGGCCTACACCGATAAAATACATCAATTACAAGCTTAAATGCCCAATATATGTATTTGCTAATATTTTCACATTATCGCTATTCTCGGGATGATACAACCACTGTACCACAGTCTGTGGATTAGATCAAACTAGTGGTTCAACAAATAGTGGTAATTGTGCAAAGTTAGTCACCCAACTTCTATAAACCAATTAAATTTCTTTTCTCCTTACATACCAAGCCTTCTTATGTGTAACATTAACCTTCAACTTATCCTTGACATACACTTGAATTTATTTTACCTTGTGACTGGGGTCATTTTCAACTAAATGCACAATGTGACTTGCAATAACCACTGATGTTAGATTTTGGTTATTATTTTCGGTGATGTCCCCAAGGCACAAGTGATCATCCACGCACTTTGTGACCTTCCAAACATCAAGTGTTTTTTCATAAAGAGCTCTAATGAACCAGTCACACCCTAAGGACGTTAAGTTGTTGGACGACCAAGATTTACATTTGGCATACCATGTTCTCTTCCTACTTTTCACCACTTTAAATTTCCTATTTTGTGCGACGGACTAGCACAACCTGACAGCTTTACTCAATTGCTCCTTACTAACAAAGCACATATTCAACCGAATAGCATTCTTTTTCTCATTCCAGTAAAATATCCCATTATCATCACTACAATTCATAGGGTTATATTGATCTATGTGTCCAACATCATTAAAGAATGCTAGTCTTCTAGGTTGATACATAGGAACATCATCTTGAATCTGGCAACCAACAAAATTGTGTTGAAAATTATCATGAGAGTCAGGCTCCGATATATCATCCGACTCTATCATCCGACTCTAACTCTGACTCGTAATCTTCTTCTGACTGATGCCACGATGCGTCACTATCATCATCAAATTCACCCTCCAAAATATCAGCCATATCATGATCTAAATCTGGAATATTATCGAGCCCATGCACATATCCCGTGTCCTCCTCGGCAACTTCCGTATGCAAGGTACTTGGTCCTTCATCTATTCAAGTCCCTTCATCACTTGCCACACCAACAGTATAATCAGAAGATTTGAGTTTGACATGGTGCAAAAGAAGCTGTGGGGTTGTAATAATCAAACGCCCTTTGATAGTCGAAAAGACTCTATGCATAGGATTGTAGTTGCATATTGTCCATATACGATTGCATTAATGATGTCATTGACTCTGTCACATACATCCCAAGGTTATTGTTGGGTTCCGGGAATTGGGCGATTTCTTACTTCTCAATGTACACCTCTGCAATGAACATATGATCTCTTTCAAACATATCAAAAATGTTCTTCATGCTTTCATCATCTACCAATGTAGTAGTAAAGTGACCGCATCAAAGTCTGAACACGATATTCAACTTGCACCGACTTTTATCAACCTCCATGAACTCATAGATATTGTCAACCAGCTCATCAAATCCAATCCTATGACGGATTCGAAATATCTTATTGCTCCTCGCCGGACGATAACAAATAGTTCCGCCTTCGCCAACTATTTTCCCTCCCCCAAACAGGGCAATATGACGAGGTCTGTCAAACGTTATGCGCCTATACACATTTGAACATATTTAGACCCCATTATTGAGTATTTCAAAATTTTAAAATAAAATTTGGGAGGTTAAATAAAATTACATTAAAGATTTAATCTTCATTTTCTTAATTTACAAGGTTAAACCAATCTAATGAAGAAAACTAAGGAATTGGATAGCATTTATGAATTATTTTTGCTTTGAAAATAATTCCCTGCCAGAAATTCCCTCCAAAACCAGTACCGGTATAGAATCATTTCCACAAACGGCTCGTTGTCAGAAATTTCTCGCGGTATGTGTGCACTGGTCCAGTGCCTATGTGGAAATCCATCACTTCCGCACTAGTCCAAAGCTAATGTAGGAATAAAACCTCTTGTCCTACCACAACGCTAGTTGTTTTATTTGCTTGTGTTTTACCAATTTCCATTATGTTTAACATGTCTAGAAATTATGTTTTACATACTTTAGTGCCCTATATGTTTATATGTTTTATGTGTTTTGTTTATTTTGTTAGCATTGTAATTTTGTACATATTTTCAGATGCATTAAGTGTGAAAATCCATCACTTCTGCACTAGTGCAACACCAACGTAGGAATTAAATATCTTGTGCTAGAGCAATGCAAGTTGTTTCATTTTGCTTGTGTTTTACCACTTTACTTTATACTCAACATGTATAGAAATTATGTTTTATGTACTTTACATGCCCTATATGTTTATGTGTTTTATTAGTTCTGTTTATTTTTTTAGCATTGTAATTTTGTATACATTTTATGCTTACGTGTACATTGGTCCAATGTCAGTGTGAAAATCCATCGCTTCCACGCCAGACTAATACTGGCGTAGGAATTAAACCTCTTGTGCTACTCCAACACTAGTTGAATTCATAGAGCTATAGAAGCACGGCTCCCCTCACACATTTTTTGCTATTTGAATGCATACATATAAATCCAAACTTAATACAATATGTGTTAATATTTCATAAAATATGAATTAAATCTTTTAACCAAAATTGTTACCAAGAGTGAAAGGATGTCCAAGTTTACCTAATAAGGTAGTCCACCTTTCCGTTTTCTCAATAGGAATTCTAAATCTATTTTATTTTATTTTATTTTTTTTATACTAGAAATCATCTATTATAGGGGTTTATATTATTATTTTTATTTTATGTATTTAATTATTTCCCTATTTTTTTTTGTGTCTTAGCACTTTGGTTACCCTTTAACCATTACGATTTCCTGCTTTCCTTTAAGTTATTCCGATGCACTTTACACTTGGTGACAATGAAGTAATTTATTTATATATTTTACTTCTTCATTTTAGAAACTCAATTTTAGATTAAATAGCTTCCTTAATCATAGCATTGTCTTAGCTCCCCTTTGAGGCACTTTTCTTCATGTTTGTACATATTTATTTTATTTTTAGACATACTACTTAAAGTGTTTTCTAAAGGCCCGATAGCATCGCGACTTCACTGATCGAGACTCTATAAAGTCTAAACACTTGATTTAATCATATTTTCTTAATTTTAGCCTTTTTTTTTTTGTCAAGTTTGATGTTTGAGTGTATTTTACTTTCGTTTTTTTTTTGGCCATACGCATTTTCATTAGATTCTTGTTTTGTTCCTTGTTAACATGCTTCGTCTTTACAAATTTTAATTTGTACTTTACTGGATCCATTTGCATTACCCTTTTTGATGCTTTCATCGGCACGCTTCTTGAAAAATTAGAATAAGATCTGTTCAAGCATGCAGAGTGACGCAATGTGCATGTAGCAATGTTTGTTGGTTGCTACAATCTACCGATTGGAGAACCATAGAATTGAGTAAATGCTACTCTTGGACTCTTAAGAATGAAGGTCTGGGAACCTTAAGGCTTGAATTGAAGGTGCATTAGTGAACCACATAAGCATTATATATATATATATATATATATATATATGTATTGGTCCATCACATCCAAGCATTTATGATTCATGTGACTATATTAATATTCCTAAAAAGTGTTTTATTTGCTCGTAACTCCTGTTTGATGTTAGATAAATTGAATATTGGTTTTAGTTTTTCTGCATCGTGATGGACCTAGAAGAAGGGTACCTGTCAAGTGTAGGTTTGGGATCATATTTTCTAAGGACTATTCTAGATGTACACAATTTCGGTAGTAATATTCCATTCCAAGTTGAAAATGCGATCAAATGTTTGGGACAGTATATGTGATCCTGGGATAGTAACTCAAATCATGGGAAGAAACTTTGCACAGAGTTCTATTGCTCTCTCTCTAGATATATAGAGAGAAAGAAAGAGAGAGTAAATAATATAAAAGTTCACTCAACTAGGGTTTTCGATTTAGTCATTTAATTATTTCATGGCTTAAATAATCATGCAACTTGTAAAAATCTATCATTTGGGTCATTCCATCTATTTTGTTCATTAGAAGCTTTATTTAATCGTCACATAATGTTAGGAACAAGAGAATATGTATAATATGTATAAATCAAGGATCAACACAATGAGTAGATAGGAAGCCTCTTTACAAGAAAATATTCTAGGTCATCTACACATGGTAAGTCTTAATATGAAATCAAGATAATTAAACTAGTCAAGTAATTACCTAATTTAGGGAGAAAATAAGGTAATTATATCAATCAAATATTTACATACCATAATATAATAATTATATATCTTTGACATCCTTCTTCAAACTTGATATGATTATAGAAAACCAAATTGAGTTTGAAACAAAATTAGAAAATAGAAAACCGAACCGATTAGAGAATAGAACCAATAACTAGAACCAAAATGAAACCAAAATCGATTGAAAAACCGAATGCTAAAACCAAGAGAACCCGAAAGTTGAAAACTGAGAGAAATCGAAGGTTGAAAACCTAGAGAAACCCGAAGGTTCAAAATAGAGAAAAACCCAAAGGTTGAAATCAGGAGTATCCAAAGGTTAAAAATCGAGAAAACTCAAAGGTTAAAATTAGGAGAAGAAGGTTAAAAATCAAGAGAATTTATCCGAAAGTATATTTATAGGCAGAGGCTCTGATACTATGTTAAGAACAAAAGAGTATTTATAATAGTTGTGCATAAATTAGGCTTCAACACAATTGGTAGATATGAAGCCTTTATATATCCTTACAAGAAAATATTCCATATCATCTATACATAGAAGTCTTACTAATAAAGACAATTACACTAATGAACTAATTACCTAATTTGGGAAAGAATTAAGGTAATTATATCAATCAAATATTTATCAATATAATAATTGCTTATTTTTGAGACATAACATCCACGTGACTTTTTTAAAGGGTAAAATTATCTACAACTTTTGAAACATTAACATTTTCAACAAAATAAATGTTCCATTCTATCCCCTTGATCCTTCTACAACGTCTCTTCTACCCTCTTCTCCGTTCCCCCCTGCTCCTCCTTTCTTCCCATCTTTTATCCCCTCTTTTTGCTATCCTCCACTCCTCTTCTAGCTCATTCTTTCCTCTCCTTCCCTCTGTCTATCCCTCCTCCTTCTCTTTCTCTCCTTCGATCATTCAATGTTGTTTTGATCATGCCATTTTGGACATAAAGAACCGCACCATATAACACATGCTCACTATGGTTGGCATTGCAATCAAGATGGATATGTTGCTGAAGCTGATTCTATGTGGTTTTATAATCGAGTTTGGCACCTAGTTGATGATCTACAAGTTCCAAATCATGATGTCATAGAGAGATATGTTTACTTTTTTTCCTTTTATGTATCATTTCTTTGTTGATTGCAATAATAAGTATGCTTTTTCTTTAGTGGAATAACAGCTCTATTTGAACTCAATATATACAAGACTACTGCTTATACACTCTCAGAAATATGGAGGGGAAGGGGAGGGGGAGGGGAGATAGAGGGGACTTTCGTCTTTCTGGAAGAATGAGCAAGAAGGAATATGAAGGATGGCAGAAATAGGAGATGGAGGATGGGAGCAGAGAAGTAGGGACGAATGGAGAAGTAGGCAGAGGAGGTGTGCCAGAAGGAAGGGCGAAAGGAGGGGAGGGATGGGATGGAAAAATGTTTTTTCTTGAATATGTGGTTTCAAAAATTATAGACAACTTTACCCTTTAAAAAGTCACTTGAAATTGACAGGCTAAACGGAGCTTTTAACAGACAAAATATATGGAATGACCTAAATAATGTATTTTTGAAATATTTAAGCAACTAAATAGTTGAACTTTTAGAGCATTTGAATTTGTAGAATGTAGTAATTTGAATTTTTAAAGTATCTCCATTCAATATATGCATGGCAAATAATTAATCTCTCTCTCTCCAAGATCATAGCATCATAACTCATCTACACTTCTGTAAACTCAGTTGGGAGAAGTACAAGAAAAAAAGGAAATATATACATATAGACACAGTAGTGAAGATGAAAGAATGAAAAAGTACAAGAAAAAAAAAGAGAAAGTCCATCCCAGTGTACATTCATATACAGTAGTAAAGATGAAGTTAAGTACATGGATGAGAGAATTGGTAGCAAAATTAGCAAAAGAAGAAGCTGATGGTGGTGATAGTGGTGGTGGGTAGGGAGATGTGTTGAACGACTTTTGGATGTATATATAGCATAACGGTGATTCATTTTGTGTACAAAACCTGTAGCAGTTAGAGAAGAGAAGTTTGGGAGCAAAATTGGTGCGAGATGGAAAGAAGGGTTGGCATCTTTATTGTGATGAATATAATATAATATATATCTATGAGAGACAAGGAAAATTCTCATGCATTGCTGCCCGATTATATTAGAGGCTTGATGCATGTGTCACAGTTAGACTCACATATCTTGCGAGACTACAATACATGTTATACATGTACAACATTTCAGAAAACTTTCACATAAAATTTTCTGAATGATAGAATTTCAAGTGTACGCAGTCTTGCAATAATACTGACCCCACGCGGGTGGTACAGTTGGCTCATATCTTCTAAGAGACCTTAATACATGCACAATAGTTTCACATAAGATTTTCCAAAAGATATAAGTTCTACCATAGGTTGATTGGTCAAACTATCCTTGAGCTTAAGTTGAATTGTTTGATGAGTCAATTTCAAGTAGTCAAGTTTGACTTGGTTAAACTTCAAACTCATTTTATTTATTTTGAATTAGTTAAATTCAAGCATAACATTTTTGAGCTGGAAACTCTATTTAGTTTAGGTAATTCGGTACAACTTTTGAGTTTTTAAACTGAGACTTCTAGTGCTAAAATTGATTGATCAAAAAAAAAAAAAAAAGGAAAAGGGGAAGAAATAAAAAGGACCCCCGATATTTATCTTCATTGCAATCCTAATCCCAATATAGATTCTTACTAGCACTTTGATGATTTCTCTTCTTGATGTTAATTTCAGGATATATTCAAACCCAAAAAAAAATTCAAATTGCATAGAAAGGGGTAAGGATGGAGGATAGAAAGGGAGAGTGTTATGGTGACTTCAATCAAACTGTTCGAAATTAGCTCAAATGGACTTCCACCAAATTACAATAACAAAGTTAAATAAAATACAGAGAAGGGGATGAAATTAGGGGTAAATTACGTTAAGATGAAGGAACCAAAAGAGAGGAGAGAAGCTAAGAGAGCTTTTCACAAGAAACATCAAGCGTGAGATACCCAAAATGTGACTGAAAATGCTAAGAGAATCTGGATGATATAATGAAGAATGAGAAGGAGAATATTCTCCAAATCAGTCCGTCCATTCACATCTCGCCATGCGCTACACAAAACAAAATTATTTACAACAGCTTCCATCCAAATCGCTATCGTTTCATTGCATCAGCCACATGCCCTGGATGTTTCTTTTATAATATGCTGACATGATTCCCTTTAATCCCCAAATCCCAATTCCATGTCCCTATTAAACAAAACGACACAATTACTTCCCCTTAACTCTTTTTGTAATAGTTATTCTATTTTCCGTCTTTATTCCTCTAACTTCCTACTAGCGTAAATTAACTTTTCAAATAATGACTCCAATGTCCTATATCTCCCCCAGTACCATGACATTATCCTGCCTTAGCTAATCTTTGTCCTCAAGGGTTGAAGTGCAGAAACTGCTTCTCAATTGCTTCTGCAAATACCCATGTTGCTTCTTCTTCTGTTCTTCCAACGCATTAAATCACCCACTAAACTGCGGCTACATTTCCTTTCTTAACTATTCTTCTATCCTACACAGCAAATGGTACAACCTTCTAGTTCCCTTTCTTATCCATTAAAGGTAGTTCTGACACTGGTATTTCATTGTTGTTGATCTTCTTTTTCAACAAGAAAACATGAAACACTTGGTGGATTTTGGAAGTAAGAGGTAGAGCCATTTATAAGTTACTAATCTAATCCTTTCCAAAACCTGATGAGAAGGACCGTAGTACTTAGCTGACAACTTTTCATTACACCTCTTCTCCACTGAGTGTTGTCTAAAAGATGAACTTCAAGTAAACCCAACCTCCAACCTCAAGTTGTCTCTCACTTCTTTTTTTATCAGCATAATATTTCATTCTTGATCTTGCCTTAGCCAGGTTTTCCTTGAACAGTCTATCCATAAAGAGCCTCAAATGGAGTCATTTGAATATCTGAACAATAGGTAGTACTGTAGAACTACTTGGTCAAAGTTAACCACATATGCCAATTTTTAGGTTTTTTATATACCTTACTCCTAAGATACATCTCCAATAACTGATTCATTATCTCACTTTGTCCATATGTCTGAGAGTAATAAGCAGTACTCAAATATAGTTTAGTTCCAATCAACTTGAAAAGTTCTTGCCAGATGTTACTGATAAACACTCAATGTCTCTTGGAAACAATGGCTTATGGCATCCTATGTAGTCTGTAGACATTATCCATAAACAATCTAGCCATACTGGACTAGAAGTAGTGTGTAATGATGTCACATGCCATGAAAATGATAAGTTCTTGTGAACCTGTTCACCACCATCAATATAACTTCCTTTTAGACCCTGGAAAGCCTTCAATAAAATCTATAGTGATATGGCTCCAAAAAGTATTGAGTTTTAGGTAAAGGCTATAATAAGCCAGAATAAGGAGTATTCTCATTTTTGTACCTTTTACAAACATCACAACTTAGGATTGCAATTTTAAAACTCTTGTACATTCACGGCCAATAGAATAGAAATTTTCGTTCTAATCCAGCTAGCATGTGCCCCAAAGTGATCCCCAACTGTGAATCATGAAATACTTTGATGGATTTGTCCCTGGTGTCTCCTTGATATCCAATATATAACCTTTCTTTAATGGCTGGAACCCCATCTTGATAACTCCAATCTCGCTTTGGGCATCAATCATTAGTTGCTCTGTAATCATTCCTTTTGCAAAACCATCTCTCTCATAACTACAACTTCTTGCATCATGGTTCAAGCTGGAATCACCTGTGACAATTCTAGCCTTAGGCTTGCTCTGAATAGGAGGACAGACCGAGAGACGGAATCCACATTCAATCGCTAAAAGCTCCCATTCCTCATTTTCCTTTTGGAACAAAGCATCGGCTATAATATTTTGTTTGCGTACCTTATATTGCACTTCATATTCAAGTCCAAGTAGCTTTGTTAGCCATTTCTGGTGCATTGGAGTAGTGATATTCTACTCAAGCAAGTACTTGAAACTTTGATTATATGTCTTGATGATGAAGTGTTGACCCTCCAAATTGTGCCTTTACTTACTCATAGCTGTCACAAATGCTAACAACTCCTTTTCATATATAGATAACCCCAAATTTCTCTAGCCTGAAGCTTCTCTAAGATATGCCAAAGGCCTCTTTTCTTGCATTAGCACAACTATTATTCTCCCATAACAAGTATCGGTCTCTTTTATAAATGGTTTAGTGAAGTCTGGTAAAGTTAGCATAGGCGTGGTGCTCCATAGATAGTGTAAGGCTCTCAAATGCTTTCAACGCATCCTTAATCCAAAGAAACTGATCTTTCTTTAGCATTTATGTGAGAGACTTTGCAATTGTCCCATATTCGCGTACAAATTTTCTATGATACCTTGTCAGCCCCAAATGTCTCCTTAGCTGCTTGAGAGTTTCTGGTTTAGGCAAATTCACCATACTCAGTCTTCTTGGGGTCAACTAAAACTTCTTTAGCAGATATGATATGTCCTAAGTATTCAACCTTGATTTGTGCAAATGAACATTTACTTTTTTTAATAGAAAATCTACAGTGGATCTTTGCCTACCTCCTTGGTGATTCGAACCCATGATCTAGGTCATAGAGGAAGTATAGTCTTACTATTTGAGATTCATTTTATTGTTGAACATTTACTTTTCTTAACATAAAACTGGTGTGACCTTAATAGCTCAAAAACATGCCTAATGTGTTGCTTGTATGACTCGAGATCAAGATTATAAACGAAAATACATGAGAAAATATTAGAAGCAATTTCTTGAGTTGCTTAAATACTTCATAAGGCTTTAAAATGTTGGGGGAGAATTACTAAACCCAAAAGGTATCAGGCTGCAAGAATTCATAAAGGCCTTCATGTGCCTTGAAGGTAGTCTTATAAATATTTTCATCCTTGACCCTTATCTGATGAAAGCCTGCCCTCAAGTCAATTTTGTTGAAAAACTGAGCTCCCTTCAACTCATTCAGTGGCTCATCAATTACAGGCATTGAAAATTTATCCATCTGAGTCATCTCATTCAACAATCTATAATCCACACAAAATCTCCATGATCCACCCTTCTTTTTGACCAATAACATAGGGAATGCAAATGAACTGTTATTTGGTTGGATAATTCCAGTCTAGAGTATTTCAATTTTTCTATCTCATTCTTTTGCGCATAAGAACATTTATTGGGTGCTTCCCCCTTTAGAGGGATTTGATGATCATGTGACCTAGAGGGTGAAACCCTTTTAGGTTTTTCAAATAATCCCTCAACTCACCTATCAGTACTTTAATTTCTTTTGATACAAGATTCTCTTCACCTTCCTACTCAGTCAGCAGACTAAAATGAGCTGCTATTTCATATTTATTTTTGGTCAACCATTTCCTATTCATGTTTCCTTTAATCAATTTTAACAGTGGCCCCTCATCTTACCACTCAATAGCACTTCACTTCACCTGTCAGAGTAGATCTTTAGCATTTTAAAGTCATTTCGATAGCATTAAACTTGGTCAGCCAGTCTCCCCTAATACCATATCACTCTTGCCAAGTCTAAGAGTCCTAACAGGGTATTGAAACTCATATTTCTGCATTTTCCATATCAAGAGATTATTTATTCCCGTGGAAGCTAGCTTTTCTCTATTGGCTACAACCACAGGGGATTACCTTCCACTTAATCTCTTTGATCAAATTCTCATCAACAAAGTTATGGGTACTATCACTATCAATCAGAACTGCAATAGTTTTCCTTTGATCTTATCCCCTTAATCCTTATGATTTTATTTCTTGCAACTCCTGCGAAGGCATCAATAGAAATTTGCAACAATTTTCCATTGTCTCCCCTCTCATTACTGTCACAGAACTCCTTTTCATCACTATTCTCTTAAATGTCAAACTCTTCTCAACGTTCTGCCAAAATGAAGTTCAAGTGAGCCATCTTACAGATGTGGCCAACAGTGTAAGGCTCATCACATTTGTAACAAAGCCCATTTTTCCATTTTCTTTACAAACTCAGTTGGGGAGATTTTTTTGAAATTATTGGGTAATTTAGTTAAAGGTTTGGTGATGCTTATTGGTTTGCTAATAGAATGGTTAAAGTGTTTTTGGTAGTTGTGATACGTGCTAAACCACTCAGAAGTGCACTAGTCACTCAAGTAGTAATGTGACAAAGAGTAAAATTTCGTTCCCACGAGGATTGTTCCAGAAATTGCTGGTTCAGTTAATGCTTTTAGTTGTCTAGAAAATTAAACAAACAACTCTGTTGTAAATACCAATTAACCCTTTCAGATAAATTTAAATGACAATACTTAAATCAAATAACGAAACTGTTAAGGAGATTGATTTCATTGACAACTACATTCATGCACACCCTCAAATCTCGTAAAATATCAATCTAAACAATTATATGTTGCTAGAGTTGCTTAATGAGCACTGGCTTTCTCAAGTACGTAATATTCATGTTTTGCCAACTATCAACTAAGTCTTCTCAGACCTAGTTAATGCGGATATCATAGGTGATGAGTCTAAATTGGCCATATAGATTGTTTAGAATTACTTTATTCAAGTAATCCCATCTAATCAATGATGAGAATTGTTTTTCCTGAGATTGCAAGTTTAATTCAAACATCTCAAATTAGGTCATAAGAATTAGATCTTTCCTTCTGATAGATAACTAAACCAAATTACTCATGCTACATAAATGAAAGCATTAAACTCACAAATTTACAGGCATAAATTTGAATCAAAAGAACTATATGTTCACTCAAGAATAAAAAGGTGCATAAAATATAGTTGTGGCTATATCAAACCTTGACAAAGACAACTATTCCATAGCTACACGAAAGATCAACATATATTCTTAAATGAAACCCATGGAAAATAATAAAGTAAAGCAAAATCTTGAGAAACTAGAATCTATGGCCAAGAATTAGTCCTTGCGTCTCCTTGCGGAAGAGAATGTTCTTCTTCTCCAAGTTACGAGAATTCTCCAGCAAAACTAAAATACAACTAAGGAGGTATTTGGTTTATGGGTATGAGAGGGGGGAATGAGAATCAAAGTTAATGATACACATAGATGTGTGTAATACACACAGAACACTATGGGAATCATTCTATGGGAATGAAAGTGTTATAAAATACTACTTTCATTCTCCACTTGTGACATGGGTTTCAAGTTAAGTAACTTATTAACATAATGAAACCCATTCCTATGTTAAACCAAACAAGTAAGGGGGAATGATATAAACCCATACCAATAGTAGGGTTTATGATTCCCATTCCGATTCCGATTCCCGAATGTGAACCAAACATCTCCTAAGTTGGTGTTGCAATGATTCCCTACTTTTAAGGCTATTAATTGGTCTTATTTATAGGTCCCAAATGATTCCTAGGGTTAGAAAGAGTTGAAATATGAAATTGCTACAAATGGGCATGATATTAGGGCCCAAAAAGAATGAGCTAACAAATTGCCCCAATCAGGAAAAAGTCATGACGCCATGGTGCTGAGGTTTGCCTTGGATAGAAAGCCACGGCGTTGTGTTCACAGAACCTGGACCAATCACCATATGAACACTGCGGCACTACAGAAAGCATGCAATGAAAAGCCGTGGCATTGATGTCAAAATTCATTTATCCATCTTAGCTCCACCTTGTCTTCCACCCCATACATGCAGTCCTCAATTCATTCCTTCAACCTGCAAAATACAATAAAACATGCAAAAAACTAATAAAATAGTAAAGACATAACTAAAATATGCATAAAAATATCTAAAAACCCCGATTCCTAGTTCGAGCCTTAACTTAGATTAAAAAAAATTAGAAATAACTCTAATCTGTAAAGCTATCAAGTTGTTTGAGGCATGGGAATGAAAATATATCTAGTTTGAGGACTCAGTTTTGGAATGAATATTTATTTTAGAAAAGGATTTCTGGTTTGACATGAAGGTTGTGGTTGGTTTGTTTAACTTCTTAATTGCATTTACAATCCTTTCCTTCAATTTAAAAACCTTATAGTATCTTACATCCAGTAAATTTAATCAACTTTAGTAGACAATTGATTTTCTCCTTTAAGCTAGACATGAACAAAAATATAATAGGATTTCTGCATTGGTGGTAGAACAAAAATATAATAGGATTTCTGCATTGGTGGTAGAAAAGGCATCACAAGGACTATAAGAATTTCAAACCTTTCGTGATACACTGCTACAGTTCCTTGTTGCATGATTTTATTAAACTTCTCCACTGCTTTCTTAGGTCCACCTTCACCCAATCTGACAAAAAGTTGGGTAGCAAACTCTGGCGATCATGGAATTAATGTTCATCCTTCAATTGCTATAACCTTGATATCAGATGTCAGCCTTTCCCTTCAAGTACATCTCAAAAATAGTTGTTTTTTGATTGCCTTCCACCTCGTGGATCTGAAAACTATCTATTAGCTTTTCTTACTTAATCTCTAGCTCCATCTATGTCAAAGAAGGAAAATTCTATTTTGGGAATGTTCTAACCTATCCTTTCTTCACTTCTATTTTGATTGTTCCTAGAGGAATCCCCATTTATACTGGCCACGAACTTAAGCCAAGAATAGAGTATCTAGGGCTCTCTTCAACCTTTTCTCCATATTGGAGCATTGGTTGGTTCATCTGAACCACGAATCCAACCACATAATCATACTTATCATTTAGATCTTTCACCATCCGCTCCATGGATTCTTGTCTATTACAAAGAACCCTTAATAAGTGTTTGAACCCTTCATTTTTCTACTACTAATTCCCTTAATAAGACTGCCCAATTCAAACACTTCCTTGTTAACCATTAACTTCTAAAACTTTTCTCCATGATCTTGTTTCTTGTTTCTATTATTACCAGCTTAATCCCAGGCGGATCATAGCTACTTTGATAGCACTTGTTATGGAGCCTTCAATGAAATAGCTCAAAGTTAACTCAAATGGACAAATTCAATTTAAACTCAGAAATTTCCATTAATAAATCCAAATTACAATAACAAATTAAATAAAATAGAGAGGAAAGGATGGGATTAGGGTAGATTGAGTTAAAAGTGAAAGAATTGAAAGCAAGAGAAGCTCAAAGAGCTTTTACAGAAAAATCAAGCCAAAATTAGATATCCAAAATCTGACCAAAAATGTAAAACTCATTTGGATGATATAATGAAGAAAGAGAAGGAAAATATTCTCCAAATCAGGTCCTTCTATCCATATCACTTCACATACCAAACAAGACAAAATCAGTTGCAATAGATTCCATCTAAAATGCTATCATTTCATTGTCTTAGCCACGCATCTCGCGTGCTTCCATTATTTTAATTAGCTAACATTACTTTTTTTAATCCCTAATTCCCACTTCTACTCCCTATTAAACAAAACAACACCGTTACGTTTCCTTAACTTCTATTTCTTATAGTTATTCAATTTTCCCTTTTTCATCTAAATTCCCACTAATGTAAACTAACTTTTCAAATAATAACTCCTATGTCTCCTATCCTCTCCAGCTTCACGACAGAGACAGTAGGGATGGGGTGGGCCTGGGAGTCTTAAAAGGGGAAAAGAAAGAAGGGAGAAGGAAGGGAAAGGATTGCAGGCCACTGATAGAGAGGAAGGGAGAAGGATGTTGGGGTTGATGGGAGAGGAGGCAAGGAGGTGGCAGGGTGAAAAGAGGGAAGGGATAATGTAGTAGTAATGAAGAGAATGGAATGTGGAATTTGTGGTGTAGAAGGAGGCAGTAGTGAAGAGAAAGGGATGCGGAGTTGGTAGTAAGAGAGGAAAGGGGGAGGGAAGGAAGAGAAGAATGGGGAAAAGGAAGAAACGAAAAAAAGAAGGGGAAGAGATAATAGGAAATAGGGAAAGGTTTAGATAAATTAAAAGAAAAAAATTAATTGAATTAATTTTTTTATAATATGTGTGAATCTGAGAAAGGACAGGAGAATGGGTTGATGAAAAAAATAAAATAAAAAGGTAATAGAAAATGCTAAACACGGGTTTTGAAACCGAGTTCTTTATAATTGGAGACTTACTTGCATGTCCAGATAACTGTGTCATTTGCACTACTTGTTGCGTTGTTCTATTTATATAACCAATAACAATATTTAATGAAAAAGTAAAATAGTAAAGAAAATAATGTGACACGACAGTTGAACTAGTAGAACTACAAACCAAAATGCTGCCGAGTCTCCTTTTGCTTTGTGTTTTAAACATTTCTTGGCAGCACACCTATTTGATAGATTTCACACCAATTAAAAGGTGCCTACATGCTAAAGCATGCCCACTTGACAAAGGTGCCCGCCTTCTCAAAGATGCCCGTCTCACTTGTGCCATTTCTTGGCTTGCCTATCTATCTCCGAACTGGCCTATATGTCCAACTTCACATACTTCATTTGGATTCTCATCTAATTCTCCCTAGTCATACTCCATATAACCCTATGTTTATCACCAAAAGTATCCCTTGAACCATTATTAATAGGCTTTCATCCGTTGGCCATTGCGGATTAGGACACCTAACTGCAAGGAATGTGGAGGAAGACGTTGAGTATGCTCTAGGAGGACATGCATTTGTGGTGCATATTCCAGCAAGTGCTTTGTCCCCTGGAAATAACCCATCAGGTGCAAGTTCTCTTCCCTTCTCAATTTTCTTCCTCATTAATTTCACCCATCTACGAACTCTTTCATTCCTACTTACTCATTATTAGAAGACCCAATATCTACTTCCTTTATTTTCTTTCTTTCTTAGCTCAATGTCCAACTCACCTATCATTGCCTAACGATCTATCAGCTCATCTTGCTTAACCGTTATGCCTATGAGCTCCTCCAACTCTATCGTGAATAGATATATGCCCTAAAACCAATCATGAGAAACAGTTTTGGGATATTGTTTGATAATTACATTTATTAATTGGGCAAGATTAGTTGTTATTATATAAACATTTATTTGTTTATATGTCTTTTCCCAAGAGTTGAGAATATATGTTTCCAAGAGTTGAAAATAAGATACATTTCTAGGTATTTTAGTCTATAAAGATTCTTAGTCATAGGATTATTAATAGGGCAATACTAATCTAGTAAGACTAGTACATGTTATATCTGCTCATATGCAAGAATGACTAATCTCAAGTCATTTGTGTAGGGACACTAAGATAAACATGTGAGTGCTTATTTGAGAATAAGTTCACTAAATGTGAGTTGAGTAAGAACACCAAAATGAAATTTTACATATCTGTCAATTAGTTACTCTTAATTATAGTTGTATATGTGATCCTTAGTTCTGAGACATCATGATTTTCGTGTATATAATTTACTATACTTTAATATTACAATGTACTTACATTAGCGTATCTAATTAAGAAATATATGTACGTATTATCGGGTATAGTGAATTATATATGAAGGAATGTAAATGGTCAATACGGAATCTATCACACTTGGTAAAAATGGAAAATATCCTATGTGATCTTCTAAGATATAACTTAGAAGTCCTTGGCCGAGGCAATGTGAAAATTAGAAAGAAGTTTCTAATTTATTTGACTGTATCTTTTAGATTGACTAGATGCATATGATTATGTCCATTGTTTGATAGTTATTCCATACCCTAATATACTAATTAGGATATTGTGTGATGAAGATTGAGTTGTACAATAACTGCTAATGGAAAAGTTCACAAGTAATTCACACTATTTGGTTGTCACAATATATTATTGGGTATCACTCGTGGCAAATAGGAATTAAGAAATAATTAACTAATTAGTTAATTAATTACTAATTGGGAAAAGTTCTAAGTTCCTTTTAGAGAACCATTTCCTTGTGCTTTAAATGCTTGTACAATACATCATCATGTATTACTTTAAAAGTTTATTCTGTATTAGCTTTTAAAGCTAAGGGTATGGTTCTATAAAATGGATTGTAGAATTCTCTATTAATTGTAAGAGTTCTAATTTAATTTTTATAGCCAAATTAGTTTGAACCTAAGGGGTCACACACATATAGAGCTAATGTTTAATTTGAATAAAATGAGGACTTAATTATTATTAATGACATTTCCTATTTAGAATAGAAAATCATTAATAAGGAGAAATTTCTAATTATTAGTGACTATTTCCTTTTAGAAGAATAGAAAATGTGTACTCTATAAATAGAGGGCTTATGGTTACCAGCATATACTGTACTCTTCTTCTTGTCTCCTTTTCTCCATTGTTTTAAGACTTAAAAATAAGAGAAGTTCAAGTTACAAGATTACCTTGTGTGGATATGCCTTCGAGGACAGACATACATGCAACTTTTGTGATCCATTTGAAAATTTTGAAAAGAGTTACAAAGGTAATGATATTCTAACTATCTTGTCAGGCCAATTAATATATATTTTGTAGATATCATGGAGTTGATCATTGTTAAAACAATTACAAATTTGTAATTTTTTTACTATGCAAATGTTTTTTTTTTACATTAATTCCTTTCAGTGATATCAGGGCTATATCTTTGTTTAACACAAAATCGATCCAATTGTTGTGATAGTGAATTAATAATATTATTCAACTAATTGAGATTTTTAAATAATGCGTGTTTGTTTTCTATAATTTTTTTTTTGGAAAGACAAAGAGCATCATGTGTTTTGTCATTTTGCCAAAACATACTAATCTTGATTTTCCAGATCCAATTGGTTTCTATGTGATAAAAAATTGATGGATTACATAAAAGTTCATGTGGCTTTATAGAATGGGAGAATTACAATTTTGGTCCCTAAACTATGGGTAGTTCTCAAAATTGCCCTCCATTTTATGTTAAATTTCGCTTTGGACCCCAATCTATCAATTATGCGCAAAAGTAGGGAAACTGATGAAAAATTCCAAATATCTAATGGTTTTGGTTATGTGCATTGTTAAATATAAAATAGTTTTGATGAGTTTCATACAATTATGTGCAAAATTAGTTCTCAATCTTGATAGGTTTTAGCTAAACAAGTCCCATTTTAGAATGGTTAGCCAAATTATAAATGATTTAAAAAAATATCATTCAATCTATATATTAAACAGTACAATAACATCTTAATACAATTCAACAATTAATAATATCCAAAAAATGAACCAAAAGGCATTTGTATCGTAATTAGCCACCCAAAACTGATTTCATAGTAATCGAGGTATTTTTTGATCTATTTGCCTTGATAGAAGGGATTCCTAAAAATCTCTCAAAGAAGCCATCTAGCATTACGGCTCTCATATTTTTCTTATTTTTTACACCTTTCCTCTACTGTAAGTTCCAATTTCTTTGTCCTATGCTGTTTCTGATGATAAAATTGATTAATTTCCCTTTATATTAAGCACTTGTTTAGGAATTTTGATTTTAACTTTCTTGTGATTCTGCAATAACTATATAATTTATTGTGTTTTTGGGGGTTGAAGCAGTTATCTTTTTCTGATATAAAGAGTCTATTTTGGTTGTGAAAATGATTTGTTAATTAAGCTAACAAAGTCTGAGTGCTAATTCCATTTTAGGAAGCAGCTCTTATTTTCTTCAACTAATATCCACTGCACTAGTATATTATATAGACATCGACATCTTTGTATTTTCGTTCTATTTTTCTATGTATTTAAACTTTTTCAACATTAATAATACTCAAAAAACAAAACAGAAGGCATTTGTATTAAGATGTTGTTGTACTGCTTAATATACAGATTAAATGGTGTTTATTTAAATAATTTAATAATGAGTAAATTACACCTAAACCCCCTTGTGGTATAACAAATGTTAACATAATCTCCTTGTGTTTTTCAAACCTACAACTGAACTCCTTGTACTTAGGACTAAAGTGAAATGTTAGCTTTTGTGTTAAATTTAACAGTCAAAGCAAACAAAGACAACTTTCTTAAATAAATAATTTAATTACTGAATTACCAATATAACCTTTCAACGATTTATTACATATGCCTTTGGACTAACCAACAACTTATATTAGTTAGAATTTGGGTCCAAACACAATTATAACAAAAAATGGGCCTACATAAAAAATATAATTTTTTTCTTTTTCTTCTTGCACAATATTCAAATCCTAACTACCAGCCACCAAGTAAATTATTGTTGAACAAATTCTTCAATCTAGTTCATATTCAAATGAAATAAAATTTCTATTCAAAAAAATGAGATGATGGAAGTGAAAGCCCAGATTTGATTGTTCTTCTTTCTTGTTTCTTGGAGTCATCAGCTATGGTGGTTAGAATATAGGGCTAGGGGAAGGGAGTTTGGTTTGAAGAGATAGGACCGAGGTAGTGGAGAGAGACGGAGAGAGGTAAAGGTGCGGGGTGGTGAATGTAGTTCAGGTGGGGGATGGCAGTGGCTAAGAAGGTTGGGAGAGGAGAAGGAACAATGGTGGCGATGATGGTGAGGGGTTCAAGAAGGAAGAAAGGGTGGTGGATCTTGTGTTGGCGATTTTAAGGAATGGTAGTATTGAGGAGGTTGGGCAAGGAGAAGGGAGGGATAGTTGTCGCGATGGTGAGGGCAGGAAGGATTAGTGGTGGGCTTGGTAGTGATGGAAGAATGGCTGTGGTGGTTGGGGAGGAGAAGTAGGGGAAGTAGCAGTGATGGTGGAGGGAGATAGAATTTTTATTTTTAAAATAATTTTTTTTGTTAAAAATTTTAAATACTTGTTTCAACAAATTATTAAAAGACAAGTATACCATTAAAGTGAAATTTTGTTGGCTTTGATTGTTAAATTGAATGGAATAACTAATGTCTTCACTTTAGTCCAAAGCAAAAGGTGTTTATTTGTAAGTTTGAAAAATATGAGAAGGTAATGTGAATATTCACTATAATGCAAAGGGTTTAGTATAATTTACCCTTTAATAATCTAACAAACCATTGCAAAATGGAGACCTTTTTAGTTAAAATTCATAAATTGGATTAGGGACCAAAACTATATGAATTTTGACAAAACACTTTTAAAGTTAATGGCCATGTGCACTGCACATGTCCAAAACGATTAGGTATTTGGAATTTTTTGTCAGTAGTCCTATTTTCGCACATAATTGATAGTTTAGAGACTAAAAGTGCAATTTTACATAAATTGAGGACTAATTTTGTGTACTAACCATATTTTGGGAAGCAAAACTAGAATTCTCCCTCACGGAATCTTGATGACGCAAGTCTCATGTGGAATTGGTATTATGAATACCACTATATTAGTTTATCATGTATGCATGTTAACTTGGTTTTGGAAATTGGATTACCATGCACAACGTGAAATCCATGTTTGGAGTCTATTTTGTTTGTTAGAAACAAAGTTAATTCAGTAGCATCCAAGAGATTTTGATCTCACGGTTTTCCTTTTTGCTTGATAAATTAAAAATTCTAAGTACCTCCATTTAGAATTAGAATAACCATTTATGAGATAAGTGAAAATTCTTTCATTTTGGATTATTAAGAATAGTCATACTGATCCATTTATTCCAAATTTAAATTAGGAATAACATCCTTATTGAGAATAAGGATTGTATAATCACAATTAAATATTATAACTAGTAAATTACTAGTTTTTAATTACAAGTGATATTTTTAAATAATCATGAATGATTATGGACTAGACCAAATAATTGAGTTATGTGATTGGTCTTTATTTTTTCAATGTGATTGAGGGATGTGGTTTGTCTATTTCTCCATGGTTTGTAAATTATGATTCTTGTATTAGTTTTCGTTTTGTATTTTTAAATGGGGCTTGCATGCCTCCTTATCGTCAATGTAATTTTTTTTATTCCTCTATTTGTCAAATAGTTAGTTACTATTGTGGTTTATATTTAAGAAGCAAGGAGATGGGGCGCAAGGAAGCCAATATGGTGGAGTCGTTTGAAGTATTGGCCAAATTTTACAAGTTGTGTGATGTTATTATTTTTTATACCTAAAAATCGACCAAATTCAACTTAGTGGCTCAACGTTGAGTTAATTGCTTGTCCATAATCATCCTAAGCATAATTATGTGATAATTAATGCTTGGATTACTATACATGTCAATATAATAGAAATATAAGATATTTTAATTTGACTTTTATATGTTCCCTGATCTATTGGAATAAAAGTGTTTTATTTTAATTAGATTAGTGGGTGTATAAAATTGAATTTATTATATTGACCAATAACGATATGCAGTAAAAGTTATATGATGCATGTGATGCATGATATGTAAAGCCAAGGAAATGGTTCCCTCAATAGGACTGTAGAATTCTCCAATAATTAATTAGTTAGTTAATTCATCATTAATTGGAAGAATTCTAATTTAATTTTTATAGCTAGATTAGTTTGAAACTAAAGTGTCACACATGTATGGAGCTATTTGTAATTTGAATAAAAGGAGGACTTAATTGTTATTAATGATTATTTTCTGTTTAGAATTAGAAATTATTAATAAGGAAAATTTACTAATAATTGGGTTTCTGCCAGAGCAGCTTTTTTATCCCATTGGACAAAAGTACCCTATTGGTCAATTCTCCCCACACTTGCACCTAACTATTTATTGGATCTCCTACCCCATGCGCTATTCGATTTACTGTCTCTTATACCAATAAGACTGAAATTAGGCTAATGGCGATTGGTGAAATGCGGATATTGGAAAAACAAGTTCAAGAAAGGATTTGGAAGGCTTTCCCGACAGTTTTGAAGGGACATGGGTTCAGGTTTTGATGATTGGGTTGAGGTTATTTCCATATGAATGTGATCCCATTTAGAGAAGAGGACTTTTGTTAGTTTTCGTCTTCTTGATTTGCATTTATAGCTGCTTTTTTATTTTTATTGTTTTTAAGACTATAAGTGTCTGCTTAAGTTGGTAGGATCCAAGTTCGTAAGCTAGTGGTGCTACGTTGAAGCATTGACATATGAGGTTTTGGAAAGCGTTAAACAGTGCAAAAATAACTTATTCAAATGTTCAGCGTTTGCTATTGATTAGTGTTATGGTCGTGTGTTGTGCAAAATATTTGGTGAAACTTAAGTGACAATGTTCTGGCTAAGAAGTAAAATCTGAACAATAGGGGTGTTTTTTGGTTTTTCTATTTTTTACCTCATACCAAGAATTCTAATCGCCATTTTAGTAGAGTACTTTAGTTCCTTGGTTTCCCAACCCATCTTATCCTTTGGAACCCCTTTGAGAATTTCTAATTGCAGACATTAATTTGATCTCTCTTTACTGTTATACAAGTCTTTATCTTGATTTTCTCGACATAAATTTTTGAATCTCAAAGGCTGCTCTTTCATCTACTTAATTTAACAGGTCTAGAACTTCACTGTCACCATATAGAACTGTACATAAAATCACAACACTTCTAAATCTACTTTAGTACTGGTCAATAATGGCCTGTAATCGAAACTTGAAGAAGTGATTCACAGCTACAAAGGCGCTAGAGTATCTGTGAGATAAAATATTAAGAAAAGGGGGATAGGGACAGAGAGGAGCGGAACATAATAGCGAATGACGATGGAGTTCAGTATCTAGGCTCGTAATTGATGGGTCTAAGTGGGAGATTTGGCCATTAGGGGCATCACTGTCCGGTTAAGTAAAAATGCTCTGGTTGGATATAATTGCTCTTGCAATAACATCAGTTTTTACTAATACTCCTTCCGTCTTAATACAATTGTTACCTTAGATATTTGCATAAAATCTTAAGTAACAATAAATTTTTATCAAATATCTACAAATGTCCTTATTAAATTGAACTAGGCATATTTAAACGACAAATATTCGTAATTGGAGAGTTTTAATTGGGAGGAGAGAGGAGAAAGGGGAGAGAAATAGAAAAGATATATGATAAATTGATTATTGGGATACATTGGTTATTGGAGTTGGAAATATTTTGAATGTTTGAAAAGTTAAATTTGAAATTTTAATAAAATAAATTATTTATTTTAGATAATATGACATTTTTATTGAGAAATCTTAAAATTGGAAGTGTGACAATATAAATAGGATAGAGGGAGTAGTTAGTACTTCTTATTTGGAATGGGAAATATGTACTCGATTAATTGAGGGCTAATGGTTACTAGTAAATGCCCTAGTCTTCTTATTTTATTTTATACATTGTTTAAGAGTTAAAAATAAGAGAAATTCAAGTTACAAGATTATCTTGTGTGGATACACCTCAGAAGTTGGACATGTTCGAAGATTTTGCGATCCGTTTAAAAAACGCTATGTAAGGGTAATGATATTCTAATTGTCGTATACTTAATATATGGTCTATATATATTACAGAGTTGATTCACCTTAAAGGAATTAAAAAGTTTTATTTTTTTCGCTGCACAAATAATATATATATATATTTTTTGCATCAGTTCCTTTCAAACTCCATCCACGAGGTATGCTAGCTCCACTAGAGCGATACCATATCCTCGTTTCAGTCCTTCTCTCTTGAACATACCTCTATTTCTTTGGCTTAAACACTGCTTGAAGAATGAACTATGAAAAAAATTTAACTAAAATAAATCTAAGGACTAAAACTAGAAAAAGCAAGTAATATGTAAACTAAACGACTCATTAATCTACAAAAACAATTAAAGAAAATATGTAATTGGAAGATTGCAAGAATACTTGTAAACTCTAGAAAGCATGTAATTAACCATTGAAACATGTACATAAAGCATCAAGAAAGTACTTACTAATTCAAAGAACCAATCTTTAACATCAAAATCCAAAACAATCAATGAAAACATTGAAAATATGAAACTAAAACTAGAAATCCAACACCATGTGGGGAGGAGAAAAGAGGGGAAAAATGTAGGCTAGGGAATAGCTATTAATTATCCTTAAAATATGTATTTATAATAGGTCTAGGGTTTGGTGACAAAAGGACATATTTTTCCATGAAAATGGCCCCCCCAAAAAAATCAACTTTCATATCTTCCTGACACTGGCTTGCCACGGACAAGCTTTCCCTCGCTACAGCAAGCAACCCTCCTGGAAACATTATGCAGTTTTGCTGTTCCGCTTCTAAAATCTCTGTCTGACGTCCAACTGATGCATCATTATTATTTCACACGACCATAGAATAAAAACACACGTTATTTAAACCAAACACTCACAAAACTAGAAACCAAAGAGAAAGACAATGAACAAGAACTCTAATTCAAGGAGAAAATTAGGTTAAAATAAAAATAAAAAAAGACCCCAAATATATAAACATATAAATATAAGTTAAATAACATCAAGTAAACAGTAAAATATTACATTAAACATATATTAAAGTCATACAAATAGAAATGAGCAAAACACACATTTAAAACTTAAAATCTCCAAACTAGTGCAAAAGCTTTACGAAAAAGAACCTGACTAACAATAATTTCCTAGGGTTATCAACTCTCCCCAACTTAAGTTTTTTCTAGTCTTGAGCAAAACAAAATAAGACACACATAAACAACTGGATAAAGAAACGACCCACAAAATTGGCAATGGTAGTAACAATTGGTGGTTGTGAAAGGAATAAAAGAATCGTCTAAGTATGTAAGAAAATTTGACCAATGATCCCCATGATTATGATACATAAAATGTTACTCTAAACTCTCGATAAAGAATAAGAGCAAATATGAATTCACTCTTCATAAATGGACGAGACCATTGATTACAAGGCTTAGAAAGTGACATCAAACTTGAAATCAACGCTTCACCCCAAACTTATTTTTAACTCTCCAAGATAAGTTATTTACATGTATTTTAGCTTTGGTTTTAATTGATTTCGAGACTTTGTGTTTAATAAACAGGAGTATTTTGATAATTTTGGATTTTAGTGTCAAAATGTTATTTTATGGGTTTTAATGTTTCAATACACTTATTTATGTGTTTTATGGTATTTTATAGGTTTGAAGTGCTTCAGTGCTCAAACAGGACGAAACAGACGAAAATGGAGCGTAAACGGGTGAAAATGACCGCAAATGACCTAGGTGGCGACGTGTCCTAGTTCTATTTGCCAAGTACTGCAGTGCCTAGGAGACCTCTACCATGCCTAGGCTACCGCTAGAAATGAGAAAAAACCTATTTTAAGAGTTTATATTGATCTTCGATGTCTGATCGAGTTCTTAGGGGAGTTCTTGATCTACAAACTTGTAAATTCCTATCGAGCACTATAAATATGTGTGTTAGGGTTCTAGAAACATAACATAGAGAGGGAAGAACATAATGTAGAGTATTTTAACCTAGCTATAGCCATTGTGAGATAAATTTATCAGAAGATCGAAGATCAATTTCCAAGAAGAGAGTCATCGAAACAAAGGAGTGAGGAACAAGACTATGCCTAGTTTTTCTTCCTTTCTCTTTCCTATGTGATTCCATTCTGTCTAATAGTTGTGAAACAATCTTTTGATGTACTTATGCATATGATTATCTACTAAAACTCTTGACTAGGATTTATTCAGATTTTTCCATGATAATTGATTGTTGAGATCTTATTGTATTCCTTTTAATTTCACATGCGCGTTTACTTATTTCAATTATTTTCTTAATGCTTCTAGATGACTAATCACCCTCTATATGATTTGTAAACCCTAATTAGATTGACAAAGGAATTTTAGGGTTACAGAAATGATCCAAATAGCTTTTGTTTGGAACAATCATCCATAGATTGAATCATTTCGTGGGTACTGATACAAATATACCAATTCACCTTAGGCAATCAATTAGAATTCACATTTATGCACTAATTGGGGCTTTAATCCATATAGAGATATAGTGGACTGATCTAAGATTCCTATTGTAATTGAAACTTGCAGTTACAATAGGAATCTTAGATTAGTAAACAAACCGTGAAATGGAAGGAATAATGGATCAAAGTAATTAACTGGATTGGTAAATAAAGAATAAATCGTAGGTTTAATATCCATTGATTTCATTTCTTGTTATTTAGTCAAGTATTTCATTTTTTTCAATACAATTCTATTATTACATTTTTTCAGATAGAGTTTGATATCAAATAACTCTGGTAGTTGCCAACTATGTCTACTTACTTTGTGTTATTTGATTGATCCGTATACTTGCAGATGCATTTTGAGTCTATATTAGACGTTGGACAAGTTTTTGGCAGCATTGCTAAGCTAAGCACTTTTTTCTTGACGTATTTTGCCAATATCAGATTAAGCTTACTAACTCTAGTTTAAACCTTTTTCAATATTTTATTTTATTTTTTTGTTATTTTTTTGCAGGTTTTTTTCCAATTTTATGCCTAGAAGGTCGAAATGAACCATACTTTCTCTATACCTAGAAATTGAACGTAGTACAAGCCATTTGAGAATAGAGGCAAAGATAGGTTTCCAGCCAATCTTAGACACAACTAATAGTGAAAATCTTGTAAATTTAGTAATTTAAATACTGTCAAATCCAGCTGAAACCAAGTTCTCTCAGGGACATTATTGTACTCACAGTAGATGGTCTTCAATCTTCAGATGGTATTGAAGCCACCAATTCAGGTGAAAAATATTAAGCTGAAGCTGTTGATCATTCAGATGGTACAATCTTCAGCTATGTTTGGTGGGTTGTTCAGTGATGACCCAAATGTCCACATCTTCAACTTCATGGATAGTTGTGACACATTTTGATGTTCATAATAGATTTTCAAATGACTCTACAAGGCTAAGGCTTTTTACATTCTCACTACGGGATAAGGCCAAGACTTAGTTAATTTTTCAACCACCAGGTTCCATCATGACCTAGAATTACCTTGCATAGAAGTTCCTAACCAAGTTCATCATACCATCAAAGACAGCAAAGCTAAGGAACGACATTACTTTTTTTCTGCAACATGATAATGAGCCACTGTTTGAAACTTGGGAAAGATTTAAGGACCTACTAAGGTTGTATCCTCATCATAGCATTTCGATTGGCTACAGATTTAAACATTCTACATCATGTTACAAGGACCAACCAGAACTATAATTGATGTAGCAGCCGGAGGAGGCATCATGAGTAAGTCTATGATGACACATTCAAAATGCCAGAGGTCATGTCTTTAAACAACTATTAGTGGTCTAATGAGAGAGCCATACCAAGGAGAACACTAAGGTTTATGAGATTGATTTTTTCACAGTATTCACAGCATAGTTAGCCATACTATTAAATACCGACAAGATAGACAGTATAGGTATGTAGTGTAGACAACTTTAAAGTCCTTTTATCTCTTGCGAGATATGGCAGGAGAGACATTCTATGGAGTAGTACCCAAATAATTAGGAAGCAATGAACTATGTTGGCAACTATAATAGAAACCAAGGAAATCCCTTCTAATACTTACAATCCAAGTTGGAGGAACCACCCAAATTTTCATGGAGTAACAACCAGCAAGGTGGACCATCATCATCTATGAGACCATAAGCTCTATCAGCATTTCAAAATCAAAATAGACTGTCACAACCAGGGTTGGAAAAGAAGAAAAATGTGGAGGATTTACTTAAAGGATATATCACAAAGAATGATATGATGCTTGAAAAAGTGAATTCTTTATTGCGAAGCCACACATCATCTATTCGAAATCTTGAAAGTCAAATGGGTTAGTTAGCCAATTTTGTCAACAATAGGCTCCAAGATTCTCTCCTGAGTGATATCGAGGTAAACACAAGAAGTATAAGGAGAGGAAAAATTTAAATCGGCTACACTTAGTGTTGTAGAAAATTGGGACTTGAGTACAATAATGCTAAAGCATAGGAGTTCACATTGACCAGTGGGGAAGAAGTCATTTCAGAATCAGTTGCACAAGAAGATAACTTGAATAATGAAGTAGTACTTCCAAAGGTACTATATCCTCAAAGGGTGAAAAATAAAATGCTAGATGGAAATTCAAAAAGTTCTTGAAAGTCTTCAAGAAACTTCATATATATATCCTACTTGCTAAGGCATCGGAACAAATACCTAAATGTGAATTTCATGAAGGATATATTGTCTTGAAAAAGGAGATTAGCTGATTTTGAGACTATTGTCCTAAATGAAGAGTGTAGCATAGTTCTACAGTAGAAGCTACCACCCAAGCTTAAGGATCTAGGAAGTTTCACTATGCCTTGCACAATCAAAACATAGTTCATAGGTAAGGCTTTGTGTGATCTTGATGCTAGTATTAATCTGATGCCTCCTAGTGCTTAGATTTTAGGAAATTAAATGTGGGTAAAGTGAATCTGACATTGGTGACTCTCCAGCTTGTGGATCGCTGATTGACACATCCAAGGGGAATCATCGAAAATGTGTTGGTAAAAGCAGATAAGTTTATAGTACCTACTAATTTTATTGTTCTTGACTTTGACGAAGATTTAAATATTCTCATAATTCTTGGTAGACCATTCTTAGCTACAGGTAGAACTATTATTGACTTGTAAAAAAAGTTGAACTTACCATGAAAATGAATAATAAGGATGTAACGTTTAAAGTTTTTAAAGCTGTGAAAATGCCTAGACAAGATAAGGACTAGTTTGTAATTAATATAGTCATAAGTGAGGCCACACCTAAACTTTTCACGAAATAGCAATTGAGTCTAGCCTAACATAAAAAGAGATGATGAAAAATAAGGTATCCAAATGGATAGATGCGAGTATCATTAACTTAATCCTAGACGGGAATTGCCTTCCAAATATTATAGAAATATTATTACAAGAAAGCAGTCATCTAATTCCTCCGTATCTAAGACAACAAAATATACTGGAAGACTTTTCCCACTTTGACTAGCACGTTTTCTAATGCCCTACATGCGTCTATCATGGTTCTGTCAGCCAAATGCATAGTGTGATTACTCTCTTTAAAGTCTGTAAACTCAATTCTCCTACAAAGAGGTAGGGGCATTAGGTTCATACCAATTCCTAGAGCATATAAACCTTTATGAATAAAAATATCACCAATGGTACAAGATATAGTGAAACTCGTTAGATCTTCTCTTTTTGAAGGTGGTATACTTAGAATCTACTTATTACATATTTTTCAATCTTTATCATTTCCTCATTCTACCATTCTTGAGCACTTCTTGCATGGTAAAACACTTTTTGGTTAATTCATGATCATTTGGTTCATTCATCATTTGGCTATAACCTGCATAACCGTCCAAAAGTTCAAAAACAAACTAAACCTTCATAATTCTCAAGCATTTGATCAAATTTTGGAATGGGAACATGAATCCTTGAAGATGTATTTGATAATCCTTCAATAATATATGAAAAATTTCCATCATGTTATTGCTCTTGTGGGATCCAACGCATTCAACTTGATCTTCACCAAAGTTTTCTTACCTTTCTTGGTATGATTCAATCTCATTTTCCATTAGGGAAGTAGAACATCTTCATATGGGTATTTTGAGTAGTCAAAACTTGATGGTACCCTCAAGGGAGATTTGATGAGTTCAACTACATGAACCCTAGCAACATCTAGCTATAGAAGTTAAATAAAGCGCTTCTTGGGAGGCAATCCAAATTTCTAACCTTTCATTGTTTAATTTTTTGGTTACTTTGTGTACTTTTACCATTATAATTTTGAGCTAATTGTTTGTTGTTTATGTTAATTAAGTGTTAAAAATGAAGTATGGGGTGACTCAGGGCTTCAATATTGCAAAACCCTGAAGAAACATGCAAAATACGAGCACGAACTGAGCAGACCAGGCTTTGCCAAGCCAAGAGGGGCTCAGCCCCGCGCCCTACATCTGATGGCTGGGCGCGGCTGTGTCGTCAACTTCTCGCCTGGCTTGTACAAAATGGGGTCAAGGGCCACAATATGCTGCCCATTTTGCATTCCTCATGTGCTTTTTCCATCTCCAAAATGCCCCAAACTCTTCCTAACTCTTCTAAACCCTTCTTAACATGAAAACCACTGGATATATACTTGTCTTGCATAAATTTCAAGAAAAATTGATCTTTGTTTGATTTTCAGCACATTAAAGAAGAAGGGAGTTTCCAACAAGAACATCAAGAAGGCTAAACTCTTGGAGAATTCTTCTTAGAGCTCAACGAGGTTCCCAGGAGGGATTCTAAGATTCTAATTTGGTGATTTCTATCCTTTTTAGTACTCTTAAAGCCTGATTATTGACTTTAATTGTGCTTTGATTGATGAAATTGCATGGCTCAAGTTGAAGTCTTCTAGTGTTTTTGTACTTGAAATTGCATAAGAAGAACTTGATTTTTCTTAGTTTGAATAATAGAATTGGTATTCTTAGTCTTGTTCTTTACCTATCATGAGGTTTGTTAATTTGAAGTTGAAATCATGGTATCTAAAAAGGAAGAAAGTTGCTAGGGAAACTAGTTCTTCAAAGACAAATTGTGCTAAAATCAATTCCCTTCTGACAAACCTTATGAAAGATTTGAAAAAAATTCCGTTAATATGAAGGTAATTCTTGGAAGAGGATTCAATCTTGATGTTTCTTGGAAACATAAAATCCTCTTGAATGAAGTGGAAACTACAATTTAAAAGAGGAGTTGAAATTTTTTTTTGCATGCATCATGAGTTTGCCATTGAACAAGTTGTCATAGAATTCTATGGAAATGTACTTGAACATGGTAATGGATATGTTTTGGTTAGAGGGAAGAGAGTTCCTTTTACTCGTGATTCTTTGAATGATTACTTTGTTGTTTCATCCATTGATAAAGATGGATATGCTAAGTACAAAAGGCAATATGATCTTGGTTTGATAAAAATGTTTAAATTTCCTGACAATATGTGATGGTGTTGATGTATCTTGGAATGTTGCAAAGAATGATATGGGAGTAGAGAAATCTTTTCCAATGAAATTTTTGTCCCTAAAGATTTGTTATAATTTTATCAACACGTCAATATTTTTAGGTTTGCATACAACAAATGTGAATAAAAATAGAAATGTATTTCTATATTTCTTGCTAAAAGCAAAAAGCTTTGATATTGCCCAAGTAATTCATGTTGAAAATTTTTCATATAGCTAGAACGAAAAGTAAGGGACTTTAGTTTCCTTGCTTAATCACTCAATTGTGTCTTGATGTAGGAGTTTGTTGGGATGAATAGGACAAGTAGATTGCAACGAAGAGCTCGATTGATAGTCGGGTGGTCACAAGGGTGCAACCAAGTTCAAAGCAATTGCAAAAAAAAAAAAAAAAAAAAATTGAGCTTAAGCAATCATCCAACCGGCAGCAAAGATTTGGCAAGAAGACTAGGCTTGAAAGACAAATGGAGCATCAATATCTAATACATGAAAGCCATGGGAAACTTAATTCAGTACATTGGTGGGGCTGCTCATGTGTATATGATTGGAGCTCCAACTCTACCGGTACTTCCCATGTATTAGGAGGTTGAGCAGTTAGAGGATGATTTGAGCGATAAATTGGATAAACCCACAAATGATGAGGAAAAAGGAGAGGAATCTGATGAAAAGGAAGATAGATGAAGTCGCAAAAAACTAAGAGAGTTTAGTCTTTGTCATTTTTTTATTATGTTAGTACTTTTATTTTTTAATTATGTGGTGAAACATTGAGGAGAATAATTAGTTAAAGTTAGAGGCTGTGTTTGTGTTTTTGGTTGTGTGATTGTGATTATGTGTTATGTGCTCTGGGTGTTGTTGATTTTATTTTTGTTCATCTTTTGTGGTGTATTTGTTTTAAAATTTAGGGTTTTTGATTTAAATATTTTTTCCAAAAATATAAAAGGATTTTTGATTTTTAGGTCGTTTTTATCAATCTTGGGGATCTGACTACTCAAGTGTTTAAAAATGTTTTGAGGTAGAACTAGTCTTGATAGAGTATTTGGGTTGAAAATGCATATAAGTTTTCTTTGATTTTTTATCCCTTTGAATTGTAAAGGTGTTACCACTTAAACATATTCGCTTGAGTGAGGCTATGAAAGTGAGATAATTCTTTGAGTGAAGGAGTTAATCATGATTGTCTTGTGATATTTGTTTAGCTTGTGGCATTTATTGAAATTGCATGTTATTTATATATTTGCGAAGTATGAGTGGATTTTAGACTAAGAAAATTATTTGGATAAGTTTTTTGGACCATATGAGCCAAAATTCTGACCTAATTGACACTTTATTCTTAATGTCCTGTTATGAGTATTATAAACGATGTCTTTGTTTAACCATGTTATTTTAGCCGATTCACTCTTTATTTTATCCTTCTTTTCATCCATCACTTTTGCAGTTAGTGTTGATGGTGCACAAAATCAATACTATGGATATGATATTAAGGATGGTTGGGAATGGGACATGAGACATGTTTGTGGAGAGAGAAAGTCAAGTTTATGACTTTAACATTTGTAATAATCCCATTTGTTATGTAATGTTTTGTTGAAGAAAAAAAATGAGAAAAACGTTAGAAAAGAAAAAATAAAGAAAAAAGAAAAGTAAAGAAGTAAAAGAAGGACAATTCCTTCTAAGGTGTGTTAAGTGTTGATAACCTTAGGAAACTAGGGTTTTCAATGCCCAAATTTAAACATTTTTTGCCACAGTTTTGAGCAATTTTAGTATTAATGTGTGTGTTTTTGTGCATTATTGGTTTTATGTGTTGGATAAATGTTTTGTTGTTTAATTGGTTCTTTAGGGTTATATTTATATATGTGCGAGTTTTCTTTGAAATTTAAGGTTTCACTCTAATTCCTTTCAGAATTAAGATTTTGCATGAGCTCATTCTTGATCTATCCTTTCAATGTTAAGCTCATTTTAATCAATGTTTATGTTCTTCATTTCAATCTCTACTAGTGTGTTTTGATATTTTGGTTCAAGGTTTTGGAGGGTGGGGATCAAAATTGATGAGACGCAGAACGAGATAGAAAATGAGCAGCCTGACAGTAGAGCTGCTAGGCAGCTTGCCAACTGGTGAGCTTCCCAAGCTTGGGGAGCTCGTCGACGGCAAGCATTCTAGAAGTGAGCTCTGCACCAGTGAGCTCAACCCGGGAGGCATGATTTTGCCAATTGTTAGCCCTTATTAAGAGCATTTTCGTCCTAAACCCCCGAACCCTGACTCTACCATAAATACTCATAATTGAGCTGAAATAGAGCCTCTATCACCTTGTTTTTCTTCTTGGAGGAAATTTTAGCTTTTCTTCCATAAAAATTCTTGACTAGTTTTCTACCTAGCATAAACTTGTTGTATAAGAGACAGTCTTTCATTTATGTTTATGAAAGCGCTTTGTTTTCTTTCAATTCCATGTTATTTAACTTGATTTTTTCTCATTTATTTCTTCCATCTACTAGGTTTTAATGCACCCATTTCACTTCCTGCTATTTTTGTTAATTTCTTGCTTATAAATCTAGTAAACTAGAGTTATTTTACTCTAAATTATGGCATTTTGATAGTTTAAATCCCGAATTTTGGGAAATTAATTGAAGATTTTAGTTAATTTCTTTCATATGTGTTTATATTATTGTTCTTGTTAAATATGATAAGTTTTTATTAAAATTTTTGCTTAATTAATTGCTTAATTGTGTTAATATAATGTAGGTCAAAATTAGAGGTTGGAACACATCTGGATTGAACAAAGCTCAAAGGACCAAATTGTAATTATAGAAGAAATGGAAGATTGCTTAGGAGAGAGTCCAGATCGCTATCTGGACTCCTCCAGATCGTGATCTGGACTCGGGAAAATGTCTTAAATGAATTAGAGTCCATATCGTGATCTCAATTCCTAGATCGCAATCTGGACTTGCTGGTGGTTAATTTGTATGGGCAATTTTGTAATCTTCCAACAAATAATTTTTGATTTTTGCCTTGTGTAATACTCCACTACTGTAATTTACGCTACTTTGAAATTGTAATAGAGTAAGTAGGTGTAGTAGTAGATAATTAGAAAATCTTAGGATAGATTAGGATAACTTAATCTTCAAGTTTCTTCTTTAATGAGAAGTTCTCTTTAATTATCATTTAGATATAGTTTTAATTTCTTTGCAAGTTTATACTTTGATTAGATAGTTGTAGTGGGTTAATCATTAGCTTTTAGTATATATAATTTTTACTTGCTTTCTACTTTAATTTAGTGAGAATCTCTTTGCTTTCATTTTAGGGTTTCATAGAAAAATTTGGGTTTTATTAATTTATTGCTTTTTAGTTAGGAATTCTCAATTCCTTGCATTAATTTCTAAAGTTAATTTTTAGTGGGCTTTCCTTATTATTATCAAAAATCCAAAAATATTTAGATTTTAAGTTTAACTCTTTCAAATTCTAGTTTATAAATGGTGATTTCTAGCTTTATAATGTCTTTTATAGTATTTTTATTGGGTTAATTTACTTGCTCTTAAGATAGTTAATTCTAGTTTTATTTTAATTAGTTTAGAGTAGAATTAAGTGCTTTTCTTCACATGCTTTTTCTAGAATAGATTAATTTGTTTCTAAATCTCATAATTACTTAGTTTCATTTACTTGTTTTAGTGGATAATTTAGCCTAAGTTAGGTTTTGTTTGCTTGAGTTTAATTAGGGATTTGAGTAGTGTAGCTTTATCTCTCTTTGTTTAAATCGCTTAACTATACAAAGATCCGTAAATCTTGATAATTTCTTACGAACAATCCTTGTGGGGACGATACCCACTCATTCTATACCACTATCAACTCCGTATACTTGCGGAAGTTAGGTAGAGTATAGTGAATTAGTGTGGTTAATTATTGCTGGTTTGTCCTTTCAAAGTTGAACTTTACCTAACAAAGCAATCACTTGTTTAGTTCCTTTAATTGCTTTCCCATGTTTTTACTTGCTTTCTTGTACATAAATATTTGTTAGTTAGTTATGGGTTATGGCTATGTGATGCCAATGTGTTTGTAATGGATAGAGGTTAACAAGTTGACTAGGTAGTAAAATGGACTAATTATGCAACTCTAAGGGGCTTTAGAGTTAATTAGTAGAATTGATCACTCTACTAGTTAATTTGGCTAATTGAGGGGATATAGAAATTGACCCTCCATTATAGACCAAGATTAGTATGAATTAGGGCTGAAATTAGATCTTCATGGACTAATTCACGTAATTGGTTACTAGAATACCATGGGTAAATAATCAAGTTTGGTTAGCTTAAAGAGTAGGAAGGATCTACAGTTAGGTTAATTGAATTGGTAGACTTAATTACCAAGGGATTGGGATTAGGTTACAAATATGAATTAACCTCTAATTTGGCACATATGATCATTTGCTTGACTTGATTAATCAATACCTTGGAAATTGGCTAGCATAAACTCTAATCTCCTCTTAATCTCATCATAGTTTGAAACCTAGTTTAGTTAAAAATCTTCTTTTAATAAAATTTTCAATTAGCATTTCTACTACAGATAATCAATAATTGAACACTGTTCCTCATGGGAATGATCCCTACTTCCACTAGTTAGTATTTGATACCATATAATTGCGGTTTGTCATCTAGTTAAGGTTAGCTGATTTGGTGTTTTATATTTTATAACTAGATGTTTGTGTCTTTTTAGACACAACAAGTTTTTCGCACCGTTTCTAGAGAATGGTTGTTAATATTGATATATTTTGGTTAGAATACTAGTTTGAAGATTATTTTATTGTTTAATTGTTGCATCTTGAAAACCCAAAAAGATTTTTCATTTTTGTACATTTGAGTCCCTAATTTTCAAAATTCAAAATGATTTTCAATTTGATAGCTTTCTTGTCTTATTTTAAATATCCAAAAAGATTTTTACTTGGTGGATAGTTTAGAATAGTTAGTAGTCTAAACTTTCCTATTATTTATCACTTTTGTTGTTTTAGTTCTTTTACTTACTTTTGTCATTTTTAGTGTTGATTTGTCAAGAACATGCTAGGAATGAAAATTAGAATGATTCATGCCAAGGATTTTATCATTCTTATGATTATGGAGGCTTGATCAATCATGTTTCTTGTGAAACAGTATCATTGTGATTCACAAATGGGATGGTCCAACCATCCAAATCCTTATTCAAACTATAAAAACAATCCCTCCTCTTTTCCTGCACACATAGAGCCTGCATATAATAATTGGAGACTCAAACTTAAAGGATTTCCTATGAGTACTATCGTTTTGACTGTATCTACCCACCACCAACCGAAAGAGAGGAGAATGGAAGTTTGAAGAAGATGATGACGGCCATCATAGAGCAATCAAATAGTCATCTAAAGTGCCTTCAAATTCAGCTAAATGAAATAGTAGAAAAAGTGGTGGGAACTACCCAAGCGAATTCCATGAACCCATCAAACACAATAGAAGAATGTGGTAAAATCAATCCATATTCACCAACATCAATGGATGAATGCAGGTTTGGGAGTTATGACCATCATGGAGGGTCATGTTGAGTTAGTAGATTGTAAGTGTGCTCAAATCGACTGTGAATAATCCTTTGGAGCAAACTTCAAAACAATCGGGTCACAATACACCACGTGGGGAAATGCACCAACCCAAGAAGATTAAGAAGATAATGATGCAAGATTGGAAAAGATGATGATGATCTTCATGGAGAATCAAACCAAATCCATGAAGAGAATATAAAACTAATTTTGCAATCTCCAAGAATGATGGGTGGTGAAAACCAATGGGTTCCAACACTACCAACAAAGGAAGATGAGAATGAATCGATTAAAAAACACAAAAAGAAAGAATATAACTTGGAAGAAACCAGTTTCCTAGAGAACGTCTTAGCTTCAACTATCAACAACTGGGTCAGACAACATTTGATTGAGATCAGCAATGATAGAACTCTTAAGTGAGTTTGAGTTTGTCTCGCTTACCACCAAAGAGGTGTCATTAGAATATTTGTGCAGTAAGAGCCAACTAAAAGTGTGGAAGTAGAAGAAGGGTACTTTCTATAGGGGACGAGGAGGAGATGAGGACCACTTTTGCCAAACTTCTGAAAGTCCTTGGAGACTTCAGAGGTGCATATCAATGGAACAATTTCACCAAGGACCACAACACCCTTGGGAAGCCTTTTTAGCCTTACTAGGGTAGTATATTCTTTGTATTTTCTTTTATTATGCTTTATTTAGTTTACATGCCTTAGTTTAAGAAACCAGTGGGTAATAAAGGTTTGTATCCTTGTGATTAGTTTAGTTTTTGTGTCATTATTGGTAAATGATTTTGATAAACTTGGGACAAATTTGCTTGTTAACGAAAATATTGATGGTAGTATAGGACTTTATAGTGATTTGTAATTGACATATGCTTTATTAAATGGGCTTAAAATGAACTTAGACTTTTTTTTTGTCATTTGATTGTGGAGATCCTATTTGATGGTAAACTTTTTGCACTAACTTTTTGAGATATTTTGAGCAAATCATGTGAATGCATATATGTATTGGAGTAGGTTTCTGTTGTTGAGTATCCTTTTGAAACCAATTATGTGTGAAACTTAGTTTGGGGAGATGAGTTGGCATATACTTATGTGTGTTTTTCTTTTTCTTTTAATTGTTTGGATTCCATGTAGTCCTAATGACCTCTCTAGTGTAACTTTGGTTGGTTGGAAAAGGAAAAATCAATTTCTAGAACTCATTTTAATTAGAAATATCATTTATATGGTTTACTTAGAATTGCTCATTGCCTTGCCTTGTTTATCGTTGTGCCTAATGTTGATGAAGTCCATGATAAAGGGTAGAACTTTTGCTTCTAAGATGAATTTGAGCTTAATTGGTTGCTTTCGCATTCACTTCATTAATATGTTGTCTATCTCCTATGTGAGCATTTTGATTGTTTAAGTGTATTTCAAAGTCATTGCTTACTAGTAATCATGACCACGAATGCAGAACATTCAGTTCCGGTTCTTGAGAGAGCTGGAACCAGAACCAGGACCTTGAAAGTCAGTTCCAGTTCTGGCTTTCTAGAACCGGCAGTTCCGGCAGATTCCCCAACTCCGTTAAGTCTTGGTTTCGATTTTGTATTTTTTAAAGTAAAGATACATTTTGGTTAATACTAAAAAAAATAATAAAAGCTGAGATGAGAAATAAAAAATTGCATTTTATTTATATTTCAATTGTAGACTTTGTTTTTGAAAAAAAAGTACAATATTACATTATTTATTGAACCATTAAAAATTAAAGCTGTCTCTTATAAATTCTGGATAATCCATACTCAAAGATAATCTAAAAAAAAATTAAATGCATCAATTACATTGGACTATAAGACTCTCTCTCTCTCTCTATATATATATATATATATATATATAATTTTTTCCCCGGTTTCGGTTCTGGTTCCAAAACATGGAGAAACGAAATTGAAACCTTGTAAACAGCCCGGTCCCGACTCCTGGACCATCAATTAAAGTTCCAATTCTGATTCTGGAATCATCAGTGTCCAGAGGTGCTGTTTGCCACCTCTTCTAGTTCCGGAACTAGAAGCGTGGCCATCCCTAGACACCTACTTAGTATTATGTTTAACTAGTTATGTGTTTTCATGCTTTCTAGTAGCATTTTTATTTCTTGTGATATAGGTAGGTGTAGGATGAGTTTGTAAATCATCATTGAAATAATATGAAAAGTGTGGTGGCGTCTATTATCTTGTTCATTGGGAATGATATTATTTTTGTTGCTAGCGAAAGTTGAAATTGGATGTTGAACATGAATTACACTTCATGTGAAAAATAGGATTTAACCCTTGAAACTCAACCATGTTTTCAACTACATCATAAAAATAATTTTCTTAGCTAGTTTTTATCTCTAACCTTACTTTTTCTGTAAGTGTTTTTCCAATGCCAAGTTGGGTTTGAGTGTAGAAAGAAACGACTTAAGCTATCATTTGGTAATGTTGTATGAAATTTTATTTTGTGATATTTTGTTTTGTTAAGCTTTGGCTTCATATACTAGTTAGAGTACTATGAATCCCTCGTTTAGCCAAATAGTAGGATTTTGGAAATGATCATCTATGCATTCTTTGGACCATTTGAGCCAAAAAGCGTTGTATTAATATTATCCCTAGTGTCCCCACTGAACCTTATTGCCTAATTTATTTATCAAACATATAACTTAGTCAGTTCACTTTGTTTATTTACCCTCTCTTCATCCCACCACCTTAGTCATTGCAGATCTATCTTAGTTCTACAATGTAATTATGGGAGTTTTGTTGCATTTAATTTGCAGGCTGAAATCAAGATGTCCAATGTTAATTGTATCTCTCTTATTGTAATTGATTAATTTACATAATTATTGTTTTTTGTGAAATTCCACTCATAAAAAAAGAGAGAAGAAAAGAAAAAAGAACAAAAAAAGAAGAGAAGAGAATTGGGAGTCTTGGGATCTCTTATTGAATAAATAAGGTTCGTCTCACCTTAAAAAGATAATCTAGTTAGAAATAATGCTTTTGTCATTCACTGCGTTTATTGGTTAAGTAATATTGGGTTTTGGGACTTGTATGTATGGGATAGTAGTCTAATAACTAAAGAGTTTGTATTGAAATGACTAAAGTGATTTGAGTTACTTATATCCAAATTTATCCTACCCTATTAGTTTAGCCTACATTACAAACTTGCAAAAGTCCTACATGATCCTTAATATGGGTTAATAGATATTAGACAGTCGAGGGTGAACCATTGCTTTGGTTGATGTGCTTTGTTAAAACTTGCATTGCCAACAAATATTCTTTTATACTCATTTGCATCAATTTGTGATTCACAAAACAAGTCTTAATGATCTTTCCATACTTGAAGCAAATTTTTGAGAAACTTAACTTGTTTAATCTATATGAATTTACATTTGACTTGGCATTTCAAGAATACTCCATTTAGTCAAAGTAATGTTTGTAAAATCTTATATTTGTAAATGGAGAAGTAGATGAAAATGTTGAGTTTGTTGAGTTAAAAGCCCCATTTTCGCTTTGGACAAGTGACTAGAATTCAACATTTTCACTTTCTTTTCTTTTGGTGGTGTCAAGTGTTAAGTGTTATATATTGTATGTCATGTGTTTAAGTATTTTGTGTCTATCTGGTGTTTGTTGTTTTCTTTGTTCTTCTTTTCATATCTTTTATTACTCGGGAAGAGCAAAGCCTTAAGTTTGGGGGTGTGATAACTCTAGGGAACTAAGGTTTATGGCCAAATTTAAGCATTTTTTGCCATAGTTTCGAGCAAATTTAGTATTAATGTGTCTGTTTTCGTTCATTATTAGTTTTGTGTGTTGGATAAGTGTTTTAGTGTGAAATTAGTGATGTTAGGCTTATATTTATATATGCATGTGTTTAGGTTAAAAAAGTTAGGGTTTTATCCTAATTCCTTCTAGCATTAGAATTTTGTGTGAGTTTGTTCTTGATCTATCTTTTCAATGTTAAGCTCATTTTAATCAATGTTTATGTACATCATTTAAACCTCTAATAATGTATTTTTATTTTGATTTAGGATTTTGGAGGGAACTGATTGAAACCTGTGCGACATGGAGTGAGATCAGACGATGCTAGCAACCTAACAGCAAAGTTGCTAGGTACCTCGCCACTGGCAAGCATTCTAGAAGAGAGCTCACCATCACTCGAGAGACGTAATTTTGCCAATTTTCAGCCCTTTTTCAAAGGCAATTTCGGCCTAAACACCCAACCCTAACCCTACTGTAAATACTCATTATTGGCTGAAATGGAGCCTCCACCACCTTGTTTTTCTTCTTGTTTTCTCCTTCCCACTGGGGAAGGAAATTTTAGATTTTCTTCCATTTTCCTTCTCAACTAGTTTTGTACCTAGTGTAACCTTGTTCTCAAACTTTGTAAGCCTTTCATTTATCTAAATTGTACTTTGTTTTCTTTCAATTCCGTGGTTATTTAACCTGATTTTCCCTTATTAATTTTTTCCATCTATTGGATTTCATGCACCCGTTTCACTTTACTAGTTTTTTATATTTCTTACTTAGTTCCTTGAATTTCTTTCCCATGTTTTTACTTGCTTTTGTGTATTTAAATATATTTTAATTATAGGTATGGGTTAGGGTTGTGTGATGCTAATTTCTAGTGGGTAGAAGTTACTATGTTAATTAGGTGGTAAAATGGACTGATTAGGCAATACTAAGGTGCTTTAGAGTTAATTAGGGGAATTGATCACTCCACTTGTTAACTTGGGTTAATTGAGAGGGTATAAGAATTGAACCTCCATTATAGACGTAAATTAGTGTTGGATTAGGTTCGAAATTAGATCTTGGTGGACTAATACACCTAGTTGGTTACTAGAACTCCATGAATAAATAATTAAGTTTTGTTAGCTTAAGGACTAGGAGGATCCACACTTAGGTTAATTGGATTAATAGATTTAATCACTAAGGGATTGAGATTAGGTTATAAATGGGAATCAACTTCTAATTTGGCACATAGGATCATTTGATTGAACTAATTAAGTATTACCTTAGAAATTGGCAAGCATAAAGTCTAATCCCCTCTTAATCTCATCTTAGTTTGAAACCTGGTTTAGTTAAATCCTTTCTCTCAGTCAACTCTGCAATTAGCATTCCAACCAAATAATCGATAATGGAACACCATTCCTCGAGGAATGATCTCTACTTCTACTAACTTAACACCGTATACTTGAAGTTTGTTATCTAGTTAAAGTTAGTTGATTCAGATGTTTTATATTTTATAACTAGATGTTCGTGTCCATTTAGACTCAACAAGTTTTATGACTAAAGAAGGAAAATTCCTTCTAGTTTGTAATTAACAAGGTAAACTTTGCCTTCGAAAGTGTAGTTGGTTAAATAGTATGGTTTTATGGGGGATGTTCTATGGATTATGGTTCGAAGTTATTCACTAATATGTCTAAGGTGATACGAGTTATTTTATGCAAATTTATATTCTACCCTCATCCTTAGCTTACTTTATAAGCTTTAAAGACCTACACGATCGTTGGTTTGAGTTCATTTGTACTAATGAGTGTTTTGTGTGCTTAAAATTTTTCCAACATATTTGTCCCTTACTAAACTTTTGTTCAATGGATTACATTTTTCGTCTATTAGTGAGAGATTGATATCTACTTTAATGAGTGGAGTAACACTTTTATAATGATGCTCTGGGTTTGATTAGTAATATTCTTTTATATCCATGTTGAATCTATATCTCTTCTTGATTAGTTTTTTTTTCTTTAATGTGATAGCTGACATGCTGAAGGAGGTTAATATGCTTAAATGTGTTTAGGTGTTTTATGTGTTTGTTTTACTTGGGATGAGTAAAATTTCAAGTTGGGGGAGTGTGTTAGCTAGCTAAAAGAAAATTATTTACATGCATTTTAGTTTGGGTTTTAATCGATTTCTGAGACTTTGTGTTTAGTAAGTAATCTGATGCGAACCCCGTGCGCAATGTGTATGATGCCACGAAACCCAACAATTCAAGATGTCACCAAAACCCCAAGGATCGACTCCAAAGTTGGTCACAAGAATTTGGACAGCAAACACACAAACAAGAACAATAAAGAACACACAAGAATCAAGCAAGAATTCAACCCGTTGTCTATAATGAGACAAGAACTAAACTCTTAACAAGATTTAAAGCAAGAATTGACCCGTTGCCTATATGAATCAGGCTCTTAACCAAATCTATAAGTCAGTTAAAACAATCACCGTTGCTCAAGCGATGATCCAAACAAAGTCTTAATCCAAAGACTAAAAGAAAGAACTTTTTCCTAACGAAAAAGATAATATTATTGATAAAAATCTGCTGAAATTCGTGCATACTATGAGGCCTATTTATAGGCTTAATAAATTCCTAAAAACTAGCTTAAAAACTCCTAACAAAGTAGTGCTAGGGTTCAGCCATAAGTGGCCCCAAGATTTGGGTTAAATGGGCCTTATTTAGGCTAATTAATGAGCCCAAAAACTAATAACTAAATGAACAACTAAACCCAACTTAAAACCAACTTAAAATCAGCCCAATTTACACAACACTTAAAATTATTATTGTGCTTTACATAATAAAGACCAAACTAAAATAAACTTGAAAGGAAGTCAGCCTTCTTGCACTCAAAGGATCTCCACTTGTGCTTCACTTTGAAGAATTGGACTTCATGTATTATTGAATTGAGAATAGTCCAATCCAACTTGATCGAAATACCACGAATGTACTCCAATCTTGGCAAGAGTGAATCGATGCTTACTCTATCTTTCATCTCCTCATCTTGACACATATTTGGTCTATTTGGATCCATATCATTCCTTCACTCCTCGAAAGGATTCGCCCTCGAATCTAAATCTGGATAAAAGAAACACAGATTAGTTAAATGGGACACAGGGTTGGCAGAATATAGGCCTTGAAGCCCTGCACTATTGCGAACACAACAAAGTTTTGCAAAGTAATGATCCAAACAGTTAAACAAATGCGCACGCCAAAGTAAAAAATCATCCAGCTTTGACAAGATAAGCACAATTTGAGAAATTGCCAGAAAATACGGATTTTGACACAAATTGGAATTTATTTGAGCATAAACAAAAATTTGTGTCAAAGTGTTCTGAGGCAAAATTGACACGATTTCATTCTTGCAAAGTATTTGACCTAAATCACACAACTTAGGTTTCTCAAAAACTAAGTAAGAAACAAAAATTTGGGTAGCGTGTCTAAGCAAAATAAAATCAAACAAGTTATCACGCCATAACAAAAACTTATCTTGACATGTACAAAATTTAAAAATTTTGAAGTTAACTTTACTTGAGATTCGAATTTCATAAAAGAAGTTAACCAATCTAACAAAGTTATCCAAGTTATTTTGAAGAAAAGTGAAATGTTGAAAATCATGTAGCATGCTAACACAACAATTCAAATTAGATTTGATGGCATGTAAATGATTATCAACTAAGGCTTGGACGGATTTATCCAAACAATGCTCCACAAATTGGAATTGAAATTCAAGAAGAATTTGCATGCTTTTTCTGTTCAAAACAACAACCAAGTCAAAAACCAAGTCAAAAGAATTAATTTTAAACAAGAATTCGACAAAATGTACACTAAAAATAACTCTAAATTCAGAATTCTAAATTTATACAATTTCTGAAGATGCTCAAGTCTAAGAATTTCAACACAAAAAGCAGAATTGAGAATAGTCCAATCCAACAAGTGAGATAGGGTATTGGCTACCATATCTTTCTTACCTTGCTTTGGTTGGAATGATGAGATACTCAATTGGGAGGTTAGTGCATCACGACTTACACCTTTGAAGGACTGAACATAAGAAAGAAAACTAGACAAAGATAAATCAAGGTTAGGCATGACAAAATAAATTCTCTTGATATCTCTCTCTTTTCTCTCTTTTTCTTGGACTATGGTCGAAGCCTTTACAATCTTTTCATCTTGATGGCTTTTCCCAATTTGCTTTTTACCTTTATTCCATTGAAGAAAATTTCTTTGAATTTCTAATCTTTCTTCATTTATTTGATGTTGTGGCAAAGGAATAAATTTGAACTTTTTACCTTTTTTGCACAAGTGATATACCTTAGTATAGCTATCATAAAAACCATTTTCAGATAATTCCCATAACTGACCAAGTTGTGTAAATGACATGTGAGCAAAGGTGCTACATCACAAACTACCTTATCAGAATACTTACCAATAGTGAAGGATATAATAACTTGTTCAGTTATCTCAAACGCGTCACTTTCAGTTGACCATCGAAACTTATAAGGTTTTGGATGTGGGAAAGTAGGCAAATTCAACTTTTCAACAAGATATGTACTTGCCATATTAATCCATATGCTACTATCAATTACAGTACCACAAACCCTTTCATTCACAAGAACCTTAGTGAAGAAAGTCTCTTTCCGCCTGCAAGACATCACAAATAAAACTCACAAAACAAAGTGGTTAGTGTTAGAAAAAAAAATTAGAATTTTTCCTCACCACTCAACTTACTGTATGGAGTATATGCACTCAAATTGTATCACTTAATCCCTCATGTATACCCTCAATTGAATGGCTTTTTATCAGTCGAATGATCTTGCCACACTGCCTTTTTCCTCTCTTTAGTTCGTTCTCAAAGTCTTTGGAAGACTACGAGGACCATAAAGTGAGCTCCAATTATGTCTTAACCACTTAATTGGTTGGACGTCAAAGAGAACAAACAATCACGGGCCAATGACAAATAAGGGACACCAAACTTTCGGATTTAAGCTTCAAAGAAGAAGAGACAACAAAATATCCGAGACTACGTGAAGCAACAAAACGTATAGAAAGCAAATAAGAATTTGGTAGGCAAATTTACCAAATAAAAAGGAAACTAAGCACGCAAGAACAAACAAGTAGCACTTAAGAATAACAAAGAAATTAAAAGAACCAACAAAAATTAAGTGCTTTTGAATAGAAATACAAATTTGGAAAGTTTTCAAGAATAGAAAGTTTCCAAATTTAGAAATTCCCATTTAACTAATCTGTGTTTCTTTTATCCAAGTTTCCAATCTTGTAATTTGGAAAGTTTCCAAAAAAATGTATTTGACAAGTTTCCAAAATTGGAATTTTGGAAAGTTTCCAAAGATGAATTGGGCAAATTTCCAAATTTGGAAATTTGGAAAGTTTTTCCAAAGATGAAATTTGGTAAATTTCCAAAATTGAAAGTTGGAAAGTTTCCAAACTCAACTAGGAAATCAAAACCTTCTTGGATTAGGACAACAAATTTTTTTTCTTTTGAATTGCCGATTCTTCTCCTTCTCTTTTTCTTTTTTTCTTTTTTTTTTATAGCAGCAACAACAAGAGAACAATGAAGAACAATAACAAAGAAACAACAATATGTCTGGAAACTTTTTTTTTTCCCGGATGAACAGTATCTATGAACAGTAGCGATGAACAGTACGTGTGAACAGTACGATTTTTTTTTTTTTTTTTTGGCAGAAACTAAGATATGATTTTCTTTGAAAGAAAATCTGGAAAAATTAAAGAAAAAAATAAACAGAACTGACCAGAATTGGACCAGCTCTGATACCAATCTGATGCGAACCCCGTGCGCAATCGACTTGATGCCACGAAACCCAACAATTCAAGATGGCACCAAAACCCCAAGGATCGACTCCAAAGTTGGTCACAAGAATTTGGACACAGCAAACACGCAAACAAGAACAATAAAGAACACACAAGAATCAAGCAAGAATTCAACCCGTTGTCTATAATGAGACAAGAACTAAACTCTTAACAAGATTTAAAGCAAGAATTGACCCGTTGCCTATATGAATCAGGCAAGCACCAAATCTATAAGTCAGTTAAAACAATCACCGTTGCTCAAGCGATGATCCCAACAAAGTCTTAATCCAAAGACTAAAAGAAAGAACTTTTTCCTCAAGAAAAAGATAATATTATTGATAAAAATCTTATGAAATCTAGATGTGTATAAGAGACCTATTTATAGGCTTAATAAAGTCCTAAAAACTAGCTTAAAAACTCCTAACAAAGTAGTGCTAGGGTTTAGCCATAAGTGGCTCCAAGATTTGGGTTAAATGGGCCTTATTTAGGCTAATTAATGAGCCCAAAAACTAATAACTAAATGAACAACTAAACCCAACTTAAAACCAACTTAAAATCAGCCCAATTTACACAACACTTAAAATTATCTCTCTAAACTTGAAAGGTTGTCTGCCTTTAGACACATCAAAGTGATATTGAGACTTGTGCTTCAATTTGAAGATTGGACTTAATGTATTATTGAATTGAGAATAGTCCAATCCAACTTGATCAAAATACCACAAATGTACTCCAATCTTGGCAAGAATGAATCGATGCTTACTCTATCTTTCATCTCCTCATCTTGACACATATTTGGTCTATTTGGATCCATATCAATGGGTGTTTTGGTAATTTTAGAATTTTATTGTCCAAATGTTATTTTATGTGTTTAATATTTAAATAAACTTATTTATGTATTTCATTTAGTTTTTATTGCTTTGAAGTGCTTCGGTAGTCAAGTAGGATGAAAACTGAAATGAAGTGAAAATGAAGAACCGAGCGTGGGAGCTGGGCACAGCTGTGCCCTAAAAGGCTCAGCCATGCCTTGGTTTTGTTTTCTAGGTGCTTCTATGCCTAAGGCAAGTTAGACCTCAGCCGCACCTGGGCTACGATCAGAACTAGAAAAAATGTGTTTTAAACATTTATGAGTTCTTTTGGGCATTCTTGATCTATAAACTTGTAAAATTCTATTGAGCACTATAAATATGTGTCTTAGGGTGTTAGAAACATAAAGTAGAGAGAGTAGGACATAAGGTAGAGTAGTTTAACCTAATTACAGATGCCACCCGATAAATTATTTGCCTTCAATGGTTATCATCTAATATGGGTATTTCTCATGATTCTCCTACTAGGCTTCACTGTGACAATCAGAGTGCTATTCAAGTTGCCCATAATAATGTTCTTCATACGCACACCACGCACATTGAGACTGATTGTCCTTTTGTTCGCCTTTACATTATGCAAAGAACTGTGAAGCTTCTTTCCACTGATCTTCTGACTAAAGTGATGTATTTTCACCAAAGCACACCCTCCTAGAAGTTTCCTTGATTTGGTTTCCAGCTCAAGTTGGGCTGTGCTCAACCACCTTAAGTTTAACTAAATAGAAAGCATGTTAAGAGATGTTAAGTGTATATTGTGTATAATTAGACCCTTCATTATAGGTCCTTAATCTTGTCACTTTCCTTTTCTTTTTAAGTATAAATGCTCATATTATATCATTACATTGCACAAAATACATATACATTTTCTCCATTGATTCTGTGAATAAGGATAGAGAGGATAATCATAAAAAACATACTTATTAGTCATGCCTCCAATAATGACAAAGAGTATTATATCCTTGGAATGATTGATTCTAATTCATGTTTTGCATGTTCTTATAAGACTGTCAAAAAGAAAAAGAAAAAAAAAAGTACTAACATAAAAGCACAGAAACAGGAAAAATGGAAGAGTTTAGCCTAAATTATCCATTAAAAAAGAGAAAATATTTTTGAATTTTTCAATAAAAAAGACACAACCCATGAAAAAAGAAAATATTTTTGAAACTATTGAGGACAAACAATGAAACTAAAACAAATAAGACACAATTTACACTTCAAAGGAGTATTCTTGCAAAATTATACTAATATTGGAGGATCCAAACCCCGACAATAGCATCGAAAACTTGATACATAAAATATTTAATTATAAAATTTATAATCACCTAATTCTACTAATAACTAGATACTGCACTGCAAGTGTACAAGATCAAATAATGTATAGTAGGAGCAGATAGTTGAACTCATAAGGATTGGTTTAGCAAGTATCGGTTCTTTGACTCAAACTCTATTTGAAGAACACACTATTAGAGATTTAATAAAATTTATCTATGGACTAAAACTACAGCAAGCAAGTAAACTACTCTGCTCATTAATCTACGAAAATAATTAAATAAATCATGTAATTGGAAGATTGCAAGAATTCTTGTAAACCCTAAAAAGCATGTAATTTACCATTAAAACGTTAAATAAAGTATCAAGGAAGTACTTACTAATTCAAAGAACCATTCTTTAACATCAAAATCCAAGACAATCCATGAAAATATTGAAAAGATGAAACTAGAACTAGTTGAAAATTCCTCCCCAAGTAGGGAAGAGAAAGGAAAGGAATGTAGGCTAGAGAATGGCTGCTAATCAGTCATAAAACATTTATTTATAATCGATCTAGGGTTTGGGGGTAAAACAATATGTTTTCCTATGAAAAATAGCCCAAAAAATTAACTTTAGTTACTTTCCAACACTAGCTCACCGCGACCAAGCTTTGTTTTCACTGCAGTGAGCAACACTACTGGAAGCATTACGCAGTTTAGCCAGTTTGTTTTTAAAATTTCCATCTAACGTCGGATTGATACGCCGCTTTTATTGGCATGACCATATTTAGGTTCTTTAACCATTGTTGTAGCTCATCATATTTAGGGAGAAGTCACCCAAGGGAACAGAGGCTGCCAGCCCTGGCTTGGCGAATCGCATCCTTGCACAATGACATTGTTTGTGAGCTTCTTACCGTTCTCGCTCAATGTTTCAATGGCTGGGAAGGCTGTGGTAGAAGCGAAGCCTATCGCCACAGTAGTATCTATAATATTTAGCTTACAACACTTAAACCAAACACTCATAAAACCTAGACACCAAGGACGAAGAAAATACACAAGAACTCTAATTTCGGGAGAAATAAGATAAATAATTTATACACGACCCTAAACACATACACACGTGTATATAAATTAAATAATATCAAATAAACACTAAAACACTATATTAAACATATATTAATACATAGAAATAGAAATGAATGAAAACACACACTTAAACCCTAAAATCACCAAAACTAGTGCAGAAATCGTATGTAAAAGAACATGACTAACCCTAATTTCCTTTAATGAAGGAGCAAAAGCTGAAAATTAAACAAATTACAAGGAGGTTCCTTGTGATTTATCCCATATAATAAGGCCCTCCTTCAAGTCCATGCACAAAGTTCCTAGGAGTTATGTTTTGTTCCAACTTAAATTCTTAATTTGTGCTCTTCTGAAAGCTTAAATTCATGCCCACTTGCTTAGAAAAAGTATTCCTTTTGATAAATAATCAGTAACTGTCAGCCATCTACTTTTAAATGGGCAACAAGTCTCAATATTCACCACCTAATCTTTATCATATACCCTTAAAAATACTTAAATATTACTCTGAAGGCCAACTAGCACAACTTGATAGCGGGACAAGTGATGATGAAAAAAATGTACACCCAATTAATTGTAACTCCTGTCAAGGTGTATGGTTAAACTTATACACCAAACGTGCCAGATCATATTATTTATATACAAGCTTAAGCTCATTGGGCCTGCTAATGCTCACTTAATACAAAGTCCTTTTATCTTCTACTACAAATACGTAGGAACCAATGTTACTTATATTAATTAATTAAAAATGCAGTATATTTCTTTACTACGTACTTTAGGCACTCAATTTTTTTTTATAGTTTCTCTTGAATCTAAGTAGTGACTTAAGCACAGGAGGTGTTCCCAGGAATTCAAGCCTGGCTCGTTTAAATTTATACTGCCATTCGAAAGCTAGCTGCTTAGGAGGATTTAAGATTGCAATGCAAGTTACGTGCTTGCCTAACTCAACATTTCGTTTACAAGTTTAGACCACTTCTATTGTTACCATCAACAAGGCTAACAAAAGTTAACCCAAAATACAGAAAAAGCTTGTCCCTTTCTCTTGCTCTATTGTCTTTACCATTGCCCTTGCTGAGAGAGATGATAAAGATCAAGAACTAGAGATAGACGGAGAGGTGTTAAAGAAAGGATTTAAAAAAAAAATGTAATCCCAATGAGTTTAAAATTCAGTAGAGATGCTTCTATTCACGTGATAAGCACTTCTAACAGAAAAAATTCCCATTCTTAGTGCAATGCCACATGAGTTTATCCTGATTCTGAGGATTGTCAATGGGGATTTCTTTAAAAAGCTCGATCTCATAAAGCCAAAATAGCTCTCCAAGAAGGTTGAATTTCAAACAACTGAGATTGATATCAATAAAGCAATGAACTGTAGCATCCAAAGGGAGTTTGTCTATTCAAGAAATAATCTAGAATGAAACTAGACGAGTAATCGTTCCAGCAATCCTTCCAAATTCTGACATTTCTACCATTACCCACGCGCTATCTACTCCATGCCTGAATGAACTCACAAGCATCACAGATTCCCTTCCATGTAAATGAGGACCTTTGCACTATATCAACCTAAAGTTTCTGAAACAAGTTGGTGAAATTGTAAGTACGTTTCACACATATAAGTGTATGTATTGATCAAGTAATAAAGTAATTAAATAGAATTCATTCCTACATCAATTATACCCGGCACTCGTTAAGTACCAAAATTGATAAACCCTTAAAATCTATTCAAATAAATCAGCAATTGAGTAGAAATTGTGAAAGAAAGAAAAATTAAACTAGCCAATTAATGAAACAAATATTTAGTTGACGAATAAGATAGTTCTAGAGTTTATTTGTTTGTTGTCAATCTAATTGAATATCTTGTCTCACTCCTCTCCCAATCCAAATAAAACTTAAAAATCTAAGGTTTATGGCTATAGACACAAATTTTGTGCTTGAAAACACATAGACAAGAAACAAAATTCACAAATCCAAAATTTTATTAAGTTAGGTGACATTGGGCTAAACCTCTTTGTGTTGTTTCAATCGTCGATTACAATGACGAAAACTCTAATTTTTTCTCTAATTTGGTGGTGATGATCCAAGGGCCAAGATTATCTTGATCTTGAAACGTCGATGTATTGAAATACATTCCGATGGATATAACAGGTTGGATCTCGAACCGTTAAATTCGTTCCATTTTTTGTGGAGATATCAATCGAAGAATGTGTACCAAGACTAAGAGCTTAGACTTGATCACGATTGAAAAGATATTGGCGAAGAACACGACCTTTAATTGTCGTAGAAGATACAACATTTTGTTTCTCCTCCTTGTTGATCTCCCATATTGCTAAAGTCCTGCTCTTCATATGGTTGGAGTGCTTCCAAATTGTGCTTTTTTTTTTTTTTTAAACTTTCAATAAGAATGGCCTCATATTTATGGGAAAAGAGTGAGGGGCTTAATTTATTGTCTGAAAGATTCAATTACTAGCTTAAGTAAGGGTAAATTAATCCATAATTAGCTCTAATTGATTTTTCTTTTAATTAATTATAGAGGTTTTATATCTTTAATTGATCCAGAATAACTTGGCTTAGAAAGCCTAATGGGTTCCATTTGCACGCTTGGCCCAATTTGCAAGAAGTGTGGTTTATAACCATTATTTTTATTGTGCTAATTTTGAGACATTAATTTCGATGCCTCGGCTCCATCATGCCTAAAACTAAATCAAATGATCATGTGTAATTTCGACTAATAAATTTTTTTTAATATCTAAAAATGTCTCCTTCAAGAATTAAATTATGTACATGTTTGCTTGTACAAAACTATAATGCTTATAGCCCCAAATTCCATGTGCTTCCCAACTTACCCAACAAAACGGAATGCTTTGCCTTGGTCATAGCCCTTATTACCAGACCATCAAAATGTTCACTAGGAGCTTTGGATTTGATTTGACATACTTCATAGGATATTGCCTACCACATTCAATTGAACTCATACTTCAAACCCACAAATATATAGATTATGAGCCCATCTTTTACCCGGGCTATACCCAAGGGTCCCATGGTGATGCTGACCTAACCTTAAGCCAAGCTGCCTTCCTTCTCTCTCTTTTAAGTTATAATTTTATGGAAGGATGGTAGACATAATCCCAAAAATTAATTGAGAAAGCCCATCAACGCCGAGATTGAATGTACAACTTAAATAATCGGCTGCAACAACAATTTTATTTTTTCTTCTTTTAGCAAATCCAAAGGTTAGCTAATTGAACCATGTGTGAAATTTAGCAACCTGTTATTGAATATCCAATCGTGACAAATTTACAGAAAAAGTTCCTTAAACTTCTTACCAAATATTTCACTTCCACCCACCAACCATTTTTCAAGGAATGACCGCACAAGGAAATTTCTTGATTGGGATAGTATTACGTATTTTATGTAGAAGACTAGCTGCAATTTGTCATCTTGAAGGTTTCACCTTCTGATAATGGCACCTCTCAAATCAGGACTATTCAATACTCAAGTAGACCTTTGTATCCTGTTGCCACGTACTAATGTAGTATTGAATTTCCCTACTACTGTAATTGTCAACTAAGTAACCATTATCTCTTGCTTCAACATAATTTTGTCTTTAGAATTTCCTATTGAATTTACAACTTTTCAATATTATCGATATCCACTACACCACTTGTTGTGACTTTTGGTGCTTTCTTACTGGATTGATGTTTACTATATGTGTATAAACACACTACTGGTTATACACTACTACTGAAGGTATATCACATAACACCATCAATGCCAACCATGAAAACAAACAAAAATCCGAGGTCAACATGCAGATAATCTATTTGAACATTGTCTTGTCCGAATGCTATATCAGAAGCTTTATTTTCGCTGTCAAATTCATAATTCACATACGACTGCAACTCTGCCTAACTTTTCAGGCTTGACACTAACTGTGATATTGAATAATAATTTTGGACTCGGTGGCTGTAACACCACTTTTATTTGATTCCAAATTCTGTGAACTGCCCTCCTCCCTCAGATTCAATCTTAGTATTCGAGCTTGAGGTACGCATGAACCTTTTATTATTGTTTTCACCGACGCACAAAAAAAAAAAAAAAAAAATGAAAACAATGGCCTTCATAAATCTGTTGTAAATACTTGAATCCTTAGGCCTCATGATAGGTCCACTGCAATATATTAAAGACTGTACGGTTGCGTCGTTGACGTATCTCTAGAGTGGTCCATATCTGGAAATTGGATCACCACAACTCTGGTTCCATGCATTCTTATGGTTGTGTCATTAGGAACCCTAAAATGGCTCGTAACTAGGTCACCACAATGCCGTTACCATGCTCTCTTACAGTTGCGTTGCTGGTGTAACCATAGAATGGCTAATAATTGGATAACCACCAGTTTGGTATGATGATAACCACCAGTTTGGTATGATGCCTTCTTACAGTTGCATCGCTAACGTATCCCTTAGAGCTTAAGTGTAACTGGATTACCACAACTTTGATACCATGCCTTCTTACAGTTGCGTCATTGATATACCCCTAGAGGGGTTCGTAATTGGACCATTGGACTCCAGGACCATGTCCTCTTACGGTTGCACTGCTAACGTACCCCTAGAGTGGCTTGTAACTACATAACCACTATTTGGGTATCATTCATTCTTGTGGTTGCATCATTGACGTATCCCTAAAGTAGCTCATAACTAGAAACTGGATTATGGATTACCACAACTCTGCTACCATGTCTTATCACGGTCGTGTCACTGACATACACTTAGAGTGTCTTGTAACTTGACCATTGGAACTTCGGGACCATTCCTTCTTACAGTTACATCGTTGGTGCACCCCTAGGGTGGCTACTTTCTTACGGTTGCAATCGTTGACATAACCTTAGATGTGTATAACTGGACAGCCATAATTCTATTACCATGCCTTATTCTGGTTGTATTGATGATATATACCTTGAGTGGCTCATAACTGGATCATGGTGCGTATCTATGGTACCATGTTGGTTGAGTCCTTGGTGCACTTTTGTGGCTGGTCATTAACCTTTGAACCTTGTTAGTAACTGATTTGGATGTGATTTGTACAATAGTAATCTAGGTCTTGTTTATCAGCGAATTGCCTATTGGACCAAATCCCTCATACCTCTATTCTACCTTCTTTTTTTAACACTTATTTAACAGGTGACAACATGGTTGATTTCAAGGAGACAATCATTTCCAAGAGGCCATATCTTATGACTGTATATGACAACGACAATGATATTGAAAGCAAAATTGCTCTCCTCGTGCATTCTTTAGCATTCGACAAACTTCCCAGGAAACTAGAAAACAAATACGACCCTAAGGATTTGTTAGGATGGTAAAAGGAATCCCATTGAAAAGATGATCACTCTTCCAAACATCACAATACTTCATCCCAAACCCCTTATCTTACTTTGGGATGTTGTGTAATTGCTGGTCAAGCAAGTTGGGAAACTTTCTTTAAAGTTATGAGGTGAATTCACGCATACCCCCTTTACTGGGTATGGTTGGCAAATGTTCTTGGCCAAAGCTAACAAGCACACATAAAGGCGTTCCTTTGTGATGCCATTTATGTGTCCTTATTCACGTATGACCACAACATTGCTAACATTTTCTTGGCTTTTTGTGAGTGTTGGTACCTTGAGACAAATACATTTCACACTTCCCAAGGAGAGATTTCTTTATCTCTTTAGGACTTATATTCCCTTAGTGGGCTGCCTTGTAGAGGCTTATTCATGATCATGTTGTCTAGCCAAAAAATAAGTTTCCACGGTTGACAAGCAAGGAAAGCTAGTTATCCCCTTAGAAGCTAGCACTTGTTTGCCACTTCCATCATCCATGTAGGAACACCAAGAAAACTTCAAAAGTATTGTATATAACACCTTGGGTTGTGGGTCACTTACAACTTGGCTTAAGCATTTTGAGCCCGTTGATTTCACTCAAAAGTTGTTGGGCCAGCCTAGGGCCTGGGGTGTTGTAGCATAACAATTGGTATCGGTGCAAATTTCATGAAATTGACAAGACATGGGGTGAGACTGGGCTAGGCTATGCTACGCAGTGTATGTGATATGTTATTGGAACTTAACTTGGGCTTTGCGAGGATGCAAAGTCTAAAGGAGGGGTGAATGTGATTTTCCGTCTCACGTCAAAAGTGGGAGGGGATATTGTATTGTTTATAATATTATGAGTTGTGGGCTACTTACAACTTGGCTTAAGTATTTTGAGCCTGTTTATTCCACTCAAAAGTTGTTGGGCCAGCCCAAACAAAACAGGGCCCAAAATTGTTAAACCAAGTTGTAAGTAACCCACAATTGAATGTGTTATAAACAATACAATACCCCCTCCCACTTTTGTTGTGGGACAGGGCATCACATTGTATCATCCGGGCCCCAGGTTGACCCGATAACTTTTGAACGAAATCAACGGCCTCAAAATGCTTAAGTCAACTTGTAAGTAGCCCACAACTTAAGGTGTTATAAACAATGCAATATCCCTTCCCTCTTTGCCTAACTGACTTTTGTTGTGGGACGGGGCATCAAATTCACAGTTTCTTTAGACTTTGTGTCCTCGCAAAACCCAAGTTAGGGCCTAACAACACATTATATACATTGCGTAGCATAGCCCAATACCATTGGCCCAGTCTCACCCTGTGCAGGGACCGCACAAGGTTCGCTCTGATACCAACTGTAACACCTCGAGCTCTGGGCTGTTACAGTTGGTATCAGAGCAAACCTCGTGTGGTTTCTATACGATGTGAGACTGGACTAGTGGTATTGGGTTGTGCTACGCAATGTATGTGAAGTGGTATTAGGCCCTAACTTGGGCTTTGCGAGGACACAAAGCCTAAAGGATGGGTGAATGTGATGCCGTGTCACACAACGAAAGTGTGAAGGAATATTGTATTGTTTATAACACCTTGACTTTTGGACTACTTACAATTTGGTTTAAATATTTTGATCTCGTTGATTTTGCTCAAAAATTGTTGGGCAAGCCCAGGGCCCGGGGTGTTACACCAATTTTTTGCCTCAAGAGAGATGGAAGAAAGAATGACATCCAGCTTGTGGCTTTTCCTACTGGCATCATCCCAAAGCCTTCTGAGTGGTCAGAAGAAAATCATGGTGGATTCATCGACATTAGAGTGGATGATGTCAACCGACATGAGACCTACTTGGTTGCTTTGATCTCTTGCTAGCTTTGCATTTTTGCCCTTCCTATTTGAGAAATCACTACAAGAAAATCGGCCTTTAGTGACAACAATCGCTATGACAAACAAAAACTTGTCACTATTTTTTACTTACTGTAATGAGATCCATAGTTGTCACAAACTTTAGTATTGAGATAGGCCATCCTCACTTATGAAAAAGGTAGAATGGCAACAAGAAAAATGTCATCACAAAAGAGAAACCTTCTGTGACAACCCATTTGGTGTCATGCTATTGTTGTCATGAAACATATGCCGAGGTGGAAGGCAATACTTATTAGAGACAACCTTGTCACTAAAATTTTTGATATTTGTGATAGCCTTTGCTTTGTCACTAGTTCAGGGATTTGTGACAATAGCTACCATCACAAATACTTGTGCAGATTTATGAACAATAATTATTATAACTATATAAATAATAATTTCTTTTCTCTAGTCTATTTCATTTTTAGAATGTAATTATTTAGAATGATAAACCTAACATAAATTTTAATATACTAAGTTTATCTACATAATTGTGTGTTTGTTTGAAATCTTAGTGCAATAAAGTTAAATTTTAAGGAAAACAAAACTCACATAATAAATAAGGAAAATAAACAGATAATACATGGAAACGTGTTTTTTGGATTATAAAAATTGAGAGTGTGATATACTCAAGTTAAAATGCAAAGCAAGAAATACCAAAGTTTTTTAGCACCACTATATGCTTTTATTTTTCCTAAAACGACATCGTTTTGTGCCTTAAACCAATTTTATACCTCTTTATTAATTACTATTAAACATATATTAATTAACATACTATTATTATTATTAATTAATAATAATTATTATTATAATTTTATTATTTTTATAACATATTGTTATTATTATTTTAATATATATATATATATAAATATATATACATACCTATATATATATATGTTTACATTTATTTCTTTTAATTTTTATTATAATATAACATAATAGACTAAATAGGAAGGGGATTTCTCAAAAAATGTGGCAGTTGGTAGTCCTTAGTAGTCTTTGGTAGTCATCCTACTATGGGGTTAGATTTGAGATTTTAACACTATTAAGGTTTAGGGGTTAGATGATACTTCACTTTCCCATTTCTTTTGCGCCATTCTCTTTCCCCTCTTCATTCCTCTTCTAGTCCAACATGGTTGTGGCTTCTTCTTTTTTTTATATATATATATTTTTTCTTCTGCTCATTCCTTTTCTCCTACTCTCTTTCTCCCGTCCCTATATTCTCTCCTTCCTCCTTTTTCTTATTCTTTTTTTTTTCCTTCTCTCTGCAACCATTCTACGATCTCACTACACTCTCTCTTTTTGACATTCTTGAAAAATTTTAAAGTGCAGATCCAACTTTCATGTAAACAACTTTCAGATATGTCAAGGTAGTACTACTTTTCTTTTCCTTTTTGCTATGCCCAATTTTTGATTTGTTTTTTTTTTTTTTTTGCTTCTATTTTCTATTGCATTTTTATTTGTATTTTTTTTTGAAGATTTCTAAAATATTCTGCTAAAATATAATAGAAACTGGTTGTAGGTGAATGTTGCTTCTCACTCTTTGACAAACTTTATTTTTTTGTTTTTTTAAATTATTTTTTATTGTCCATAACTTGTTCAATGTTATGGCTTGTTTTCTTTCTTTTTCTCCTTTTTTTTTTGTTTTTGTTTTTTTGGGTACAGATATTTTAGATATGTTTTTGAGAAAAAAGTCAACCTTTGTAAGCATCAACTTGGGTTTCTCTTCAAATTTTCCTCTTCCAACTACAGTATATTAGTTTTTTATTCAACTCTTTTACTGTGTTTTCATTTTAAATACTGCCCTTTTTTATTCGATATAATGTCATCATGCTGGTATATGTTCCATTAGTCTATTGATTTTTGTTGAAACATACTTTCAAATTGGTTTCAAATGTATATTTTTTATACTGCATGTTAAACTGAATTTATAGTTTAGAGGCAAATGGCTTAGGAAATTAGGAGATAGTTGGATGAAAGTACTTTGATTTGCATAATATCGATGAATATGAAAAGGGAATTCAATTTGATAGTCACAATGCTAGAAAGATTCAGTTTTTTCTTCTGTTGGCTGATTTATGATGAATTATTCTTAAATTTGAACTATCAAATACTGTTATACAAGAAGCTGTATACATGAATCTTGTTTGCTCAACTATTTGGTGTGACATTGCACAACGACTTTACAAATATCATGTAAAAGAAGTACTTGGTTGGTTATAAACATTTAATGTTGTAAGACTACATCTTTTTTGTGGAAATTAATGTTAATCTAGGTCTTTCCATTGTATTTAGCAAAATTTTGTAATTTTGTTGGTTCATGTTTGTAATTGTTATAGATTGCGTTAGTTTCAGGTTATGGGAAGGAATGTCTCAACTTCTGAACTTATGGAACTATCCTGAGACATTCTGCTTGTGAATTTTTATCTGTTGTTCTATGGATTTTCTTTACTTTTTTTTTTTGTGCTTTATAAATAAATATTATCTCGGGAATTTGGTGAATGTTATTCTGAGGAACGTGGTTCTTTTTCCTAACAAACTTATGATTCTCTTTAAATTTAAGATTTATGGAGAAATAGAATTAGGGAACAAGAAGCTGAGGAAGTTCTAACTAATATCTCCGTTCTTTCTTGGTTTTCTTTTCTCATTTTTCTCTTCCTGATTATTTAATTTTCTTGTAGACAATCATATATATATATTTTTTTAAAAATTCTTTGTTATACTACGATTGCTAAGGTGAAGTTGATTGTTGGTTGTCTGATATTAGTGCAATATCCCCTTCCTCTAGCTTTACCACTATGTGCTTTCTCTTGAATTTTGAATATGAGATAATGTGATATGTTTTTTGAGTTGTTGCCGTCTGTTTACTAAGATGCAAATTACTGAAACTTATCATTGTTTTTTTGGAGCCTCTGTTTTTCCTTTCAAAACATGCTTAAATGGTTGTTTGAACTTGAGCAAGTGAAACATTTATGCTGAAAACAATTTAATTTATAAATATTATAATAGCATTTATATATGCACCCATACAATAATTTTGATAACACTTAATTTTGATCTAGAATATTTTGAACTCTTGTGTTTATCTTAATAAAGTTGCATTGAGAAATTTAATTGGAATTGTTACTAGATCAAAATCCACTACAGTTAACTGAGAAAAAGGTTGTGAAGACATTTTATGAATCTCTAAAGCTTGTATTTGATTCATTATCTTGAGGTCTTAGCTACCTCTAATAATGATGCTCATTGCAGATTGTGTGCATGTATATACAAAATGAAGCTAAAAAATGCCAGCGGTTTTACCTTGTCAAATACTTTTGTTTCTCCAACATTAACATTCAATAGTCGTCTTTTTGGCTCTTATACACATCAAAAAATTAGTCTATAGTATGAAGATAGGCTGAATGAATATTTATAGTGTTGGGTTGATTTGTTGGAGTTAGAAATCTATGTTTGTTTTTTCCCCATTTCATAGATTGATATCTTGTCGATGAATGTCATGTTTAATCTAATTATGTTTATATTTTTTTTTCAGGTTCAAACACAATTGGTTACCTTAATAGTCTATTATTGGATCCCAACCAATGATGCTTAAAATTGAAGATCTTGAACTTGCTAGAGCTAATATTCTGCCTAATAAGAAGTCCATTCAAGAGTAAATAGTCAAAATGCTGATTCTTGATGCTTGATGAAGCCCTTCTTTCTCTTATCGAAAATAAGAAACAGAAGTAGGGAGATGATTTCTTAGCCATCACAAATGATGATCCAGTTTTCTGTCAATTTTTTTCTTTCATTTTTTTTAAAAAAAATTTATGTTTCTCTATATCTATTTGATTATTTGCTATTTCTAGTGGAAGTTTTTCTCTATCAATCTCTTCGGAGAAGTTTTAAGTCTTGATCTTTAATCCTCTTCTTGAACAGCCCTTTGGATTGGTTGTTGCTCCTACTGCTGTAAAACTAGCCTAAGATTCTCTAGGTTATGTTAAAAACAACCTAGGATACAAATATATAATGCTTACAAGGGCTTTATAAGGCTATGGGTCGAAACAACCCCTAGAAGGTCAAAAAATTGCCAAACCTGCTAGTGTAGGTTGCGAACCACATCTGGGAGCCCCTCTAGGTGCAGCTGCGTCCAACAAAACTATTGTTGGCTATGGTTGCCAAGCTCTTAGTCCCAGCTGTGCCTGGGTTAGGTACCCTGTCATACTGGTATTCACCCATTTGCATGCTAAGCTTTCCATTTACCCTTGATTTGTTCCAAACCTATAAAAACGTATTAAAACACACAAATAAATGTAATTAAACACTAAAAACACTTAAAATAACAATTCTCAATAAAAGTCCTAAATTGATTAAACTATTCCTACTTACGCACACAAAATACTAGTATAGAACTTGTTAAAAAACCCTAGCTAAAATGTATGCAAATAACTTTCTTTTGTAGAGTTAAAACACCCCCCTAATTGAACTTTTGCTTGTCCTAAGTAAAACTAAAAGAACAAAGATAAAAACACAAACTAACTTTCTTCAATGCATCAATAATCGTCACAAGTAAAGGCTAAATATGTAAAAGAAATGAATCAAACATATATATAAGAGCATTTTGACAACCAAACCGAAATTACTATGAAAGTGCCAAACACTCAACTCACAAAGAAGAACATGAGCAGATACCAATCAACTCACCAATCATGAAAAACCCGTCAACCAAAAGCTTAACAAGTGACACACAAGTTGCAAATATTTCACACACAATATTTACTAGTAGAAACTAACTCAAACTAAGAATTAAGTGGGACTCTCAAACTTGTCGGGTAGGCTAAGGGCAAGGGTATCATAAATTTAGATAAGAGTAACTCATATCACCTTAGACACAAAATTCCAAAACTATCCACCCAAGCCAAAGTACTTGCTAAAACATCATTGATGCAAAAATTTACATTCTTTATTGAACTAGAAGAAACTTTTCTTCTTCATCCTCAACACAAAATATTTGTTCAATTTTTTAACATGTTTTCTTTTTTAACACATATTTTTTCCTTTTTTTCTTTTTTTTTTTCCAAAACAAAAAAAAAAAAAAAAAAAACAAAATAGGGAAATAACTCTTCCCCCATTACCACTTTTTTTTTTTTCCAATCTATCTACCAAAACCAACTTAACCATAACATAGAAATATTAGAAGTTCAATACTAGCTAAGGTGATTGGTAGAAAGAAAGGTAACGTAGACAAAACGACCGTGGCCAAGTAACGTGGCTACATAAAGAAATTAGGTTAATAAGGGAATCATTGCAAAAGGGTAGGCAATTTCGATCAAATGATCCAAAGCAAATACCTAAATCATCTCCGTGGTTCAAAACTAACCCATACATAACAAGCATAAAATTCACACAGTTTCAACAAATATCACAAAGTTAAATAAATCTCAAGGCATATCAAGTTCTTGTTCTTCTCACATCACACAAGGGAGTTCATATATATTGTTTTAAAATGGAACCTCCACAATTCAAAGGATTCAAAAACCAAAGAGATATACATTTCTACTTTAGAACTTTTTAACACATTGTCCTTTAAAACATATTTAAATTAGTGATGCATAGTTATAGAAGTTAATCAACACAAATTACTACATAAGAACACCTCAAATAACACAAAAAGAGACTTAACTAATTTTTTTAACCATCTACAATACTTCAAAAAAATAGGATGTAGAAATCCTGAAGGCTGCCATTGGTAGCTTGGGAATCTTTTACACAGTCAAATCCTAAAAACTAATAAAAACTATCTAAAAATAAAAAATCTTTTGATTTTTTAAATATATATTTTTTTAAAAAAATTCATACTATAGCACAAAACACCACCAAACTTATTGCATATTGCAGCTTCCAAGTCATCAAACCTTGAGGTAATGTCCTAAAAAGACATGCTCTTAAAGTAATTTTTGGGCTTTGTTTGTCATGAATGACAAGGTTGGTTGATGGCTCTAGGAAACTAGAGTTATACGTACCATAAACTTGATGATTTTGCTACTAGTTTCCAAAATTTTTAGTGTTTTCGTTTGTGTTTCTATTTATTATGCTTTTATATGCTAAAATGTGTTAGTATGTGTTTATTAAGTGTTTTAGTACATATTTAGGTGCAAATTAGCATATTTTATTTGGTTTTTAAATTTAAAGTTATGTCGCATCTTTGACTTAATTTTGTTGGGAGTTAGGTTTTTGTTCCTCTTTGTTTGTCTTTCATTTTTTGGCCTATTTTGTTAGAATTTTATTTATCTATTTAAGTGTTATTTTAAGTATTTATTATAGATAATAATGTTCTCTTATGTCTTACGGTCGCATGAAAAATGGCGCATCAATCAAATATCGTATGAAAATTTTTGACGTAAAACTGTGCAGTGCTGTATTTCAGAAGTTTCAGTCCAATAGATGTCCAGATATGGATTTTCCAAACCACGATATGGAGAAGGATGGAACAAAAATGACTTTATTCGGGGATGATTTTTGCCGCACTATTACCCTATCACCCTAGCACTATTTATACCCCTTTAAAGCTTCATTTGATGCGTAGAAGACCCATTAGAAATCCAGTAGGAGTAGGCTAGAGTGCAAGTTAGTTCTCCTCCTTTTTCCTCTCTATTTGGGGAGGGTTTTCTTAGATTAGGACAACTCTTTCTTGTAGATTTCAAATCCAAGCTAAAGATTGAAACTTTTTAGTTGCAAGTGCTTTGTTTATGTTAAAACTTCTTTAGTTAAACTTTAATTTCATGTTTCCTTAGTTTAATTAGTCTAATTAATTTCATATATTTTCTCTCTTTGCATGATTTTCTTAGTGTAATTGTTAGATTAGTTAATGGGTTTCCTTTAATTATGCTTCCTTAGTGGTAATCCATAGTTTTGATTTGTTAATTAGAATAGATAAGTTTATGGCTAACTTTTCATTTAATTGCATTCTTTACTTGTTTTCTCAGTTTAATTGGTATATTAGTTTATGGGCTTTTCTTAATCATGTTTTCATTGTGTTAATTTGTAGTTTAGATTAGTTAATTTCTTTTTAAAAATACTTTCTTTTTACATGCTTTATTAGAATAGGTTATGGGCTTTTTATAATTTTGCTTTCTTAATGATAATGAGTAGTTTATATTAACTAATTGCATGCTTAATATGCTTTTCATTATAATTGTTCCCTTTAATTGCTTTCTAAAGATACTCCCTTTAATTGCTTTCTAAAGATACTTTATTTTTAATTGCTTTCTTAGCGTTTAATCTTTCCTTTAAATTGCTTCTTTAGTTCCCTTAGTTCTAGTTTTAGTTAAATCTCTTCTCTTAATCAATTGCTTCAACTTGTAATCTAACCAAATAACCGGTAATTCTTGAGCAATCCTTGTGGGTAAGATCCCTACTTTCCTTTGCTACTAGTTGACAACCGTATACTCCATGGGGGATGTTACCTAGTTAGTAGTAGGATTTAGGTACATTATAAATTTATAACTAGGTGTGTAAGGCATCATTTGTACATTGTGATTCTATTTAAGTACGTACTTGTGTCGTTAAAGTTTTTGTGTTCATTTTTAATTTTGTATTTCCTTGAATAAATTTTTGATAGTAGGCTCTAAGGAGCGGAGAAGATTCATTTCTTTTTACTTCAAGCTCTGCTCAATCATGTTGATGAGGTCTTAAATCTAGCATAAAAGATTTTACTTATGGTAACTCTTTTTGGTTCTCTGTTATTTGTGTTAAATGATTTAACATTTTGATACGATATGTTATTTGATCAAAATTATTCAATTGCTGCTTGGAAAATCTTACTTGCATATATGGATTGGTGATTTGTTGTAACTTTTTTAATTTTCTCATTGTTGTCTTTCTTCACCATATTCTTGTTGGGAATATTTTTCGTATCAGTGCAATTCTTAACTGTGGAGGCATCAAAGAAATATAAGTTTTTTGGACATCATGCTATACCTTGTAGATGAGGTTAGGTAGTTTTTGTGGTTGTAAGTATATTTAGAACTCTATTATAGATTCTATTAGTAGCCCATGTATGGTTTGAAACTTGTCATTTTTCTTGGTGGCACTATTTTGATACTTTATGTAAATATTCCTACTTGTGTAAAATTATATGATGCTTTTGATAATATATGTATTGTGACTCTCTTGTTACAGTTGGAGTTTTCCACTACATTGTATGATTTATTATTGTTTTAAAGTAGGTTTATATCTTATATTGTGTTGGAAAGAATAGGTTTGTGGAACTATTCTGTGACAAGAAGTTGTCACTACCAAATATAACAAAAATAGGCTTTGTGACAAGAAGTTGTCACTAATAAGTTGGTGCAGGAATGTGTATATGACAATATAAAAATTTGATCAATGACAAGAAAAGTTGTCACAATATATGGTTGTTTATTATGACAAGAAGTTGTCACCAAAGGGCTTCGTCCCAATTAGTGACAACTTGTGAACCTAGTATGACAAAATTGTAAATGAAAAAGTGACGACAACTTTTGTAACAAATTCATAAAAGTAGTTGTGATAGCATAAAGTTGTCACTGCTGGTTAGGCTTTTGTGATGACATTTTTAGATTGTCACATAGGATTATTTGTGACATAAAATTTGTGAAGACCAAGTGAAAACAGCCAAAGTCATCACTAATGACTTCTTATGACGACTTTTCAACATTCTGTGACAACTTTTACTTGTCATTGAAGGCCAATTTTCTTTTAATGTATAGGCCTTATTCGACTGATATCGCATGAGAAGCAATAGAAATCTTTCTTGTAGATGGAGAGATATGTATGAATATGGCCTATAGGCTTGTATAATTGATATGGCATAGATGCTTTGCTTAGTTACACATTGATGGCTGTGATATTGAGTCATCTGCTGTCTCCCTTATCACTTGCATGCTATCGTCATGTTTTTATGGGTTGAGGTTCTTGACCTTACCAAATGGTCAGAACCTTTGACCTTTACAAGGTCAGACTGAGGAGATCAACCAACCGAGTATACCCGATCATGTATATGTACTTACACATTAGCACTCGAGCTATATTACAGAGTTACCCTCATAGGGGTTACAATACACATGTCATCATTATATTGGGTGAACACTTCATGTATCATCTTTTGTGATGACAAGTGTGATTATCGAACAAATAAGGGCATGTTTAGTTGTACCCGTACTGGGTAGTGAACTCTTCCTATCCTAGTCAGGCTAGTCACGCTTTTCTAGTATATTACATTGATGGTTGGCTAGAGAAGTATTTTAATGTACATAAATAAGACCAATCCACCTCACGAAAATGGTTTATCCATGGTTAAGTTTTTCGGGAATTCCTCAGTTGTTTTATTTGATGAGATAGGTGCAAGGGGGTACATCATGGGGTTGACTAACTTCGTATGGCATTCCACCTCCTTTGATATAGAAAAGCAATAGATCTTTACCAATGAAAACAGGACTAAATAACTACTTTCATCTTTCAAGTTCAGCTACTACATGAACTTGTGGTCTAGTACCCCTCTTTGCCATGCGAAGACTTGTATGTGGTGGAGATACCCTCATAGATTTGCCCGCTAATTTAGCTTTTGTCAAGACCTTCCAGGTAAGTATAGTGAAGAGCTTCCTACATCTATCTTAGAGAGACTGCATCAGCTCTATCGTTCTTTCGCCTGTATGAGCACAAAGTCTAAGGTATCAGTTCCTGCCGTATCACGTAACTTTGAGGATCACTTCACTTGATGATATAGTACTTGGTGGACACAACTCTACAATGATAATTTCAAAAATGATCCAACAACATTGGTAGAATTGTTCCTTAGCTCGTGCATGATCCAAGCTATGGTTTTGCTCCTCCTGGATTGAAAACGGATGTGGAAATTACCGTAATGGACAAATACACTAGCTCTAGGAAGAGATGTGCCTCTCAAGAAATCCAAGATGGGACCCTAACTAGTGTTCATCTTAGTGCACTCATCTTTCTCATAAGCCACAATCGAATGTGATGAGCTACGAGACCCCACTAACTCAAAGATCATTGCATTTAAGGAAGAAATTTCCTAGTGATGAATGAAATCAGTAGGTGAACCATGATAGCGACAAATGCTAGAAAATATCTCGAGTAACAGATTTTTTGAAGGTGTTGCCACCAATCCGGCGGAGCTTGTGGCAAATGCGGAAAACCTGTTTACTAGTGTCCATAATTCTAATCAAACTCTAGATACAATAGGGGATCAAGTATGGTGCATTTTCAGTTTTTTGTATTGGCTTCCTTTTTTATTTGTCCAACATGTACAACACTTCTCTTGTTAAATGTTCCTAACTTATTTTGAAGCTTGGAAGCATTCATTTTATCATGGAAGGTGCAACACTGGATGGGCCAGTAAGCAGCGATAACACCAACTCCTATCCTAACCAATTTGAATTGGTTTCATGCAACTTGGGAAAACTTTCTGATCTTACGCCACTTTCAAATATGGAGGAAAAAGAGACTACCTATGATGCCCACTATACCTATCTTTGCTCAACCTACCTTAGAGTACTGGTCACGTCCTTTGTATTTAGTGTTATTACCATCGCATCTCAACAACATCACAAACAACTTTAGGTATTGCAGAAAGAATACAGTAGCAAATCTCAAGAACTTTATTTCATCTACTCTTGGAGTATTCTAACAGGTTTTCTAAGTTATTCCGAGTGATTGAACTCGATGGATTCAACCCTTGTTCATCCCGCACTCAAATGGAGAACCTTATGACCCACATTAGCAAGCATTAGGGATTGCACAACGACTTTCTAGGAAGCTTACGGAAACTGCACTCTCCACGTGCCTATCTGCCATCCAAAGACAAGTTGAGGAGACATCTTCAGCGAACGAGCAAAAGTTGAAGTATCTTGAGTCCATCCAAGCTAAAGAACTAAATCTTGAGGCTAAAAAAGCTGAACTAGTGAAAGAACTAAAGCATTTAGAAGTCAAGATGCAAGGGGCATTCTTGATGTTGAGATACACAAGACTAATAACGAGATGTCTCACAATCCACATCTAATGGCTCATCTTCTAGCTAAGGAAACCAATCTTAGGAGCACTCCAACTATACCTTCTAAGGACTTTGAAGATCAGGAAACACTTTGTATTTTGCTAGAGGAAGAACAAGCTGAAGTTGCACAATTGAAGTGGATGAATTAAATCTCACTGTTATCTTTTCGATTATCATTTTTTTCAGTAACATGTACTTTCCCATTATTTGATGTTCAACTAAAACTTCACTTTTAATTTACATTAAGAATGAATTTGAAGCACATTTATTTCTTTGAATTGGTTTAGCCATTCATAGTTTATACTCATGTAGGCCAAGAGTAATTTATTTGCAAGATTGTTGATTTTTTTTTAGAAATAAACCAATAAGAATAAACAATTGATCGAACTTGGACATACCCAAGCTGCCTACGTACCCTAGAAGGAATCAAGTCATAAAACGTAATTCAAGAAAATAAAAACAGTTTTTTTCAGAACAAAAATAAGGTGACTAAATTTGGGCATAAACAAGCAGCCTATGTACTCTATATGGGATCAAATAAAAAGCATAGTTAAAGAAAATACAATATATTTTTTTTCCTTAGCCATCCTTTTCAGAATTTTCAGCCTAGGGGTTTTTTTTAAGGGCAAAAAGGGTTGTGTGAAATTTCAAGAGAAGTACTTCTTTAGAAATTTTCCATTGATTTGTCCAACCTTCACACTATCTTGATCTGTCAAAAAGTAGGATCCATTGGTGTACGCCTGTTGTACCACGTAAGGACCATCCCGCTTGGAAGTAAACTTGTTTTTCATTTGTAGCGTGACAAAGATCGGCCTTCGAACAACTAGCACAGAGTCTCTAATTTGAAAAGACCTCGGTCCTACCTATTTGTTGAAAGTTCTAAACAAATGAGCCTAATAACATTCCAAATGTTGTTTCATATTGAGTATCTTTTCATCTAGTGCCTCTAACTCTTGTAGCTAGAATGTACTGTGCATTATCATCAGTGGTCAATCCTTCTTGGATGGTAATCCTATGTGACAGTATTTGTTGCTCAAGTGGCAAAAGAACTTTGACTCCATAGACCAATGAATAAGAAGTTGCTTGAGTAGGCGTCCAATAAGTTGGTTGGTATGCCCAAAGTGCCTCTCTTATTCTTTCATGCTAGTCACGTTTGGAATTTATCTCCACCTTGTTAAGTAAATTGCCTAAGGTTTTGTTGAAAGCTTCAGTGGGACCATTTCCTGGTGCATTGTACATGGAAGAATTGTGATGTTTCAATTTAAACCTGTCGCATAATTGATCCTTGAAGCTATTGACGAATGGCTTCCCATTGTCAATGATGTTGTATAAAAGTACTTACTTGTAAATGATGATTTGATGAAGTCGATAACCATTTCCTTCGTGGTCTTACTAAATGAGGCTGCTTTCAATCACTTAAAGAAACCGTCCGTAGAAGCCAAGATATAAAGATTTTCTCGTGAAAACTTAAAGAGAGGGCCAACAACATCTAAACGCAAACCATCAAATAACCAAAATGCCATCGTCGGGTGCAAAGGCTCTGGGGTTTGACTGATAAAGTTTGCATGAAACTAGTAGGCTTGACACCTCCTAGCATACTCCATGTAGTCTTTGAACATTGTAGGCCAGCATTATCACATTCTTTTTATACAAAAGTGGCTTGGGTCCCGACTGGTGAGGTCTATAAAATTCCCAAATGTGCTTTTTCTATAGCCTAGTTTGCTTCCTTCCTTTCCAAGTAGCGGAGCCAATTACCTTTGAATGATTGATGAAATAGGGTACCTTTGTAGTAGACAAATCTTGGGGCTTGGCTTCGAATATCAATCTTTCTTCATGGTTTTTCTAGAAACTTACCATGTTCTAAGTAGTTGATCAAAAGATGTCTCCAATCTTCTTCCTCAATGACCTATACTAAGAGGGGATTACTTTCCTTAACATGATACTTTAGTAGTTTAGGAACCACCCACCTATAACACACTGGACACTAACTTTCGTCGCCTCACTTTTAGCTAGAGCTAACACCGTGGCTAAGTTGGAAGAGCAACTGCTAGACAATTCTCCTTCCTTGGAATGTGTTCCATTAGAATGCTATTGAACTTTCTCATTAAATGAGAAGCATAATTAATGTACAAAATCAAATCATTCTTTTTGGCTTCATATTTCAATACCAATTGATTGATGATAAGCTTTGAGTTGTCATAAACTTCAAGGTTAGAAATGTTCATTTTAATAGCCATACATAGCCAAAGTATTAAAGCTTGATATTCGGCAACATTGTTTGAATATTTCTATCCTAAGACAACAAAAATTGGTAAAGATATGCCTTTGTGGAGATATGAACATGACTCCAATACCCGTTCTCTCAGATCCTACTTCTCCATTAAAACATATCATCCATGGTGGTAATGTTTTAGTAAACATTAATTCTTCATTAGGTAAAGCCTTAGAAATCTCACAATCTAAGGAAATAGAGTGATCTGCCAAGAAGTTAGCAAGGGCTTGTCCTTTTATCGCCTCGCGAGAGATATAAATGATCTCGAATTCATTAAATGGACCAATCATCTGGCAGTATATCCTGAGAGTACTAGTCTTGAAATCACATATTTGAGGTGATCAATCCTTGTAACTAGATGGATAGTATAGGTGATAACTCTAGTGAACTAGAATTATTTTCCTCTAAAATATAGCATTTTGATAGTTTAAATTCCAAAATTGGATAAGTAATTAAGGATTTTAGTTAATTTCTTTCATATGTATTTGTATTTTCGTTCTTGAATTAATTATGATAATTTTGTCCTAAATTTTAGTTTAATTAACTGCTTAATGGTGTTAATATTATGCAGGTTAAAAATTAAAGGTTAGAAGGTGGAAGGAACAAAGCTCAAGGGACCAAATAGAGATGTGTATGCTCTTTAATGTTTCCTCAGGAGAGTAAGATCGCTCTTATACACGACTATTCCAGACCACAATCTCGACTCGGGAATTCGTTTTACTGTTTTCAGAGTTGAGATCGCAGTCTCAAATGTTCCAGACCGCATCTCAACTCGCTGAATATTAAGTTGTATGGGCAATTTTGTAAACTTCCAACCAAAAACTCCTAATTTTGCCTTGTGTAATGCTGCACTATTTAAGCTAAGTAGAATTAGTTTTAGAGAAGAGTAGATAGTTTTAGAGTAAATAGTTTTATTTAGTTCTAGATAGATTAGGATAACTTGAACTACAAGTTACTTTTTCTAATAGAAATTTCTCTTAACTTTCATCTTCGATCTTCTTTTAATTTCTTGTCAAGTTTAAATTTTGATTAGATAATCGTAGTGGGTTCTTCGCAAACTTCACGTAGATATAATTTTTATTTGCTTTCTCATCCAATTTAGTAAAAATTTCTTTACTTTCAAATTAGGGTTTTTATGAAAATTAGGGTTCTTGTTAATTTTTGCTTTTTATTTAAGAATGTTCAATTTCTAGCTTTAATTTCTAGTTAATTCTTAGTGGGATTTCTTAATCATTCAATTGAAAATCCAAGAAATATTTAAATTTCTAGTTTAATTCTTTCTAATTTATAGTTTAGAAATGAATGCTTTTAATATTGAAAGTTTCTGTTTTGTAGTCTTTTTAGTTGAGTGATTTACTTGTTTTAAATTTTAGTCTCAATTTGATTAAATTAGTGTAGAATTAAAATTATAGCTTTCATTAGAATAGTTTTATCATCTACCAATTGATTTTGCTTAACTACACAAGTACCCTAAACCTTGGTAATTGCAATCGACAATCCTTGTGGGAGCGATCCCGACTTCCCTTTGCTACTAGTTGGCAACCGTATATTTGTAGGATGCTATTTAGTTAGTAGTAGGATTTAGGTGTTTCATTGAATTATAACTAGGTGTGTTAAAGAGGCTTCAAGTTTTTGGCGCCGTTGCCGGGGATTGTCTTCGATTTTTGGCAATATCAAGCGCTTTATGGGTCGTGTAGATTAAGCACATTAGATTAGTTTAATTTAGTTTTAATTTTGTTGATTTTATGTTTGATTGATTATCTTGCGGAATTGACATGGAACTTCAATTGACTATTTTAGTTTTGTGTAGTGTATGGTAAGAGGTGCTCAAGAGCCATTCATTTGCTTAGACAAGGAAAGGGAGAAAGAGCTGTGACAAATTCAAAGGTTGAGAAGGGTACAAAAAGAGCAAGAAAGGATAGAAATGGCACATACTAATGCGCATCAAGGGAATGAGAATATGGAGAACGAAGAAGAAGAGGTAGCTGGAAATAATGGAATGGGTGGCTATAGGAATGGAAATGACATGAATGAGAATGGAAGGCTATTGAGAGAGTATGCTTTACCTAATTTTGATGGGATGAACTCAAGCATTGCACGGATGCCGTGCAAGCCAACAATTTCGAAATCAAGACCGCCCTAATCCAAATGCTCCAAGCCCATGCCATGTTCGGAGATGGACCAAATGAGGACCCCTACACACACCTCATGAATTTTGAAGAAGTCTTGGACACATTTTAGTTTAATGGAGTACACCCGGATTGTGTTTGGATGAGGGTGTTTCCTTTTTCTCTTCGTGATAGGGCAAAGTCATGGCTGCAATCCCATGCCCAAGGAACATTCACCACTTGGAACCAATTTGCTCAAGAGTTCTTGGCAAAGTACTTTCCTCCCGCAAGAACCGCTAAATTAAGGAATGAAAGATGTTGGTTAAAGCCTAGGGGAAGCTTGGGAAAGATTCAAAGAGTTGCTAAGAAAATGCCCGCATCACGCCATTCGTTTGTGGCTTCAAGTTCAAACTTTTTATAATGGTTTACTCCAAGAGACAAAATCCATCGTAGATGCCTCCGCCGACGGTTCTATCTCATATAAGACTCTGAAAGAAGCTCAAGAGTTGTTAAATAGGATGGCATACAACCACTACCATCATGGACTGATAACTCCACCGGTGGTTCAACACCAAGCTAATCAAGCCAATGCAAGTAGTGGAGCGTTGAATCTAAACATGCAAGACGCCCTTTTTTGGCTCAACAAAGAATGTTCATGAATGTGATGGATAGCATGGCAATTGAGTTGGAGAATCTAGGGAAACCTAGTAGTGTAAATTCTATGACTTCTTCTCCAACTCTACCAAGCATGACATGTGATTTTTGTGGAGGCGTCCATGCCAATGGGAATTGTGAGATGCCATATAGAGCTAATGAGCAAATCAATTATGTAGCTAATCAATCTTCATTTCCAAGGAACCAATCCGGAGCTTATAGGAACACTTACAATCCTTCTTGGAGGAATCACCCAAATTTCTCATGGAGTAACACAAACAACCAATCCAACCCTCCTTACCAACCAAATCCCCCACCTCAAAATGCCCAACACACTCAAGCCCCAAATTCTTCATCTAGACCTTATCAACCGCCACATCAAAGAAATGTCCAACCCAACTCATATCAAAATTTCCCCAATCCTTCTTTTCAAAACCAACAACAAAGGCCTCCTTTCCGTTATGCAAATTCTTCCCAACCCATCTACCATGCTCAATATCTCCTAGAGATAATTTGGGTTAAGAAGGTTGGAGAAGAGAAGCCAAGTATTTGAGAAGGGAATTGGATAGGAAAGCGGAAGAACATAAAAGAGATTATGATAATTTGAAGGCTTCAACAAGAAATTTGGAGATTCAATTGGGACAATTGGCAAGGTTGAACAATGAGAGGCCGTTAGGAGTGCTTCCGAGTGACACCATTCCAAACCCTAAGGAGCAATGAAAGGCATTACCCTTAGGAGTGGTAAAGAGTTGGAAGAAAGAGTTGGGAGAAATTCATTGAAGAATGGAGAACAAGAAAGGGTTGAGATGAAGACAAAGAAAAAGTGGGGTCTTCAATTGGGCTAGACAAAACAATGAATAAGTCTATTATCCCCAACTCACAAAGCAATGAAGGCAAGGATCCTAAGTATCATGAGCCAAAGCATGTTGATGTGTCATTCCCTCAAAGGCTAAGGGATAAAGAAAAGGCAAAGAAATTCAAGAAATAAATTCTAGAGATTTTCAAAAAGCTAGAGATCAACATAGACTATAAGGTACTTGAGAACATGCCTACCTATGCCAAATTCATGAAACAAGTCCTTACTTCAAAGAGAAAATTGCATGACAATGAAATTTTGTGCTTAATGGAGTATTGTAGTGCATTATTTGCAAAGAAGTTGCCACCAAAGCTCAAAGATCCCGGTTCATTTTCTATACCTTGTGAGATTGGAGGTTTGTAATTTGGAAGAGCATTATGTGACTTGGAAGCTACAATAAATCTCATGCCTTTGGAGTATTCAAGAAGTTGTCTTTATCAATTGAAGCCAACAAGTGTCTTATTGCAACTTGCGGATCGAAGCATAAAGTTTTCAAAGGGGATCATTGAAGATGTGATTGTGATCAATTGACAAACTTTATCTTCCAGCCGATTTCATTGTGCTTGAAATGGAAGAGGATGAAGACATGCCAATCATTCTTAGGAAACCTTTCCTTGCAACCGGCCGATGCACTTATTGATGTTCAAGAAGGGAAGTTGGAATTCTGAATAAATGATAAAATTGTTACGTTCAATGTTTTTAATTCATTAAAATTTCCTTCAATTTTTGAAGACATCATGAATATTAATGTGGTAGATTACTTAATTGATGATTGTTGCAGGAATGCAATGGAGAATTTCTTAATGGAGGAAGAGGTCTTGGAGTCAAATGTGCCAAATCAAGATGATGAAGAAGGAATGAAGGATGTGAGTCACTTGGAGGATGAGAACTTATTGCGAAAGGAAGATGAAGAGAATCAAGAATAAGGTAAATGGGGGGTCTCCGACCAACGAACCCCCCAATTTGGAGCTAAAACCCCTTCCTACCCACTTAATGTATGCATATCTTGGTGAGAATGAGACATACCCTATGATTGTGAATGCATCTTTGACAAATGGGCAATTTGAAAGATTGATTGTGGTGCTTAAAAGGAATAAAAGTGCTCTTGCTTGGTCCATTAATGATATAAAATGACAAATAAACCCTTCTATATGCATGTATAAAATTTTGATGAATGAAGGGAATAAACCGGTAAGGCATCCTCAAAGGAGATTGAATCGTACTTTAAAAGAGGTTGTGAGAAATAAGGTTCGTAAGCTTTTGAAAGCTAGTATTATTTACCCTATTTGCGATAGTGAGTGGGTTAGTCCCACTCAAGTCGTTCCCAAAAAGGGTGGTATTACTGTAATCATAAATAAAACCAATGAGCTTCTTCCCTCTAGATTGGTTACGAGTTGGCAAATGTGCATTGATTTTCGAAAGTTGAATGAAGCCACACAAAGGATCATTTTCCCTTGCCTTTTATTGATAAATGCCTCTATGGCAAGACCCTTTGATTTGTGTCATTCGGACGATCTCCAATTTACCATCAAATTGTTATTTCTCCAGAAGACCAAGATAAAACAACTTTCACATGCCCATTTGGTACCTTTGCATATAGGAAAATGCCCTTTGGAATTTGCAATGCTCCAAGTACAATTTCATCGTTGTATGTTTGTTATTTTTCATGACATGGCTAAAAAGAGCATAGAGATTTTAATGGATGACTTTACTATTTTTGGTGGCTCATTTGATGATTGTCATGAAAATTTGTCCAAGGTATTAAAGAGGTGTGTGGAAACTAATTTAGTTCTCAAATGGGAAAAATGTCATTTCATGGTGAGAAGGAATCATTTTGGGTCACAAGGTCTCATCAAAGGGAATAGAGGTTTATAGTGCAAAGGTGGAGGTAATGGAAAAGTTACCTTCTCAGATAAATGTTAAAGGGATAAGAAGTTTCTTAGGTTATGCGGGGTTTTATAGAAGATTCATTAGGAACTTCTCTCATAATGCTAGACCATTGTGCTTCTTACTTCAAAAAGATTGTCCATTTCATTTTGATGATTCTTGTTTGAAAGAATTCAATGAATTAAAACACGCTCTAGTGATTGCACCGGTTATTGTAGCACCAAATTGGTCTCTTCCCTTTGAGCTCATGTGCTACAATTGATGCTAGTGACTATGCAATAGGTGTCGTGCTATGTCAAAAAGTGAACAAGATGTTGCATGTCATTTACTATGCTAGTAGGACCTTAAATGTTGCACAAATTAATTATTCAACAACAAAAAAGGAACTACTTGCTATAGTTTTTGCTTTTGATAAGTTTAGACCATATTTGATTGGATCAAAGGTATTTGTTCATACCGATCACTGCGCATTAAAGTATTTGTTCTCTAAGCAAGATGCTAAGCCACGTTTATTGAGATGGATACTTGTGTTGTAGGAATTTGATTGGGAGTTGGTCGACAGAAAAGGTGTGAAAAACATGGTAGCCGACCGTTTGTCAAGAATTGAGGCATCTAGACTTGTCAATCGTGAAGAAGGGATAATCATTGAAGAGTTTCCAATTGAGAAGTTGTTTGAGGTGAAAGAGGTGAGTCCATGGTATGCGGATATTGTGAATTATCTTGTGGCAAGGATAGTACCAAAGATGCTCAACATCAATGAGACCAATTTATGTCTCAGGAGGAAATTCTTTGCGGAACTTAAGCATTATTTTTGGGAAGAACCATATTTGTTGCGAATGTGCAATGATCAAGTCCTAAAGAGATGTGTTCCAGAATGTGAAGTATCCGATCTATTAAGACATTGTCATTCATCTCAGGTTGGAGGGCACCATGGAGCTCAACGGATGGCTTTCAAGGTCTTACAAAGTGGTTTATATTGGCCAACTATGTTCAAGGATTCCCGGGATTTTGTGCTCAAATGTGATGAATGTCAAAGGGTGGGTAATATTTCAAGGAAACATGAAATGCCCCTTCATGGCATTATTGAGTTGGAGGTATTTGATGCATGGGGGATTGATTTCATTGGACCTTTCAGGTCTCATACTCCAATAAGTACATTTTGGTTGCGGTGGACTATGTGCCAAAGTGGGTTAAAGCAATTGCTACTCCAACCAACGAAGCCAAGGTGGTTACTAAATTCCTTCGCAAGAATATCTTTTCACGGTTTGGAGTTCCTCGAGCATATGATTAGTGATGGGGGTTCACATTTCAAGAATTCTCAATTTCAGGCATTAATGACAAAATATGGGGTGAAACACAAGATTGCTTTAGCTTATCACCCGCAAACATCGGGTCAAGTAGAGGTGTCCAATCGAGAATTGAAGAGAATCCTAGAGAAAACGGTGAATAATGCTTGGAAAGATTGGGCATTGAAGTTAGATGACACTTTGTGGGCTTATCATACGGCATTTAAAACTCTAATAGGCATGTCTCCGTACTGTATTGTGTATGGATAAGCGTGTCACTTGAACATAGGGCATATTGGATCATAAAGAACTTGAATTTTGAGGTAAATGAGGCATATGAAAAAATGATGCTTGATTTGAATGAGTTGGATGAATTCCGGAGGGAAGCATTTGAAAATTCTTTAATCTATAAGGAAAAGACAAAGGCATGGCATGTTAAGCATATCCAAAGAAAGGAATTTAAAGTCGGTGATTTGGTGCTCCTTTATAATTCAAGACTCCAAATTATTTCAGGGAAAGCTTAAGTCAAGATGGAGTGGTCCTTTTGAAGTGTTCCAAACCTTTTCTTATGGAATAGTGGCGATAAAGGGGAAAGAGGGAACTTTCAAGGTCAATGGACATCGGCTTAAACCATACTTTGGAGGAATTATTGAAGGTGGACGAGAGATCGTCCGATTAACACAAGAATGAGGGTCATGCCATAGTCAAGCAAGTGACTATAAAGAGCGCTTCTTGGGAGGCAACCCAAGTCTTTAATTTAGTTTTTATTTCTTTCTTTTGATGTGATTTTTAACTCGCTTCATTTTGAGTAAATTAGTTTGAATTATGTTAGAATTTTTCTCTTAAAAAAAAAAAAAAAAAGGAGAGTTGAATTTTTGAGTTAAATAAATGGTGCTAAAGAATGAGTGAAAATTGTCATCCTAACTTGTGGAATTTTTTGTTTGTAGGTTACCCTTATAAATGGAGAAAAGTGGTCAAGAGTGAAGCAATTTCGGCTAAGTGTAAAAATTTATAAGACACAGAAATTGAGCTTAAGACCACGATCTCAAAAATTTGAGATCGCGGTCTAAACCTCAAACTTCTGGAAGGTAGAAGCGTCATTTGGTCGAGACTGCGATCTCAAATTTGATACCGCGGTCTCAACTCTAAACTTATACAAAGGCTTATTTTGCACCGAGTTGAGATCGCGATCTCAAACTGTTTGAGACCGCGATTGTCTCTTATAGACTGCGATCTCAAAAGTGAGACCCCGATCTCAACATCAGCCCAGATCACGGTCTCAAAACTGAGACCGTGGTCTCGACTGCCAGAAAGTTTTAAAAAGCATCGATCTCTTCTTTCTTCTCACAAACTCTCCCTATTCTTCTTCCCTCTTCCGAGAGCCCTAGCCCAAAATCCTCCAATTCTTTCTCACTTCACTAAAAAACACTAAAAACTCCACACCCACTACTAATTTCACTTTGTTTTTCTATAGGAACATCAAAGCAATCATCTTTTTGAGGATTTGTGGAAGAAATTTGGCTTCAAGGGGGATTGACACAAAGGCAATTTTTGGAAAAATTTCCCTTCGAAAAAGAACAGGTAATATCTTTCATTGAATTATTAGTTGTAATTAGCAACTTTTGAAGACACAATCTTTTACACATTAAATTGGGAAAAATTGTGGTATTTAATTCTTGAATTGTGGACAAGTAATTGGTGCTAATTTGTGCTAGAAGAATTTTGAATAGTCCAATTGTTGGAATTCTTGGTTTGATTTGTGATTGAGTTGAATTGAAATATTCGAAAAAAATTTGGGAGTTTGGATTGTGACTTTGTGGTGTTGAATCTTGATTGAAAGTTGGAATTTTTGAAATTGGTGATTGAATTCCTTTTTCATAAAGAATACTACGAGAGGGGTATATGGCCATCTCGAGAACGTGAGTTAGAATGAGAGGGAGAGAGACTGGTTCTAGAAAATGGAAATCCGGAGAGGGTACGAGCGGAGATCTTGAGTTTGGAACAACCATTTGAGGGTGGTGATCAAATGTGGATTTCTCATTTGAACCTCAATTCTCGAGTGATAGGGCTCAATAATTATTCAAGAGTAACGAGAAGCATGAGGTGATTAGAGAGAGAAACTTTGACCTAACCATGCACTGGGGAGTATATGAAGATTCTAGGAGAGTGATAGAAGAACAAATTAGGTCAAGGCCTTGGGAGGGTTTTAATGCTCAGGTTGACCCTGGGGCTACCCAGTTAGTCAAGGAGTTTTATTGTAATTTATATGAGTTAGAAGATGGCAAGGTGCGTATACGGGGGGTTTTGGTAGATTTTAGTGCTGATGTGATTAATGCGTATTTCGACATATCCTCCTACCTTCTAGTCAATATTTGGCATTTTTGAACAATAAAAATAAGGATATGAACGAAATCAAAGATGCCATTTGTGATAGGAGGGTAGAGTGGATTAAGAGTACTTCATCTTCCATTGAATTAAAATTTTCTCATCAAGGACTCTCATTAGTGGCTAAGTTATGGTTTTATTTCATTAGTAGCTGCATTTGGGGGTCCAATGCATTGAGCTTTATCCAGAGGGACAAGGTACTCTTAGTCTATGCCATCATGACTGGGATCTCGGTGAATGTTCGTCACCTAATTAGATAGGGGTTTTAAGAGAGTGGTAGGTCGGGACAACCCATGTTTTATGCCCCTGGTCCAATTCACCATCTTTGCACCATAGCGGGTTGCCCGATTGGTCCTTTGGAATCATTGACACATCCTAGAGGAAGGATCAATCGAGAATATGTCTATACGATGGTGAAAGAATATGAGAAACACCAACAGGAGGAGTATTTAATGATTCCGATAACCCCAGGTGTAGTATTTAATGCTCCAGTAAGTGAAGAAGAAAGGACCAATCTACAAGGATACAGGTCGTGCAGTCAAATGGTGATGTACAATCACTTGACCATTATTGGAGAAGCTTTAAAGGTTACTTCATTAGGCACTTGGGTGCAACCACCATCACCTCTGGCATGGCACTTTGGTTCACCTCGTGGTCAGTACTAATAGAAGGAGACACCACCGTGGCTACCACACATCATGAGGATTCTAGCCACGTGGGTGCGACTGGAGGGGACATGGATGATGATCATGAGGAGGCCTAACCTAGTGACGCTGAAGAAGGTCAAGACGAGATGGAATGAAGAGAAGAAGCCACCATTTGTTTGAGCATGGAAGAAAATCAACCTTGATCATTAGATTAATTTGATGGATGATGATGATTTTCCCTATTTTCATTAGACACCATAGCTTTTGATTACTTTAGATTATGTTTGTTTTATTTTCAGTTTTTGGAATTGGAGTATTTCACTTTTTCTTTTTATGTAGTTTGGCTAATGGCCTTAAACTGATGCCAAGTGATACATTTTGGTGCTTTATGGATGGAATTTCTTTTGGATTCTCATATTGACACTTGGTGAAGTTTGGTTATTGCCTAATAAAAGTAATATGGCTAAGGGCCCTAAGTTGATGCCATCCTTGCATTAGTTGATGAGTTGAATGGAATGTTGACTTTGTTCGGAAGCTTAATTGGTGAGATGCATGGCACGGTTGCTCTTGACATTTTTGCTCATTTTTAATTCTAGGCTTAAAAGTAGGACATAGTTTAAGTAGTTTTTGGTTATTTGTGGTTATGTCTTGATGTTAATTTTGGGTGAGTGGAAGGATGATTTATTCATCAATTACAATAAAAGAGACAAGTTTGGGGGTGTTTATATTTTTGTGTTGGAAATTGTCATTTTATACGTTTTGTTTCCACTTGATGATTAATGGATGGAAAGTTGATCAATTAGGTACTCAATGATGATAAATTTTGATGTTCATTGCTTTGTGATTGAAGTATATGATTGATTCATTTCAAGAATTTTTGTGTGAGTGAGTAGTTCATTTGCAATATAAAGAATTCATAAACTTGGCATTGCTATTTTTCAAAAAGAAGTGCTGAAATTTTAGGAAAATTTATTTGAAATGGTGTTTTTTATCAAATAACTTATATTATGTGGTTGATGAACTATCTTTTGGAACGATGAAATGAGTTAAATGAAGTAGAAGGAATTTTTGGACATTTCATTGTTCAATGGATAGGGAATGTTCTTTTAACTTGTGAATAATTGATATTCGAGATTAATTTTTGGTACATTTCACTCATTTTCCTTGGTTTAGGACCAAAAAAAAAAAATTTAGGAATAAGGCGAGTACGGGATTCCGACATGTACCCATGTTGTTTCTCCGAAATAAGCCATTAGAGTAGTAATAAGGCGAGTATTATGAGGACTCGACATGTACCCATGTTGTTTCTCCAAATTAAGCCATTAGGAATTGCATTTTTAGTATACCAATAAGTTAAGGAGTAAATGTTTGTAATACTTATCATTAATCTCATATTACTTATTCCTTGTTAGAGGTTTATTCCCGAAATGTGTGACAATTGCATTTAAGTTGATTCCTAATTGAACTTCTATTTTCATAATGCTTAGTCGAGAGAGTTGATTAACTTTATAATATTTGTGATTTGAGAAGTAATGATGTTTCACAATGAAAAGAACTAAAACTTTTGGTAACTCTTTTCGAGAATGGTAATGCTTGGTGATGTGAAATGTTGTGTAGTGAATGAATGTGTGCTTCTTTGTAAAACGAAATTTCAATTTTGGATTGATTTACTCATATTCTTCACATATCACATAGTGTTGAACATTTCTTGAGAGATCGCTTAATTGTTCTAAGTACATCCATGATTCATCAAGTGTCACGTCAACTTTGGAGGTGTTTAAATGTTTGAATGTTAGTAGGTTTCGTTTAATGTCAATCTTTGTTTTGCTCAGGACGAGCAAAACGCTAAGTTTGGGGGTGTGATAACTCTAGTAAACTAAAGTTATTTTCCTCTAAATTATAGCATTTTGATAGTTTAAATTCTTAAATTGGATAAGTAATTAAGGATTTTAGTTAATATCTTTCATATGTTTGTATTTTCATTCTAGAATTAATTATGATAATTTTGTGTTAAATTTTTAGTTTAATTAACTGCTTAATGGTGAACTTAATATTATGCAGATTAAAAATTAAAGGTTAGAAGCTGGAAGGAACAAAGCTCAAGGGACCAAATTGCAAAATGGATGAAATGAAGATTGCTGGACGGAGAGTCGAGATTACGGTCTCGACTATTTCAGACCGCGATCTCGACTCGGGAATTGGTTTTACTGTTTTAGAGTTGAGATCGCGGTCTCAAATGTCCAGACAACGATCTCAACTCGCTGAATGTTAAGTTGTAAGTGCAATTTTGTAAACTTCGAACTAGAAAGCACCTAATTTTGCCTTGTGTAATGCTGCACTATTTAAGCTAAGTAGAATTAGTTTTAGAGAAGAGTAGATAGTTTTAGAGTAAATAGTATAGTTAGTTCTAGATAGATTAGGATAACTTGAACTACAAGTTACTTTTTCTAATAGAAAATTCTCTTAACTTGCATTTTAGATCTTCTTCTAATTTCTTGTCAAATTTAAATTTTGATTAGATAATCGTTGTGGATTCTTTGTAAGTTTCTAATGAGTCGTAGATGTAATTTTTATTTTCTTTCTTATCCAATTTAGTAAAAATTTCTTTACTTTCAAATTAGGGTTTTTAGGAAAATTAGAGTTCTTGTTAATTTCTTGCTTTTTATTTAAGAATTTTCAATTTCTAGCTTTAATTTCTAGTTAATTCTTAGTGGGCTTTCTTAATTTCAATTGAAAATCCAAGAAATATTTAAATTTCTAGTTTAACTCTTTCTAATTTATAGTTTAGAAATGAATGCTTTTAATATTGAAAGTTTCTCTTTTGTAGTTTTTTTAGTTGAGTGATTTACTTGTTTTAAATTTTTGTCTCAATTTGATTAAATTAGGTTAGAATTAAAATTATAGCTTTCATTAGAATAGTTCTATCATCTACCAATTGATTTTGCTTAACTAGACAAGCACCCTTAAACCTTGGTAATTGCAATCGATAATCCTTGTGGGAACGATCCCTACTTCCCTTTGCTACTAGTTGACAACTGTATACTTGAGGGATGCCATGGTCTAGTTAGTAGTAGGATTTAGGTGTTTCATTGAATTATAACTAGGTGTGCTAAAGAGGCATCAGTAGGCGAAGAAGTAATGCCTTAGCTTTTGAGAGCAAAATGCCAAAACCAAACAGATTTTTTCAATTGGAGTTTATCTCATTTCTAGATCTATTAATCTTCAACTCAGGTAATACAATCCATTTTCTTTACCTTTATCATTGTTTTAAGCTAACATGGCCCCCACAGACTCTTCTTGTGTTGGCAGTCCCAGGATTGGAGGGTTAACCAAATATCTCTTAGTGTTATCAAGGGCATTTCGGCATGATTCGTCCTATTCAAATGGTGCATCTTTCTTTGCCAATCAATTAAATGGTTAGTGTCGATTTGTTAAATTGGATATGAAGCAATAAATGTAAGACAGAGGTCCTTGCAGACTTTGAAGCTAATAGAGGTTACTTGGTGAAGGCATCTTTTGTATGGTATCTATTTTAGACTGATCAATCTTAATGCCTCAGTGTCAATTAAATAATAAAAACCCAGAGAATTTCCCAATGAAACACCAAATACGCACTCTTGTGGATTCATTTTCAATTGGGATTATCTAAAATAGGTAACCACTGCTTGAAGATCCTCTAGGTGGTTTTTTCTTCTTCTCGTCTAAACAACCAGGTCATCTACGTAACAATCAACCTTTTTGTGGAGCATTTCATCAAAATCTTTTGCATTGCACATTGATAGGTGGCTCCAGCATTCTTTAAGTCAAAAAGCATCACTTTGTAGCTCAACATACCTTCTGGTGCACGAAAAGCCCTAAGCTCCTCACCTTCTGGCTCCATACATATTTGATTATAACCTACACATCGATCCATAAAACTTAGGATTTTATGACCTGCTGTCACATCCACAATAATCTCAATGATTGGTCAGAAAAAATCATCCCTCGAACAAGTCTTAGTCAAATTGCAGAAGTCCATACAAATGCAGATTTTTCTATTTCATTTCTTCACCACTACTTTGCTAGAAATCCATTGTCGATATTTCATTTTGTTTATGAAATATGCCTCAAGAATCTTGTCCATTTCCCCATTCACTTTAGGTATAAGATCTAGAAGGATGACCTGCTGAGCATGTTTGATTGGATGAGTGCCATACTTGACTGATTAATTATGAACCGCCACTTTAGGATCTAGCCAGACATTTCTTTGTAGCTCCGAGCAAACAAATCCTTGAATTCAACATCAACTCAAGATGTTGTTTCTCTTTCGAAGGGCTTAACTAAGCACTCACAAAGATCGGCTTTCGACCATCAGGGATCGCCAAGTTGTCCTTCTTAAGATCATCTGCAGTGGGCTGCCCTCTATCTTCTGACTGCGGTGGATCATCTAAGACCTCATCTTTTGCAACATCAATTAAAGGATCTTCTTTTACTAAAATGTGGCATGCGGTGACACATACCAATTGCTCATCATCGTCATCTAATGTGGCTTGTGGAACTAGCTTTGTATGAACAATTGTGCAGCTCTTAATGTGTCTTTGAGCATCCCCTTAGTTTGGATTTCCTAATGGATCTTTTGCATTATACAAGAAGGCACTGTACTACAAATTTCATTACTGTCTTCTACTTTTTCTCTTAGTTTTTTATGTCCTTTTTTTTTTTTGCTATAATATTCGTTCCCCCAATCTTTTCAAACATGGCCTTTTTTCATGAGTCTTCAAGTTTTCTTTCATAATCTCTAGGTGTCCCTAATTGATAGAATGTTAAAGAATGAAAGTTGCTTCGTTCATCACTCGTCACCTCAGATATTATGTAATGAGTGGATTTTTTCTTCGTTCTTCCTTTGAGGATGACTTGTATTTGTTTTAAGGGCAAGAAGGCTAATCTCCACTTCGGAGGGCTTACCTAATGTCCTTATCTTCTCAGTATCTTTGTGTTTCATTTAAATCATGCATTATTTTACCAGTGACTTTAGGATTCAGTTCTCCCAGGGATGGAGGATTTCCATAGTCATACCCAGCATTTGCCATCAACTTACACGTCTTCTCTTTAGATCAAATCGTTATGTAGTTCGCATCTCAGGTAAGGATCTATCTCAAATTGATTTGACAATAACATTTAATGGTGGCCAGCCAGCGGTCTATTATTTTGTCAATGGCAAAGTTAAATGCTTCTCTAAAATTCCATGGTTCTTTGTATCCAAGGCCTTCATGCCTACCGATTCCGATGTTTCAAATATCGAACTTCAACAAAAGGTAACTTACCTTTCCTTCTTTGTTCTTTAGGAACATACTTAAAGGCTTGTAGTGCCATCGAGTCTTTACTTATAGGTGTTTCCTTAATTACACTCGCTAGTTGTGTTTGTTTCACTTCTTTTCACAAATGTAAAAACTCAAATTTCTTGCCTACCAGCTTCTTAGACTTTCCATTAAGTTGGATTTTCATAGGCGAAACTTCTTCTACAGTGTCACCTTGTTTGTAAGACTTCGCATCCGCAAAATGTCTCTGTACTTCAATGAAAGCTTTGTTATCACCAAATACCATTTTCACTTATAACCATTCTTGTAAAAGTTAAGGCATTGATGTAATGTCGAGGCCATTACTCATTGACATGCAAACATGGTCATCCTAATAGGAGGTTGTAGGTGCTTTTTGCCTTGATCACATGGAACAATGTATTCGTCTATAGTACCCCAATGCTTAATTTGAGGTGAATCATCTAGACAGTTCATTGATCTCCTATGTCAAATGTTGAATGGCTAAACGACTCTTATCCAATCCTACAGTAGGAGTGCCTACTTGTCTCATTGTGAGCTTTGGCATGATATTTATAGCAGATCCCCCGTCTACTTGCATTATATTAATCTTTTTTCTCTTATAAATCTGAAAACGAATAATGGTCGATTGTAACTGCAAATCTTCGTCGTTGAAAGCAATAGCAAAACATGATGTGAAATGAGTGGTTACTGCTTCCATTTCCTACAAAACAAACTTGTACTTTGACGGATCCTCCAGCACTTTTACCAAAACCTTCTGATCTTCTACAAGTAACTGTATGTCGGCTTCTTTTAAATGAGCTATGTTGGTATCCTTTTCACCGCATGCACTGCCAGTTAGTTTCTTCTTGGATAGATTGCTCTCCTGTTGTAATTTCTTGATGGGATGTCACCATAAAGATTGACTCAATCATATCTACTTGGCCAAAGTAGTCCTTTGGGAGAACTTGTACAATGATACCAAGCGTGGTCGGTGGTGGCCATGACCCACATCTTCTTTGGAAGGCTTTTTAACTTGCTTCCTTGCCCCTTGCTTGCTATTAGGAACTCTTGCAATTTTTTCACAGTTTTTCCAGGAACCTTCCTCACAACTTTATTTCTTCTAGTCACAATCTTCCATCCTTTATCGTCCTCATTCAAGCTCGCACCGAGACAATTAGTTACAAGGACATAAACTTGAACTATAACTAGTGTTCCAAACCGAATGGCTTTGTATAACTCCCCTAGACAATCTATTGGAGGGAATGGGTCAAACACTACATTTGTGTGGTTTGATTCAGCCACTTCAATAGTTGCATTCAGTATCTAGCAAAATCCTTTATTTTTTGGCAAGTTTCACAATTAACTCCTTCAATACAAAGAATTTCTTGGTTGGATGGCTAATAAGCTTTTGATATTAAGCTTTTGATACGTGTAATATTTCGGATCATCAGCTCACACTGTGTCTTTAGGACGTTTATACTTCGGAAGTTCTATGATTTTCTTTCAAGAAGAAAATCTAGAATATCGTGTACATCAGAATCTATGAATGAGTAAACTTTTTCTTCCAATTCTCTAAGTGTAGCGAAATTTTTTTCTTGATATTGCTCCTTGACCATTTCTTGCTTTTTCTTGTCATTTCTGGGAATTTTCAGAAGAGCAGCACTCATAGCCATTAAGCTTTTACTCCCTTTTGGTTTCTTGTCATTCTTTCTTACCTCTTTCCTTTCCATTTTAGGTTCAAGAATAGGGGCACTTACATCTTCATGATTAGCAATGTTCAGTTCTATACCATGTGCAAGTATTGCTAGTTCATCAAAGGAGCACTGTGTGGCATTACTGCTTTTCCCAACATATCCCTTGCATGCATATCACAACTGAAAAAATTTTCTAGAGCCTTTCTTTACAATCTAAGCTTAATGAGTGCCAATATTCGAATGTGTCGTTAAGTTAAAATTATCCATTCACGCCGTATGTTGTTCACGTGCCTTAAAACCGTTAGTTTTGCTGATGAAATTACATTTTGGATTGAAATGGAAAAAAAATTAAACAGTTTGGGGTGTAAAGTATCCAAAAAAATATAAGTTGTAAAGTAAAAATCATGTAGCTTGAAGGTGCAAAGTGGAGTTAGGCCTTTGGTGAATCTAAAAGAAGGCAAAAAAAAAAAAAAAAAAAAAAAGAACTATACAAATGTGAACCATTAAACATTTATAGATTATTAAACTGTAATTATGTAAGTTATATGTAATCCGTAGAAGGTTCATCTATCCACTGTCCAACATTGCTGAGTTCTTACATACTCACTGCATCACAGGTGCAGTAAAATTGTCCCAAAATATCAATTCTCTCTCCATATGTTCCCAATTGCCAATTGATTTTGGCTCTAAATAGTATAACAATCAATGGCATCATCTTTTGGGGAGGGGACAAACTACTTCACTATAACGTCACTTTCGGTCCCCGTGTTGTTGAAAGTCTCAATAAAATGAGCCACATGTTGTTTGGCTCATTTTTTGAAGGGGCCCCATACTCTGCGTGAATTTTATTAGTGATAATTCCTTGTATCGGTTGCATTGATATAAAACCCGTTGCCAGAAGATTCATACTGTTATTTATTTGCTGCCTAGAGGATGATCTGAAGTAGACTTTTTTACTTTTATCCATTCATGGATTCCGATCTAAATTGTTTTTATTGGCCTAACTAGTCTCTTCGAAGTTTTTGCGACTCTAACTTGCTCAATAAATTAGCAATTTGCAGATCTTTGTCCTCGATGGTTTTACATAACTTTCCAATAGCAAGAGCCATAGATGCTATATGTTTTTCTACTGATGATGCACTTGTCACCATCCAACTTGAATATACAATGGGGAAGTATATGATGCTTCAACACAATCTAACTGCCTTTGCTCTTTTGCACGAGACATTGAAAAGGACCCCGTGCTTGAATCGATGTTGGAAGCATACAGGGACTTGTAATGTGAGACTTTATTCAACATAGAATATTCCAAAATCGAGGCTAACTTCTTGGATTCAAAACTTTCATCTTTCCTTTTCCCCAAGGTGTTGACAGTTCGCGTCTTTATGCGACCATCGCCTATGCGATCTGCAATTTTTTTCCCTACCAACTCGAATTGCTATTGGTCCCCGGACCGTTGACAGAAGAGCCGTTGCTCTTTTTAATAGAAGATCATTCCCCGGTGACCTTACTTGACACTTGTGTTTTCCTAGGACCCATGAATCTTTGAAAACTTGATAAACGAGATGAGAAGTAGAGAGGTCCCACCGGGTGTACTAGACATTCGTAAACGCAAATTTCATGCCTGATAAATAGACGAGAAACAAAATTCACAAACCCAAAAAAAGTTTATTAAATCAGGTGAAGATGGGTTACAACTCTCAGTGGTGTTTCAATCATCGATTGCAATGACAAAGGTTGGTAAGTGTTGTCGCAAGCACCCAAAACTAATCGAATCCTCTATATTATTGTAGCAGTGGAGAGTCTGAGTTATCCCATAGAAAATGGAGTATATATTTTGTGGTCAAAATAAAAAAAAGGGGTTTTGAATAATTTTAACACTAAAAAATATTGCAAGAATTAAAAGTGAAGGGACAATTCAATAAGAAAAAGATCTTGGTTTCAATTATGTCTTCCTTGAAAATTCTATTAGTTGATCATCAATACCGAGGGCAATTCAATTTTACACATCAAGCACTAATTGAAGAATTAACCCATATTCCAATTTAAAGTTGATTCTTATGTCTTTTTCTGAGTTGGTTAATTTTCAACAGGCAATCCAATTAACCCTTGCTATCAAATTAATCCAAACACGTTCCAAAGATTAATTAATATAAGCATTAAAAACTGGCAAGAACAATTAGGCTAATATAACATAAACACAAGTGGTTATGTTAATTAGTTGATTATTTACCCTTGATTCAATAATGCTAATTTAGGAATTGATAAATTTAGTTACTTCATAGATTGAATTGAACAGAATAGTCAAAAACAATCCAGCTGTAGATTAATTCCAATAATTCACTACTCTATAGTCATAACAATTAAAAAGAACAATCATAAAACTAATACAGAAAAGTAATCAATACTTGATATAAGAAGCGAATAAATTCAAGTACAAAAGTCTCACAACATACTAGAATTAACTATGGCTTCAATTTGCTCAACCGAAAAAAGGTTTTAGGCACTAAGTGGCATGGAAGAATGCACAAGAATTTCTGCTGAAGAACTCACGATGAAAAACAAAGAAGTGTTGTTCCTCCTTTCTATTCACCCTATAAGGGGTATCTATAGGGAATACTAAGGTTACAATCCGTGACTAAGGATAAGAACGTAAAAACAGCTGAAAAAGATAGTAGTCCAATTGGATGAAAAAATCTACCAAAAATTAAAAATCTCATAATCTTACTACTATGTGTGCACGTGTGGGCCTTGAAGCTCGTGCATGTGTGACCAACCTTAACTCAAAACTCTGCTCACTGGAAATTGCGCACATGCGCAGTTCTCGGGTGGCACACGTGCGCGACTTCCAAAAGCTGTGCACCATTTTCAACTTCAATTTTGACCTTGATGCTCATAAAATTTGGAAAAGTTCAAAACCCAAAAATCGTAGCTCTTTCTCTTAGCTTTTTAGTGCATACAGAATCAAATCAATTGGAAATTGGACAATAAAGTTTTGCTCAAAATACGAAATAGTGTCCAAATTTGCTCCATGCTAGTGCACATTTCATCCTTGCAACTTTTCTTCATCTTTTTCATCCTTTTCAATGCTTTTTCACTTCAACCCTATAAAAACTAAGAACAAAATAAACTCAATGTTAACACAAATCTTGCTTACAATAGAGAAAATGCGGTGAATGTAGATGCAATGACACATAAAACATAGGATAATTATGAGTATATCAATTTACCCCACACTTAACTTTTGATTGTCCTTGAGCAAATATAAAATTAGAACAATAAAGCATAACACAATTCTACCCAAAACATTTCAACAATTATCCACACAAATAACCAAAATTCAATCCACCATCTAGAGTAGTCTAAGAACTCAAGAGTTCAAATGCTAATAAAAACCACAACATGAGATTTGCGTGTAATTGTGTAGGCATTCAAAATCAGATTTAAAAACACTTGGATTAAATCATGTAAACCTTTAAATTTTTTTGGAACATCCCATAACTCACTCTTCTTACACCTTTTCACTAATCTAGACAAGTGACTCAATATAAATTTGGTTGGTCTTTTAGACTGTAACGTTAGGCTAGAATATTGGCTAATCAAAGAAGAGAAAGGATATCACAAATAAGAAAAAAACTTTAACATAATATTGCAAACCATTAAAATAAAACTTCTCTTCATACATGAAGCAGGGTCATACATCCACAACCCTACATTTGAATAACATACACCCATGAAAAATTCCATGCAAAAAATAAGCAAAGATGTCCCCTTCTTTGACTTGACCGAACATGCCAATATTTCTCCGGACATTCATTCATCAATTTTTTTCCTTTTATTTTATTTTATGTCCACTTCCAATATAGGTACCAGTGGTAGACACTACCCACAAATATATAAATACAGGTACCAGGGACGGACACTATCTCAAAATATAGGTACCAGTGATAGGAATTTCCTGCATCTTTCATAAACTTATTATTATTTTTCCAGATTTTCTATAGTATCCCTTCTTGCTTCATAAACATACATCACTCATACTTAGAATCTTCCACCCTCATTCACCACCTTCTACCCTTATATCCCCTTAAGAAATAATATGTGCAGCAAAGCTCTTTAAGGGATAATTTAGACAAAAAATTAAAAGAAATTATTAGGCTCATAAAGGTTGGTAAAATAAGTTCAAATGAAAGAAGGTACTATCTAATGGTGTTTCTCTCCATTCATAAAAATCAAGTCCCAAACAGGGTACTAGGGATAAATTTTTTTAAAGGGTTGGCTAGAAAGGCTCAAACAACAAAAGAAGGCTTTATCCTCTTCTTTAAGCCAAATTAAGTTGTCCAAAAATTTCTCTACCAAAATGTAATAAACAAATTTCAGGAATGCAATATAATTGAATCTACATAATTATCTCTAAGTGTCTAAACATAATTACTTCCTGTCTAAGTGCTCAAAAATTCTTAAAAATCGTGAATAGAAAATATTAACACCGACTACTCACTCATGAATGGTTCAACTCAAGAGTTATTATGTAGAAAATCAAAGAAACATGCTAAGAAAAAATTTTCAAAAATTCCAAAGATTTTTCAACTAATTCGAACAAAAAAATTTAAAACCCTTGAAAAGCTCTCAAATTAGAAGGAAAGTTAAAATATTACAGTAAAAATGAGCAAAATACACCAAACAACTTGTAAATCCAGATCATTCCTCCATCCCACACTTAAAAATAAGCATTGTCCTCAATATAAATCTCAAGTATAAAGTGTGGAAAAAGAAAGCTTCTCCAGATTTGATGCGCGTTTGCAGCAGTATATCCTACAATAACTCTTGATGTGAATTGAAGCTCGATATTACACTAGACAAAAACAAAACATGAAAACCCCTTGAGAAATTAAGAAAAAATAGAAAATTGTAGAATTAAATCCTATAATAATCAGGAAAAAACTTAATCCCTTAAGGGAATACATCACAAAAACAAAAAAATCACAACTACGAATATGAAACGAATTAAAAAGAAAAATAGCACAAATGTCTGGAAATCATCTCCAACACAAGAAAAACATTAAAATGTCCCTAAGTATGGGGCATCAAACATCATTAGTTGAAGTGGCATCAGGTGCCAAATCGTAAAAAAATGGAGAAACAGTGGAAATGTCGACGGGTCTTCCTCTCACTCTCTCGTCAGCTGGCGAACCTCCATAATCTATTGCTAGACATGTTGAGCTCTTATACTGCTTGTACATGTCAAATCATTGTTGTATTCACTACTACTTCGCTAGGATTTGTTTCAAAAGTTTCTCTTTAGTGCACCTTGACTCGGGCTCAGAGTCGGCATTTTTCCCCTCTTGTGAAGTAGACGCATGGGAATGAGTACGCCTAATCGAAGCCCTCACTCCCTCTATAGCAATCGGCTTCCCGGGCTTCAACTTCTTTTCTGCTGGATCAATTGCCTCCGCTCTCAATATATAAAGCTGTGATTAGGTGGGGAAACCATAGGCTTGACTATTTGTTGACCGTAGAATAACAAATCTACTAACGAAAGACGTGGCCCATGTCAATAGATTTGCCGGTAACAATAGAATAGAAGAGTTTAGCCCATTCTAGAGTGGCATGGGTGAGTTGACTCACTGGAATAAGGCGAGCACATATGAACTTTAACCCCGTGAACCAAGTCAAATTAAGCTTATTAGCATTAAAGTGTCGTGCAACAGTTCCAGTAGTAGTATATGACCATTAAGAATGTCACCATTACAAAGAATACTTGTGATCACGATACACATCTGATAAGATTAGTGTCGTTAATGGTTGACCATACATCATTACGCACTCAGTTAACCTTCAGAAGCCTATTAATCTCATTGGAAGAAATATCCTCTTCCTTTCCTGGACTTGCACCTTAGTGTCACTGTAATGCAATAAATTAGTGTAAAATTCATGCACTATTGGTACTATTGCATCTTTGGGAGTCAAGGTTAAGTGATTTCAACGACGGGTATGTATAGTCATTTTGATCTTTGGGACCCCAGCAAAGGTAATTGACTACCCTTCTGTTTAATTATAGCCCTATGTGAAATATCCTTCTCATACTTATTCTAGGCTATAGCATTGATAAATTGTGCCCGCACAATCTCCTTGGGCATGTTTTCATGTTTGCATTGGGAGGACAAAAAAGCCCTGGCACTTTTGCCCGTAGCCGATTTCTTTTGCATTCTTGCCATTTCTACAAAAATTTGGATGTGAATATCATTACCACAACTAAATCAGGACTCTAACACACCATCCTTACACAAATTCACAACTCTCGACTAACAAAGTAGTGCCAAGATGAATTTCAATAAAATAGTGCCAAAACTAAGGTATATACACGTTCCTAGAACATTTTTATGCATTGAAATTGAATAAGGATGAATCATAGGACACAATTAACATTCTAGGAATTGGATTCATGCACCCATGCCTTGTGTTTTAAGATTTTTATTCATTGAGACAATTCATCAAACACTTGGCATACATAAGTAAAGAATGATTTTTTCTTTATATAAAGAACAAGCAATCATTCCCAATCAACAATTCATGCACAAATCACTCAAAACACATGTTTCAAATCCAATCCATAACAAATTAGGGCAATAGTATCATTAAAAACCAAAACTTTCTTACAATTCAATTTACAATTCAATTTAAAGAAAAGTTAATGAAATTAGTACCTTGATGGAGTTTTCCCTTGAAAAAGAAAGGATTTGATGATATGGTTAAGGGGATGAATTATAAGTGATTTGATATTAATTTGATGGAAAGGAATGTGGGGGTTGAAGGGAGTTTTAGAAGGGTTAGGTAGAAAGAATGAAGGGTTGTTCGTTTGTAAGCTACGAAACCAAGGGTTTTAACCCTTTAAAGTGCCGCGAGCACATGCACAGCTTGCCAGGTGCTCATGTGCACAAAAGGCAGTAGGCTCGTTTACCTTCGTTCGTCTCACGCAGATGCGCAAGGCTTATAGCGCGCATGTACACGCAATGCTGGATGGGAATTTTTTATGCTGGTTTTTGTGCACAATGGTGTGCATGTGCATAAAATTACACTTTCAAGCTCAAAATTTTCATTCCTAAATCACCCAAACAATAAACAAGAACTTAAAACGATAATTTTGTTTGTCTAACTTGTAAATCAAGATGACGAACACAATAATTCCATAAAAACCCTAAAAACAATAAATTAAATCAAATATAAAGGGACATGGGTTGCCTCTGTTCATGCAGTGCCTTTGTTTATTGTTGTTGGATCCACTTGATGCTTTTTCTTATCAATTTTATTCTGGTTCTTCCAATTCTATCTCCATCATATTTTCTAATGTAACTCCCTCATAATAGGGCTTAAGACGATGCCTATTAACCTTGAACACCTTGGATGTTTGTAAGCTTTGAATTTTTATTGTACCATAAGAAAAAACATTAGTTATAACAAATGGTCCAATCCAACAAAATTTCAACTTACCGAGAAATAGCCAAAGACGTGTTTGGTAAAGGACTTTTTTACTGACTTTAAAATCCTTCCTTGAGATCATTTTACCATGAAAAGCTTTTGTCTTCACCTTATAGATGCGGGCTTTCTCATATGCTTCATAATGAATTTCCTCAAATTCTTGAAGTTGCAACTTCCTTTGTTCACCACTTACATCCAATCCCATATTGAGGCTCTTAATACCTTGTGTTCCAACTCTATTGGGAGATGACAAGGTTTCTCGAATACCAACTGATGTGATGACATACTGATAGGTGTTGTAAGCTGTGTGATATGCCCACAATGCATCATTTAACCATAAACTCCAATCTTTACGACTAGAGTTTACCGTTTTCGGTAGAATGGACTTAATCTCCTTGTTGGACACCTCAGCTTGTCCATTGGTCTGTGAATGGCATGCGGTTGATATCCTGCGGGTTACATGGTTTTTTTTTGGCAAAGCTTCAACTGTTTGGTTATAGAACCGAGTTCCTCGATCACTTATTAGAGCCCTTAGATCCACAAATCTAGAAAAGATACTATTTATAAGAAAATTTAGAACAACTTTTGAATCATCAATACGAGTGAATTTTGCTTCTACCCATTTTGAAACATAATCTATAGCTAGTAATATATAAGAATAACCAAATGAAACAGGAAAAGACCCCATGAAGTTAATGCCCCAAACATCAAATAATACACAAAATTGGATCGGGTTTTGAGGCATTTCATTCTTTTGGGAAATATTACTTGTCCTTGGATCTGGCAATTATCACATGACCGGTAGAATAGATAATAATCTCAAAATATATCGGGCCAATAAAAACCACACTCTAATACCTTCATTGCAGTTCTTTTGGCTCCAAAATGTCCTCCAAAAGCATAAGATCAAAAAAATGCCAGGATCGAATTGATCTCATTATCATTTACACACCTTCTTATTACTTGGTTGGCACAATGCTTCCTCAAATAAGGCTCATTCCGTACATAATATTTGACATCACTTTTGATCTTCTCTCTTTCCACCCTAGACAAACCATGCGGTAATTTGTTAGTAACTAAGAAATTCACAATATTTGTATACCATAGTAATGTTGCCCTTGTTGAAAATTATTGTTAATTAGGAATTCTTTCTTGTTTATCAAATTCATTTTCCACATGTGGCAATCGACTTAAGTGGTCTGCTAGTTTATTCTCCATTCCACTTTTATCCTTGATCCCTATGTGGAATTCACTTAAGAGGAGCATCCATCTTATCAACCTTGAAGTTTTGACTCTTTTTTAAACATTAGGTAATGTATGGCTGTTTGATCAGAATAAACAATTACTTTTGTACCAAGTAAATGAGAATGAAACTTTTCTAAAGGAAAAACAACAGCCAAAAGTTCCTTTCAGTGGCGAAGTAATTTCTTTACATGTTGTTAAAAGTCATGGAAGCATAATAAATTGCATGAGATGCTCTTCCAACTTTTTATCCCAAAACTATGGCCACTGCAGAATCACTTGTGTCATATATTATCTCAAACAGTTCCAATTAGGCAGTTGAATGATTGGAGTTGAGACGAGGAAGTTCTTCAACTTTTTGAATGCCAATTTACAATCATCATTGAATTCAAATTCCACATCCTTTAGTAATAATTTGCCTAAAGGTGCTGATTTGTTGGAGAAGTCCATGATGAATGTTTGATAGAAACCTACATGACAAAGGAAAGCACAAACTTCGGGTACCTTGGTGGGGTAAGGTAATGATTGAATTATATCAAATTTGGCTTTAGTTATCAACCTCAATTCCCCTAGATAATACCACATGACCAAGAACTATACCTTGTTGAACCATAAAGTGACATTTTTCTATATTTAAAACAAGGTTAGTTTCTATGCACCTTTGTAATACCAATGTAAGGTTATGCAAACACTAATCAGGACCATAGACAGTGAAATCATCCATAAATACCTCAATAATGTTTCGACAAAATCAAAAAATAAGCTAACCATACATCTCTGGAAAGTGGCAGGGGCATTACATAACCCAAATAACATACGACGATAAGCAAACATCCCAAACGGACATGCACATGTTGTCATCTCTTGATTCTTGGGAGCAATAGCGATTTGAAAATAACCCGAATAGCCATCAAGAAAAAATAACAATAAGCACAACCAGCTAACCTTTCAAGCATTTGATCAATAAAAGTTAAAGGAAAGTAATCTTTATGAGTAAGAGAATTAAACTTTCTATAATCTATACAAACTCTCCACCTATTTTGAATACGGGTGTTACCACCATATCATTCTTTTGATTTTGCACCACTATTATTCCCGTCTTTTTAGGAACCACTTGTACCGAGCTAACCACTCATTATCTAAAATAGGGTAAATTATCCCTGCTTCTAAAAGCTAAAGTATCTCTTGTTGAACCACTTCCATCAGCATCGGGTTCAACCTTCTCTACAGTTGACGAGCAGGCTTAGCTCTACTTTCAAGCATTATATGATGCATGCATGTGAATGGTCTAATCCCTTTTACATCTGCGATGGTCCATCCCATTGCCATCTTGTGCTTCCTCAGAACCTTTAACAATCTCTCTTTGTGCTCATAAGTTAATTTGCTACAAATTATTACTAAAAATGTCTTTCCATCTCCTAAAAACAAATATTTGAGATGACTTGAAAGAGGTTTCAATTCTAGCCCAGCTACCAGCATAGTAGAATGTAAGGATTTATTGTTAGAAGTTGGCAATGTAGCGTAAGATACCTTACCAAGTTCTGGCTCCTCAACATAATGCTTTCCAATTGCTCATTGAATTCATCCTCAACTTCGTCTTCAAAAACCTCCTATACTAACTGATCAACAATTTCAATATAATAAATGGAATTATCCTTAGTAGGATATTTCATGGATTTGTAAATATTGTTTTGAAAAATTTTGCCATGAAATTCCATTGTCAAAATCCCAGTGTCTACATTTATCTTAGTTTTAGATGTTTTCAAAAAAAGTCTACCTAACAAAATAAGAGCAGACTCATCATTGTTTTTTCATGTCAAGAACATAAAAATTTGTAAGAAAAATTAATTCATTGACATAAACAAAAACATCTTCAACTATGCTTTTTGGATAGGCTACCGACTTATCAACCAATTAAATAACACTACTAGTTTCAAATAAAGGACCAATGTGCAAGGACGCATAAATTTAGTAAGGCATAATATTTATAGACGCTCCTAAGTCAACATGGCCTCTTTAATCCTAGTATAGTTTATTGTACAAGGAATTGTACATATACCTGGAATCCTTGCATTTTGCGGGAAGATTCTATGTAAGTATCGCTTAAACATTTTTGCCTAAAGTAATCTTCTCACCTTTCTTTTGTCTTTGCTACATTTTATGTGCACATAACTCTTCCGAAAACTTAGCATACTGAGGTACATGTTTAATAGCATTTAAAAATAGATCTGCAAAATGTTTCATATAATTCCCTTTAGGATCCTCTTTCGCAAATTCCTTAAATACTTCGGGGAATAGTGGCTCAAGTTTATATTCTACCCACGAAGTTGACTTACTTTTCCCTTCAACTTTGCTTCCTGGACCTACTTTTTTCTCCACTTCGATCTTCTTCTTATCGGCCTTAACATGTTCAGGAGCTGTTTTGCTCGGCACTTCAATCTCTTTGCCACTTCTCAGCACAATTGCACTAGCATTTTCCTTAGGATTTATAAATGTTTGACAGGGCAACTTACTAGAATTCTTGCTTCCAACCGGCTAAGTGCTGTTTCCATTTGTCACATTTGGTTAGGATGTTCCAATTGTTGTATACTGGCCTTGGTGTCCTTTTGAAATTACATAGAGTTAGCAGTCAAAGCATTCACCATTTCCTCTAAAAACTTACCAGATCGAGCAGGTGGATTAGATTGTTGTCTTTGAGCAAATGGAGGCCTGTATGGTTGGAAATTCTATCAATTTTGTTGAGGAAATTGCTATGCTGGATTCCTATATTTGAGATTAGGATGATCCCTCAACCCAAAATTATAAGTACTAGAATAGGGAACGTTATTTGCTCGAGGTTTCCCTAGAAATCTTCCTCCGCATTTACTTGTTCCGGGGACTCATCTTGTAATGTTGGACATAAGTCTATTAGATGTCCCACATTCTAAAAAATTCCACAAGTCTGCACAGTCTACGTAGTTCTTGAAGCCAATTGACGTACAAAAGAGTTAGATTGGCCATTTGTTATTCTAAAGATGAAATATTTATCTCACTAACATGCTTAAGAGATTGTTCATATCACAATCCAAACTTTTGACGAACTAGGAGCATGCTGCCATGTTTGATATAAGCTCACGGGCTACATCGATAGTCAAATTATCTAGCACCCCTCTACTTGCCGGTCGATAATGTTTCTCTCGTTAACCAATAATCCTTCATAAAAATACTAAATTAATAAAGAGTCATTGATTTGATGGTGAGGACACCTTGCATAAAGTTTCTTGAAACGTTCCTAATACTCATATAAGGGCTCATCATTGAACTGCCTTTTCACCCAAATTTCTTTCTCTATATTCACAGTTTGGGAGGCAGGAAAATATATTTCCAAAAACAAGCTATTCATCTGCTCCTATGTTGTAATACTACCCTAAGGTAATCTTTTGCCTCATCTTTAAATGAGAATAGTAATGCCTTTAGCTTGATGTACTCCTTCGAAACCCCGGTAGGTCTCATAGTTGTGCATACTACATGAAACTCCTTCATATGCTTGTTCGGATCCTAACTTGGAAATCCAAGAAAAGAAGGTAAAAGATGGATTAGATTTTAATTCAATAATAGTCACATTTGCATCTAATACAAGATAACTGATGCAAAGAGGTTGATTTAAGGTTGGCACCGCCAATTCCCGAAGAGTTCTTTGCGCCATGCTAGTTTCACACTGTTCTTCTCAATTCTCAACAAAAAGGAAGTCAAAAGATTGAATTTCCCCTAGTTGTCTATCTCTTAACTCCTTTCTTGATTTGTGTTGTATTTTCTGTATTTTTGGGTCAAATTGGAATTCAACTTATCCAGCAGATTGTATCACTGGCATGCACAATTAGTGGAATGAATAATAACAAAATAAAAGAAAATAAAAATAAAAATTAATAGCACAAAAATAAATCAAATCATTTGCCGGCAATGGTGTCCAAATTTTGGTAAGTGCTGTTGCTGATACCCAAAACAATGTCAAATCCTTTTACTAATGTAGTAGTGAAGAGTCCAAGTCATCCCACAGAGAACAGAGTCCACTATTTTTGCTCAAAATTAAAAGGGGATTTTTGAATAATTTTAATACTTGAAAACAACTGCAAGAATTAAAAATGAAGGGAATTCTAATAAGTTTGTAATTGTGCTAATCTTATGTGTCATTTATCACATTTTTATTTGTTGTAAGCAAGATTTGAGTTATAATTGAGCTTAATTTGGTTATTCTTAGCTTTTGTAGGGTTAAAGTGAAAAAAATTTGAAAAGATGGAAAATATGAAAGGAAATGCTAAGGGTGAAACATGCATGAGTATGACGCTATTCTAGACACTGTTTCGTATTTTAAGTATAACTTTAAAGTCTAAGCTCCGATTAAGATGATACAGGATGCGTTGGAAAGCTACAAGAAAGAGCTACAAATTTTGTATTTTACACTTTCCAAATTCCAAAAGCTCCAAGGTCAAAATTGAAGTTGAAGGCAAAGAACAGTGTTAAAGTCAGCACATATGCGATGGGGATGTGCAATGCGTGTGCGCTGTGTCCAGAATAGAAATTTGTAAAATGTGTTCTCACAGACATGCATGCAATCAGGTAGTACATGCAATGTACGCCTGAAACAACATGGTTACATGATTTTTGGATTTTTGGCATCTTTCTTCGACCGGTTATACTCTTTTTCATACGATTTGACGTTATTAACCTTAGACAATGATTGTAATCTAGTATTCATTATAAATACCCCAAGTAGGGTGATTAGAAGAGAGTCGACACTTTATTTTCTCATTTTATCTAGGGTTTTAGCAGAAAATTTCTTCGTTACTCCTTCATGGCACTTAGTTCCTAAACCCTTTTTCTTGGTAGAGAGAATTAAAGCCATGGTCAATTCTACTATGTTGTGAGACTTTTTTCTTGAACTTATTCAATTTAATATCAAGTTGATTATTTTTCTATGATTAATTTTATGATTGTTCTTTTTAACTTGCTATTGCTATAGAATAATTAAGTTATTGGAATTAATCTACTGCTAGATTGTTTTAACCGCGTGTATTTAATTCAATCTATGAAGCATCTAAGTTTGATAATTACTCGATTAGTGTTACTGAATTTAACAGGAAAAATAATCAACATTTTGGAATAACTATTTATGTTTATGTTTAATTAGTCTAATTGTTCCTGTTGATTTTAATGCTTCCATTAATTAATTTTTTGGTGCGTGTTTGGATTAAATTAATAGTTAGGGTTAACTGTATCGCATGTTAAAAATTAGCCAACTTTAGAAGGAAATAAGAATAAACTTTGAATTGGAAGTCGGCTTAATTCTTCAATTAGTACTTGGTATACAAATTCAATTATCTTTGGTGTCAAGGATCGACTAGTAAAATTGTCATGGTAGATATGACCAAAACCAAAATTCTTCTTACATTGAATTCCATCCAATTTGCTTTATTGTTTTAGTTTTTAGTTTAAAATCATTCAAAAATCCACCTTTCTTTTGCTCACAAGAATAAACTCTATTCTCTATGGGATGACCTGTACTCACCACTACTACATTATTATTGAGAATTGTTAATTTTAGGTGCCTATAACAGCACTGACCAAAAATTTTGGCGCCATCCGTTGCTGGGGAATGGTTAGATTTATTTTTGTGCTTTAAATTTTTGTCTTTAACTGTATATACTTATTACTTGCTCTCTTTTTGATCTCTATCATGATTACCAATTCGTATGAGGTTTATTTTTTCTGATTTCATTATCAAGCAATTATGACCACAGCCTTGGTATGACCTCTACACATATAAGTACAATCAAGAATGGATAGATTATCCTGAGTTGGGTTATCCATCACCAGATCTTCCGTGTATACATCTAGTGTTGCCACAACAACCTTTTACCCAAACTAGTAAGTCTTTGAAAGAATTAATTCATTCTTTAGCTGCTAATACTTTACAATTTCAACAGAAAACAAGAGCCAATCTGCAAAGTTTTGAGCATCAATTAAGTCAACTGAATTCTTCCATAAGTAGATGAGAATATCAAGTGATTGAGGATGGAGAAGATGAAGAAAAAGAGCAAGAACTAGAGATGGGATTACTAGATGACAAGCCTATTGAGGGTCACTCTAGATGTGGCTATAGTTCATTGCCTCCAATGTCAATGCCTCAAGACCTTCCAGAGCAAGAGCCAATTAAGGTTTTAGACATAGCTATGGAGGAAGCACAAGAGATTCTAACTACTGTGAAGGATCACCACGTGACTGTTAATAGGAATTGTATTATGGTGCTAGTATATCCCACATTATCTTATGGATGGACCTTAAGAGTTTAAGATCAAGAAGTGCCTCGAAAATAGTTAGATATCATCGAGTCTTTTAAGGGTCATGAGGAAAGGATTAAGATAGTTTACATAGACGACAATGGGGTCAGAGTTGAGTTTATAATTGATGGACTCAAGAACGAGGTTGAAGATAAGTATATAGCGAGCAAATACAAGGGGAGCACCTATGCACTATTGCTAACAATTATTGAGCTCTCTTTTCTTTAGTATAGAGATAGTTATTCCAACTATATTGTTCACAGTCAAACTATTGACTATAAAGGAGCCCTGTATAGGAGGCAACCCATGTCCATTTAAATTCTTATTTCGTTCATTTATTCTTGAAGTTTTCCTTTTGTTTATTTTATTTTTAGGGTTAGCATAGTTTTGTTATGTTGTTAGTGTGGGAAATTGACTTATTTATAAGTTAAGATGATAAAATGGCCCTTTGAAAGGGAGTGGGGGGAGGACCCATCGACATTTCCACCTTTCCATCCTTCCCCGTAGGATTCGGAGCCGAATGCTCCATGAGCCTTTATGTGTTTAATGCCTATGTTTTGGGCCATTTTATTTATCTTTTAAATTTTCTAGTTGATTTCTCAGACAATTTTAATTGCTATTTTATTTTATTAGAAATTTTAGTTAGTTAATTTCCTTTTCACTAGGTTTTAAATTTCGTCATGGTATTTTTGTTTATTTTTGTTGTGTATTCCCTCAAGGGAGTAAGTTTTTTCTTGATTATTATAGGATCCTTAAGTTTTTTCTTGATTATTGTAGGATCCTTAAGTTTTTTCTTGATTATTGTAGGATCCTTTTCTACAATATTCTTGATTTTTCTTATTGTCTCAAAAGAATTATTTGTTTTGTTTTATTTTGTTTAGTGTTACTCTATCTTTCATTCACGACAAGGGGATATTTATAGCGGATACTGCTCAAAACATGAATTAAATCCAGAAAAGCTTTTATTTTTTCCTATTTTATGCTTTTTATTTATGCATTGAGGACAATGCTTATTTTTAAGTGTGGGATGGGGGAGTTATTTGGATTTTTAAGTTGTTTGGTGTATTTTTCTCAATTTTTCTACAAAATATTTTGACTTTTCTTTTGATTTGAGAATTAGCTAAAAATTTTTAAAATTTTTGTGGATTATTTGACAATTTTTTAAAATAATTTTGAAAATTTTTTCTTAACGTATTTCCCCATTTTTCGGCATAGTAAATCTTTAATTGAATCATGTATGAATGAGTAGTTAGTGTTAATATTTTTCATTCATGATTTTTAAGACTTTTGAGTACTAAGCCTTGCATTAATTGTTGATTTGGGATAATTGGAGTCTTAAATTTATGTAGACTCAATTATGTTGCATCCCAAAAAATTACTTTATTACATTTTTGAAACAAATTCTTAGACGACCTAATTTAGTTTAAATACGAGGGTAACGCCTTCTGTGTTTGTTGAGCCTTTCTTGCCAACCATTTTAACAATTTATTTCTAAGTACCATGTTTGAGTCTTATTCTTGTGAAGATAAACATCATTCACCTTCTCTGATTTCAACTCAATTTACCTACCCTTATTGAGCTAATATTTCTTGTAATTGTTTTATCCTAAGTTTTTCCCTTTAAGAGTTTTATGGTGCACATTATATGTTAAGGAGATATACGGGTGGAAGTTTGTGAAAAGTAAGTGGTGTACATTTATGGAGCAAAATGGGGTATTGTAAAAAATTGTTGAATAATGAAAAATAATAATAGGAGTTTTTGATGTTTACAGGTAGTGCCTATCACTGGTACATGTATTTGCAAATAGTGCCTATCTTTGGTACCTTGGTATTTATATGTTGGTAGCTATTGGTCCCAAAGCAACCTAAGAGGGGGGTGAATTGGGTTTCTTAAAAGTTCTTTGCAAAATGTACACTTATAAAATCTTTTGCACTAACAAGTAGTTTGATAGAGATAAAATCAATTAAGCTTATGAAGTATAGAAAATGAAGAGCGAGATTAGACAAACAACGCTCCTCAAAGTTGGTGAGCCAATAATCTCAAATATACACAAAGTAGGACAATCCTTGCTCACACTAATTCTCTTTAGTTGAGCACAAGGATTTTACTCTCAACCTCAATTTTGTACAGGATTATCACTACACTCAATAAAGTTTGAATAGCATTCTAAAGTACACACTAATACAATATTGCTCAATAGCTAATTTGCACTCAAATTGCTTTTCTTCTTGGTTGTATTCAATGTGTAAGACTTTTTTTACTTTACACATACAGTTGGTATTTATAGGTGCAATAAATTGGGTTGCAATCACCTCCTAACGGCTCAATAATAAATGCTAAAAAACTCTATAGCCGTAATAGGTTTCGGACGTCCAATGTTATTGTTGTGCATCCGACCCATCGTCCGAGCTTAAACATAAGTGTCCGAAAGATTTCAGAATGCTGTTTGGACAACCGAGCTTGCGTCCTTTCTATCGTTGAATCAAGTGTATTTGAAAGGTTCACACATCGGATGGTGTATTGTGTCCGAAAGATTTAATGCTTAACAGGGAATGTTTTCTTTCAGACGGTCAATTTCATCCGATGTAAGCTTCCTTCATACGGTTAAATGCGTCCATTGCAATTGCTTTAAAACTCTTGAATATACCTTACTCTTTCGGACAGAGAAATATGTCCTAGAAAAATTCCTTCGGATGGGCTTGTGAGTCTGTTGTAGATGCTCCAAAATTTTTCTCTCTGTCTGATCATTTGGTTAGTGAATTGCGTCCATGGTAATCTTGTTCCGATGAGTTTGTGCGTCCGAGAAATATAGTGATGTTCGGACGGTGTATTCAGTCCAAAAGCTCTAATTCTGGCAAATATAAATAGCAGACCTACACAACTTAGATTAAGATGTTAAAATGCATTTGTCATTATCAAAATAAGGTTTGTGGATCATCAATCTCCCCTTTTTGTTGATGACAAACTATGAATCAAATACACATTGTAACACATAATCAATTCCAATATCCATCAATTAATAGCCATCCCTACTCCCCCTTTTGACATCATCAAAATAAAGTAAGCTCCCCCTTACGTAAGCAATATAATAAAACCAGAATATAATTAAATCAGAGTAGTAAACCAAACCAAACCAAGTAGAGTAGGTAATAATTACATATAAAGAGTCTACTTCAACAAAACAAAAGAAATCTAAGGAAATGAATCCAGAGTAATCAAAAAGTCTAAGTGGAGTCATTTTTCTTCTTGGAGTGTTCTTCAAGTTTGCGCTTCTTGGTGGGTACATCATCATTGGTAGCTTCACTGTCGTGGACATCAGGATCTCAGATTGCATGATGTAGTTGAAAGTGTCGTCAACATCTTCACCATCAGTCATCGTCATCATCAGCACCAGTAGCAGTAGATTTGGCACCAATCGGATCCTCACTGTCTTCAGGTTTAGAACGATCTTCCTTGTTATTGGTAATGTCATCGCTATCAAAGGAAGACTCAAGAGTATATTGTGACTGAATATTAGCAAATTGAACCTGAGCTGAGGTAGACATCCCTAAATTGAGTGCTTCTTGAAGAATGGTTTGTCTGATTTCCAGCCTCTTTACCTTCCGAGTGGTGCAGCATTGGAAGGTGCTTAGTAGATTACTTAAGGAAGTAACATGGGTGCATAGATGAGATAAGGAGGGTTTTGAGGATGAAAGGTGAGGGTCAGTCAATAGTGGAGGTGTGGAAGAGGATGGTTGAGGAGGAGGGGAATGTGAAGGTGTAGTGCCGGAGATAAAATCCTGAGAATTGGATTTTTCAAGTTCATATGCAGCTTTGGTAAACCATTGATCATTAAAAAGTCTTAAACCCTTTCATTCAATGTATGATTTATTAAAATAAGGAGGAAATTAAATTTTTTCTGGTGAAGGGGATATCAAAGTGGTCAAAAACCTTAGTGAGAAATTTGCCAAAAAGAATGTATCGGCGAGTGTAAGTTAAAAATAGCTCCCATAAAGAGCAGAAATGATAGCCAAAGTCAAGTGGGATCCCTTTAAAAACACAATAAAACAAATATATTGCCGGGCTCAGTGCGATGCCCATCAGTCGAAAGCAATGAATTAGTGACTAATGTATATAAGATGTTAAGTTCAGGTGAAAGCAGTGTGGTTTTGGCTTCCGAAACCTATTTAAAATTGATATGAAAAATCTATTGAACCTAGTCAATATCGAAATGAGTATCTAAGGAAGGCCATTTATCCAAAGAGAAGAAATAGGAAATGTCATTCGGAGAGGCAACATCACATTCAAAAATAGAATTGATAACCTTTGAAGAAATTTCAAGATTCAAATGATTGACACGGGAGACTAATGTATGAATAGTTGAGCACTTTCTAAGATTAGCAGTAAACTGCATAATACCATATCATGATAAACGGGCAAGTCTAAATGAAGCAATTTACCCCAAGATTGATTTTGAAAGCAAGTTTTAACAAGTGGCAAATTCAATTCATCAAAAAGATTGTTAGAAACAGGTCATTGAACAATGATTGATTTGCTAAGAAGTAAGGTATACCTCTCGGATGCCTTGGCAACAATGAATGTAGGTAGAGAGGGATTGGGGATGGATTGAGAATTTGAGGATGTTTGTCCTTGCACCAAATCCTTGTCCTTCAATTTTTTGCCTTTGGAAGCGGTTGAGGATCTTCCACGTGATCGAACCACTGTGAATTTGAAAGAAAAGAAAAAAACAGAGAAAAGTGAATTTGAGGAAGTTTGTAGAAAGTTGCAAGAAATGAGATGGTAGAAAGTTGAAATGAGGTTCAATTGAGATAAGTGAGGGTTTTGGAATGAAGATTCCTTAACCAACTTTGCAGGAGAAGGGATAGATTGAGAGAATTTTCAGAGGGTGAAAAAATCGCGAGCTAGGGTTTGGTTGATAGGGAGTGTCTGATAGGAGGAAAATGAAGAGTTTTAAACGAGAAAAACAATCTTTCGGATGTCTGAACGATTCGTATGAGTCCGATTGTGTGTCCGAACACAGATGAATGGAGGGTCGAGGGTCTATGCTGTGCATCCGAGGGAGTGTCGGACGATATTAAGCGTCAGTTACAAATTCTAGAGAGTTAGAAAAAAATGAAAGAGAATTTGGATGATCATAAGCGTCTGAGACAGAAGAGAGGATTTCGGACGTATAGGTACCTCCGACAGAATTGATAGTGCGGACGATCATGTGTGTCTGAACTTAGAATTCATACAGATGTGAAATTAATGATGCCCGAACGAGTTCTGAGAAATTAAAGTGATCTAAAGCCAAAGGTTTAGTAAAAATATCAGCAAGTTGATCTTTTATACACACAAATTCAACACAAATTTCTTTTTTGCACACAAGATCTCTAATAATATGGTGCTTGACATCAATGTGTTTGAAGCATTCTAGATTGCAGATAGGATTTTTGTGAGATTAATAACACTAGTATTATCACGTTTTATAGGCACAAAATCAAAAATAACGCCAAACTCTTTTAATGTATGTTTCAACCATAGAAGTTGAGTACAATAGTTTCCAGCAGCAATATATTCGGCTTCTGCCATAGAAAGGGAAATAGAATTTTGCATCTTGCTAAACCAGGACACTACACAGTTACCCAAGAAGTGACACATACCAATAGTACTTTTTCTATCAATTTTACAACCAGTAAAGTCAGCATCAGAATAACTAATTAAATCAAAAGTGAAGGATTTTGGATACCAAAGACCAAAATCCGTTGTACTTTTTAAGTATCTGAAAATTATTTTTATTGCAATCAAGTGTGATTTTTTTTGGACAAGAATGAAATATAGCACACAAACAAATAGCAAACATAATATCCAGTCTGCTAGCTGTTAAGTAAAGTAGGCATCCAATCATACCTCTATATTGTTTTTCAACAACACTATTACCATTCTTCATCTTTGTCAAGTTTGGTTGAGGTGCACATTGGTGTCCCAATCTATTTGCAATCTTCCATTCCTGATCACATGAGTAGCTCCTTTGTGTAGTTGATTTGTGTAATGAATGTTCCTTCCTTTGTTTGGTGAACTTGGAGTCCAAGGAAGAATTGTAATTCTGCCATCATACTCATTTCAAATTCTTTTTGCATCAAGCACGAGAATTCCTTGCATAAGATTTCATTAGTTGCTCCAAAAATAATATCATCAACATAAATTTGAACAATTAAAAAAACAGTAGAATTAGTTTTGGTAAAGAGAGTGATTTTTTGATTGATGAATAAAGCTATTTAAAAATGCACTTTTGACGTCCATTTGGAATAATTTGAAATTGTTAAAGCATGCATATGCAAGAAACATGCGATTGGATTCTAAATGAGCAACGATGTGCAAAGGTTTCATCAAGACCAATGCCTTTTTTTTTAGCATAACCCTTTGCAACAAGTCTAGCTTTGTTCCCACTAATGATTTCACCTTCATCATTTAATTTGTTTCTAAAAACCCATTAGGTTCCGATTATACACATCTTGATAGTCTTTCAACTAAGGTCCATACATTATTTTTCTCAAATTGGCTAAGTTCATCTTGCATAGCAAAGACCTGTGATTTATCATTCAATGCATTATCCACACGTTTAGGTTTAATATGAGAAAGTAATGCAAAATTACTATTCAAAGGTTTATGAGATCGAGTTTTTACCCCTTCGGATGGATCACCTATGATCAAATCTTGAGGGTGACTAGATACAAATCTCCATGCTCTTGGAAGATCTTTTGGAGTGTCTTCGTTCATTTCTCCTTCTTCATCCAAGTGATGGGTGTTGTTCTCATTGTTTGACGTGATCTCCTGATGTTCTTCATGAATAGTGAGCTTTTCAAGCTCCTTTTAAATACCTACATCTTCATCTTCACATACATTCTTTGAAATAACATCATTAGTTTCATCGAATGTAACAGCACAACTACATTTTTTCAATTAAAAGTGTTCTTCTATTGTATACTCGGTATGCTTTCTTGTCACTAGAATATCCTAGAAAATTCCTTCAACCGATTTTTTGTCAAATTTTCCAAGATTTTCTTTGATTTTTAAGGTAAAACATTTACAACCAAAAACTTTGAAATAGCTCACAACGGATTTTTTACAAAACAAGAGATCATAAGGTGTTTTATTTAAAATAGGCCTCAATAGAACTCGATTCATAACATAACAAGCCGTGTTAATGGCTTCGGCACAAAAATATTTTTGTAAATCACATTCACTAATTATAGTTCTAGCAGCCTCTTGAAGTTTCTATTTTTCCTTTCAACAACACCGTTTTGTTCAGGCAATCTAACAATCGAAAATTCATACAAAATACAGTTGTGATCAGAAAATTCGGGAAAACCTCCAAATTTAAATTTGGCTCCATTATCACTTCTAAAACGGATAATTTTCAAATTCAACAAATTTTGAATTTTGGAAAATAATTTTACTAGAAATTTTTCAAAAGCTTTGTTTTTGTGAACAAGAAATAATACCCACGTATACCTAGAATAGTTATCAACAATCACAAACGCATATGTACTACCACCAAGATTAGCATGTTGAGTTGGACCAAACAAGTCTAAATGCAATAATTCCAAGGGTTTAGATGTAGACACACAATTCTTTGGTTTAAAAGACACTTTAACTTGTTTACCAAATTGGCATGCATTACAAATTTTGTTTTTCAAAAACTTCAATTTTGGCAAGCCTCTTACCAATTTATTCTTGGCAAGTTTTTCAATTAAATCCATGTTGAAATGACAAAGCCTTCTATGGCAAAGCCAAGGATCATCTATAGAAGCGGTTAGACATTTTACATTGCTACTACCAATATTGTCAAGATAAATCACATAAACATCATTGTGCCTAGTACCTTTAAATAAACAACATAATTTTATCAAGAATTAGACATTCACGTTTGGTAAAAAACTCATATAGATTTTTATCACATATGTTGACTCACGCTTAATAGATTGTAATTCAAATTATCAACAAGAAGCACATTTTTAATCAAGGTCTCACCATTTTTACCTACATCACCAAGGCCAATTGATTTTTCTTTCATGTTATCCCCAAAAGTCACCTTTCCACTACTTTTGGATATGAGTTTGGTGAAGAGAGTTGCATCACCCGTCATATGTCTTGAGCACCCGCTATCTATGAACCATTTGGTATCCTTGGTGATATTCATTTCCTACACAAGAAATTAAGTGATAACTCTTGGTACCCATATTTTCTTGGGTCCATAAGAGTTAGTAAAATGACTACAAATCCATACGATATTCATACAAAGTTTTTCATTTCTCTTGACATAGCACTTATTTTTCACATGTCCACGCTGTTGACAATAATTGCAAATAACATTTTTATTTCCATATAAAGAAAAGATTTGATTTTACAAAGCATAAACCATTCCTTCTAAAGGTGACAAGTTCTTGTTGATCAATACATTTCTAATATTATTTTTCAAATCAACAATATTTTCCTTTTTCCTATGCAAGAGAATATTCAAGTTATCCAATCTTTTCTTCAAGGAGACTTGTTCTTCCTTGATCCTTGTTTTCACATGCATTATTTTCTTCACATCACTATTTTTTTGTGATAACCTATTATTTTCATTCAAAATTTTAGAGTTAGCATTCAATAAAGTATTTGATTTCTTTACTAACTCCTTATTTCAAGCATATGATTCCTTTAAGCTATCGTGCAATTTTAAAATGAAAGGTTCAAGATCATTGTCATCATTTTCATCATTAGAGTCATAATTAGAAGTTATCTCATCATAACCAATGGCCATAAAGGCCATTTGTGCCGACTCTATTTCTTCTTCAACTTCTCCTTCAGAGTTGCAATCATCCCATGTGATTTGGAAATGGTTGAAGAGGGGCTTCTTCCTTTCTTTTTCTTCATGCAAGGACACTCATTTGTAAAGTGTTCGGGTTGACCGCATTCAAAACATTGATTTCATTTTTCTTTTTCATTTCTAGCTTGGTCTTCCCTTTAAAATTATTTGAGTTGATAGCTCCACCTCTTCTCATTCTCCGTTTATTGATGTAATGTTTGAAAAATCCTTTGGTGATGAGTGCAGAATCTTCTTCATCAAGATCTTCATCTTCTAGGTTGATGGAGCCATTTTCATCTTTTTCTTGAGAAGTCTTTAATGCAATGCTCCTTTTTGGTCTTGCTTCTTCATCATCCACCACTTTAGCCTTTAGCTTCAATTCATAAGATGTAAGAGAGTTAATTAAAGATTCAATCGGCATGGAGATTCAATCAGCATGGAATTTAATTTTTTTGCTTCCTCTACAGCGATAGTTTTGGCCTCCTACTCTTTGGATAGAGTATTCAAGATTTTTCTGTTCTTTTCACCTAGAGAATATTCCTTACCAAGGTCTCAAGATCCTTAATGATATCATTGAACCTACAATTTATTTTGTCAATGTTTTCATGCGATTCCATCAAATTAAAGGACTCATACTTGGTAATTAGTAATGATTTCTTTTGCTCTTGAACATCATCGCTCCCTTCATGAATTTCCTTCAATTTATACCAAATTTCTTTAGCGGTTGTAACCTTTGACACGAGTTGATTCGTTACCCTCCAAGGCATTATATAGCACATTCATAGCGTTTGCATTTAAGGTCAAGTTTTCCTTGTCTTCCGGAGTGAGCTTATCCCTTGTCTTTTCTCTTCTTTTATTTGTATGATCATCAATGATGGTAGCTTCAAAAGGACCTTCATTTACAACATACCACAAGTCAATATCAATGGATTGCAAAAATATTTTTATTCTATCTTTCCAACTAATAAAGTTTACCCCATTAAATATAGGGGGTCTTGTGATAGATTGACCCCTCAAAAAATAAAGCATTATTGGTTGCCATAAGGGATCTTTACTCAAATGCAGTCTAAGCACAATAAAGAAACCAATGCTCTTATACCAATTCTTGGTCCCAAAGCAACCTAACTAATGGAGGAGGGGTGAATTAGGTTTCTTAAAAATTATTTGCAAAATATGCACTTATAAAATCTTTTGAACTAACAAGTAGTTTGATAGAGATAAGATCAATTAAACTTATGAAGTATAGAAAATGTAAAGAGAGAGATTAGACAAACAACACTTCCAAGCTACCAAGCTTGAAGTGTTAATCTACTAGAATACTTCTCAAATTTGGTGAGCCAATTATCTCAAATGTACACAAATTAGGACGATCCTTGCTCACACTAATTCTCTTTAGTTGAGCCAAGGATTTTAAGAGAATTCAACCTCACTCCACTCAATAATTTTTGAATGGCACTCTAAAGTACATACTAATACAATATTGCTCAATAGCTAATTTGCACTCAAATTGCTTTTCTTCTTGCTTGTATTTAATGTGTAATACTTTTTTTACTTTACACATAGAGTTGGTATTTATAGGTGCAATAAATTGGGTTGTAACCATCTCCTAACGGCTTAATAATAAATGCTTAAAACTAATTGTTCGGACATCTGATGTTATTGCTGTGTATCCGACCATCGTCCGAGCTTAAATATAAGTGAGTAGAGATGCCGTTCAGATGGCCGAGCTTGCGTTCAGTCCATTGTCCAAATCTGGTGTGTTTGAAAGGTTCATATATCCGATGGTGTATTATGTCCGAAAGATTTAATGCTCAACAGGGAATGTTTTCTTTCGGACAGTCAGCTTCGTCCGATGTAAGTTTCCTTCGGACGGTTAGATGTATTCGTTGCAATTGCTTTAAAACTCTTGAATCTGCCTTACTCTTTCGGACAGAGAAATACGTCCGAGGAAAATTCCTTCGGGCGAGCTTGTGCGTCCGTTGTATATGCTACAAAATTTTTCTCTCTGTTTGATCATTCGAATAGTGAATTGTGTCTGTGGTAATCTTGTTCAGATGAGCTTGTGCGTCTGAGAAATATAGTGTTTTTCAAACAGTGCACTTCGTCCGGAAGCTCTGTTTCCAGCAAATATTATGCAGACTTGCACAGCTTTAGGTTAAGATGTTAAAATGCATTTGTCATTATCAAAATAATGTTTATGGATCATCAACAAGTAGTGCCTACCACTAGTACCCGTATTGTGAGGTGACATAAAAAAATGAAATAATGATGTGATGCATATATGTCCAAAAGAATGTTGGCATGTTTGGCTAATTCGAGGAAGGGGAACTTATATGCTTTTTGGTTGTTCAGAATTTTTCATGGGTATTTGTTACCCAAGTGTGGGGTTGTGGATATATGAGATTTTGCAAGTGAAGAGAAGTTTTATTTTAATGCGTGGCCACCATTATTATAAACCTCTTTGTTTTAAATTGTTATGTTCTTTCTCTTCTTTGGCTAACTAATATCCTAACCTATAGTTGGAGCTGAAAGTCCTACCAAAATTTAAATAGAATCAGTTGTCTAGATTAGTGGAGGGTGTAAGAAGAGTGAGCTATGAGGTGTTTGGAAAATTTTTGAGGATCTTCATGATTTAGTCTAGATATTTTCAAATCTCAAGTTGTTGAATGGCTATACACACATACACAAGAATTTCATGTTTTGGTTTTTATTAGCATTTGAGGTCTTGGGTTCTTAGACTACTCTAATTTGGTGGATTGATTATTGATTATTTATGTGGATATTTGAAGGAATATGTTGAGTGGAATTTTTTTATGCCTAAGTGTTTTAATTTTATATTTGCTCGAGGATGATCAAAAGGCTAAGTGTGGGGTAATTTGATAAGTTTATAATTGTGCTATATCTTCTGTGTCATTTATCACGTTTTTATGTGATGTAAGCAAGATTTGAGTTATTATTGAGTTTAATTTGGTTATTCTTAGTTTTTGTAGGGTCAAAGTGAAAAAGAGTTGAAAAACATGGAAAAGATGAAAGAAAATTCTAAGGGCGGAACATGCACGAGTATAACAGAATTCTAGACACTATTTTGTATTTTAAGTAAAACTTTCATGTCTAAACTCTGATTGAGGTGATTATAGATGCATTAGAAATCTAAGAGAGACCTAGAGAGCTACAACTTTCATGTTATACACTTTCCCAAATTCCAAAAGCATCAAGGTCAAAATTGAAGCCGAAGCCGAATCACAGTACTAACTTCAGCGCACATGCACTGGGGATGTGAAGAGCATGTGCGTTGAGTCCAGAAGAGAAACTTGCAGAATGTGCTCCCATACACATGCACACTATCAGGAAGCGCATGTGAGCTCAAAATAGTAGGGTTGCATGATTTTTAGATTTTTTGCGAATTTCCTCGACTTGTTGGACTCTTTTTCATACGATTTCATGTTATTATCTTCAGACAATGATTGTAACCCTAGTATTCATTATAAATAAGCCAAGTAGGGTGATTAGAAGGGAGTAAACACTTTATTTTCTCATTTTAGCTAGGGTTTTCAATAGAGAAATTCTTAGTTATTCTTTCATGGCACTTAGTGCCTAAACTCTTTTTCTTGGTAGAGGAAATTGAAGCCATGGTCAATTCTACTATGTTGTGAAACTTTTTGTTCATGATAACACTTATTCAATTTTATATCAAGTATTGATTATTTTTCTGCAATTAATTTTATGATTGATCTTTTTAACTTGTTATTAATGAAGAATAATTAAGTTATTGGAATTAATCTACTACTAGATTGTTTTAACTGCGTGTGTTTAATTCAATCTGTGAAGCAACTAAGTTTGATAATTACTCGATTAGTGTTATTGAATATAGGAAAAATAATCAACTAATTGCCATAACCACTTGTGTTTATGTTTAATTAGTCTAATTATTCTTGTTGATTTTAATGCTTCTATTAATTAATCTTTGGCGCATGTCTAGATTAAATTAATAGTTAGGGTTAATTGGATCACATGTTGAAAATTAGCCAACATTAGAAAGAACTAAAAATCAACTTTAAATGGGAATTCGGTTTAATTCTTCAATTAGTGCTTGGTATAGAAATTGAATTATCTTTGGTGTCAAGGATTGACTAGTAAAATTGTCATGGTGAATATGACTAAAACCAAGATTCTTCTTAAATTGAATTTTCTCTAATTTACTGGATTGTTTTAGCTTTTAGTTTAAAAGCATTCAAAAACCCCCTTTCTTTTGAGCACAAGAATAAATTCCGTTCTTTGTGAAATGACCTGTACTCACTACTACAACATTATTATTGAGAATTGTTAATTTTGGGTGCCTACGACAACACTGACCGAATTCAATGAGAGAAAGATGTTGGTTTCGGTCATATCCACCGTAGAAATTCCATAAGTTGATAATCAACACTGAGGGTAATTCAGTTTTCATATCAAGCATTAATTAAAGAATTAATCCAAATTCCAATTCCAAGTTGATTCTTATGTCTTTCCCTAAATTGGTTACTTTTCACCATGCGATCCAATTAACCGTAACTATTATATTAATCCTGACACGCACCAAAAACTAGTTAATATAAGCATTAAAAACTGGCAAGAACAATTAGGCTAATATGACATAAACATACCCAGTTATGTCAATTGATGGATTTTGTCCCCTAGATTTCTGTCCAATAATGCTAATCGAGCAATTATTAAATCTAGTGGATTCAGAGATTGAATTGAACAAAGTATCCAGACATTAAGTGCCGTGAAAGAATACACAAGAATTTATATTGAAGAACTAACGATAAAAAACAAAGAGTTATTGTTCCTCCTTTCTATTCACCCTACATGGAGTAATTATAGGGAATGCTAGGGTTATAATCCTTGCCTAAGGATAAGAACTTGAAAACAGCTGAAAAAGAGTCCAACCGGATGAAAAAATTGGCAAAAAATAAAAATCTCGTAACGTTACTGCTACACATGCACGTGCGCACCTTGAAGCTGGTGCATGTGCACGCAACCTTAACTCAAAACTTTGCTCACTAGAAATCGCGCACGTGCACAACTATTGGGTCGTGCATGTGTGCAACTTCTTATAGTTGTGCACCATTTTCAGCTTCGATGTTGACCTTGATGCTCATGGAATTTGGTAAAATGCAAAACACGAAAGTCGTCATTCTTTCTCTATCTAGCTTTCCAATGGATCTTGAATCAAATCAATCAAAGCTTGGAAAAGAAAGTTGTATTAAAAATATAAAATAGCATCTAAATTTGCTCCATAATTGTGCACATTTCATCCTTGCAACTTTTCTTCATCTTTTACATCCTTTTCATTCCTTTTTCACTTTAATCCTATAAAAACTAAGAATAACCAAATTAAGATCAATATTAACTCAAATCTTGCTTCCAATACATAATAATGCGGTAAATGACACATAAAACATAGGACAATTATGAGCTTATCAAAGGCCTCAAATACGTTCTATAATATGGTGGTGACGATCCAAGGGCCGAGATTAGTTTGATCTTGAAATGTCTATGTACTGACAAACAATCCGAGGATTGCAATGGGCTTGATCTCAAACCATTAAAATCATTCAATTTCTAGTAAGAGAAATCAATTGAAGAATGTGTATCGAGGGCTTTAGGCTTGATCCAGGTTGAAAGAATGTTGGTGAAGAACGCGACCAGTCTTGATTGTCATAGAAGATGTGGCACTTTGTTTCTCGTACTTGTTGATCTCCCATGCTGCTGAAATCTTGCTCTTCATGTGGTTGGAGTACTCAAAGAGTGAGAGGTTTAATTTGGGAAAATTCAATTACTAGCTTAATTAAGGTTAATTAACCCCATATTAGCCCCAATTGATTTTTTTTTATTTATTTAATCAATTAGAGAGGTTTTTTCACTTTAATTGGTCTAGAATAACTTGTTGGCTTAGAATACATAATGGGCTCCATTTGCATGCCTAGCCCAATTCACACGTTGCGTGAACTTGACCGGTCATTTTTATTGGGCTAATTTTAAGACATTAGCTTCAAGGCCTCGGATGCATCAGGCCTAATACTAAATCAAAATTAATCCTGTGTAATATTGATTGATAATTTTTTTAATCAATCTACAAATGCCCTCTTCAAGAATTGAATTCGGAACATGCTTGCTTGTACAAGAATATAAAACTTGAAGCCCCAAATTCCTTATCCTAGTGCTAGCTTATCCAACAAAATGGAAAGCTTTGCCTTGCCCATAGCCTTTATTATGAGCCCATCAAAATGTCCACCAAAGTTGGACCTTTGGATTTTATTTGAAATACTTCATATCGTATTGTCTCATTCAACTGAACTCATACTTCAACACCGACAAGTGAAAGATTATGAGCCGACCTTTTACCTGGGTTATACCCAATGGTCCCATGGTGATGCTAACCTACCCTAAGCCAGGTTGCCTTCCATTTTCTCTCTCCTTCTGAAATTCCAATTTCATGGAAGGAAAGTTGACATAATATCAAATATAAATTGAGAAAGCCCATCAACATTGAGATTGAATGTATAATTTGAAGAATTGTCTGCAATAACTTTTTTTTTAAGCAAACCCAAAAGTTAGCAAACTAAACTGTATGCAAAATTTAGCAAACTATTATTGAATATCCAATCATAACAAATTTTTGGAAAAAGTTTCTTAAACTTCATAGAAAAATTTTCACATCCATCCACACCAACCCTTTTCAAGGAATGACCTCACTAGGAAATATCTTGATGGGGAAACTACTACTTATTTTATGTAAAGAACTAATAATAAGGATCAATCACCGAATTGATTTTCCCAAATTCAATCTCTTTAATGCCCACGAAAATTTGTAGACAACTCTTGAGTTTACTATTATGTCTTGCACCATGCATAAGGGAACATTCAATAGTAGTCCATTGTGCAATATTACCTGCAATGTTTTGACAAACTTTGAAGGCTGAAGCTGCTATTTGTTATCCTGAACTTTTCTCCTTCATCCCTCAAATCAGGACTATTCAATACTCAAGTAAGACTTCTGTATCCTGTAGTCACGTACTAATGTGGTGTCGACTTTCCCTACTACTGTAATTTTGAACGTAGTAGCTATTATCACTTGCTTGAAGATAATCCCGTCTTCGTAATTTCCCAATGAAATTAGAAGTTTTCAATATTAATACTACCCACTACACAACTTGCAATGATCTTTTGTAGGCTTTCTTATTGGATTCATGTTTACCATATATGTATACAAACATTACAGGTTATACACCAGTATTAAAACCATTTTGTCACATAACACTATCAAAACCAACCATGAAAACAAACAAAAATCTGATGCCAACATGCAAATGGTTTATTTGAACATTGTCTTGTCCAAATTAGAGAGATATTATCTCTTTAGTTGATTCTAAAAGAACTTGTTGGCTTAGAATGCCTAATGGTCTCCGTTTGCATGACTGGCCCAATTTGCAGGAGGTGTGCACTTGACCAATCATTTTTAATGGACAAATTTTGAGATATTAGTTTCAAGGCCTCTGCTCCATCAGACCTAAAGCTAAATCAAAGTTAATCTTGAGTAATTTCAATTAATAATTTTTTTAATGTCTACATTGGCAATTACATTTCTCTCACAAAATCATGCAGTTATAGTAATATAAACCAATTTACTGTATGTCTATGTGATTTCAATTTGAGATTAATGCTTTTAAGTGAGCACCCTAACCTTGATTACCTAGGGTAAATAGGTATATGTCAATCCTTGTTCATGAATCACTCTATTCAATTAATGAACAAACCAAGCTTAAGTTATTCAGATATGGCCTAAGCCTAATCCTTTTTTTGCCAAGTTCTAATTCAGGTTTGCAATTCAATCTATAAGGTGATTAATCAACTAGAAGCATTAAACACAATTTGAATAAATAAACCTTCATTTGGAATCAAAAAAAGTAAAAATATTCAATATTCAGTCTTCATGACAACATCCAAATAAAACCCTAGATAATAAAATTAGTACATAATTAAAGTCAAATAAATACCAAGGAAGAGCTCTACAATAGATTCCATGAGCAACGGTCCAAGTAAAAGGGTGAAAAGAAGAAAACACTTTTAAGTCTTGATCTTTAATCCTCTTCTTGAACAACCCCTTGTATTTGTTGTTGCTCCTACTACTGTAAAACTACCCTAAAATTCTCTAGGTTATGTTAAAAACACCCTAGGCCAATTCATACCAATATATAATGTTTACAAGGGTTGTATGAAGTTATGAGACGAAACAACCCCTAGAAGGTCAAAAAATCATCAAACTTGCTAATGCAGGTTGGGAGCCACATCTGGGAACCCCTCTACATGTAGCTGCATCCAATAAAATTGTGGTTGGGCACGGCTGCCAAGCTCCTAGTCTCGGTTGTGCTTGGGTTAGGTACCTTATTGAACTGATATTCATCGGTTTGCTTGCCCAGCTTTCCTTTTACCTTTGACTTGTTCCCAAACTTTAAAATCACATTAAAACATACAATTAAATGTAATTAAACATTAAAAAACACATAAAATAAGAATTCTGAATAAAAGTCCTAAAATGAAGAAACTGTTCCTACTTACGAACACAAAGTACAAGAACTTGTTAATAAAACCCTAGCTAAAATATATACAAATAACTTCCTTTTGTAGAGTTAACACATTCCCCTACTTGAACTTTTCCTTGTCCTAAGTAAAACTAAAAAAGCAAAAACTCTAGATGTGTACAAACACAAACTAACTTCCACAATGCATCATTAATCCTCACAAGTAAAGACTAAATATGTAAAAGAAATGAACCAAACATGTATATAAGAACATTTTGACAACCAAACCCTGATTAGCATGAAAGCACCAAACGCTCCACTCACAAAGAAGAACATGAGTAGATACCACGCAACTTACCAATCATGAAAAACCCGTCAACTAGAAGCATAATAAGTGACACACAAGTTGAAAATATTTCACATGCAATATTTACGAGTACAAATTAACTCAAACTAGGAATCCATTGGGACATTCAAACTTGTAGGGTAGGCTAAGGGCAAGGGTATGATAAATTTAGATAAGAGTAACTCATATCATCTAAATTCCAAAACTATCCCCCAAACCAAAGTACTTGGCAAAACATCGTATACGGCAAAAATTACCTTCTTTATTGAATTGGAAGAAACTTTCCTTCTTTATTCTTAACACAAAATATTTGTACAATTTTTTTATGGACCATTGTAGTGCACCGGGCTAACCTATTCTATCTCCGAAATAGGGTAAATTATCCCTACTTCTAGAAGCTTAAGTATCTCTTCTTGAACCACTTCTATTAGGATCGGGTTTAGCCATCTTTGAAGTTGGCGAGTAGGCTTAGCTCCACTTTCAAGCAGTATACGGTGCATGCATGCAGATGATCTAAACCCTTTTATGTCTGCGATGGTCCATCCAATTGCTGTCTTGTGCTTCCTTATAACCTTTGACAATCTCTCTTCCTGCTCATCAGTAAAATTGCTGGAAATTATTACTGGAAAAGTCTTTCTATCTCCTAAAAATAGATATTTGAGATGACTTGGAAGTGGTTTCAATTCTAGCTCAATCACATGCACAGCAGAAGTTAAAGATTTATCATTAGAAGTTGAAATGTAGCATAAGATAACTTACCAAGTTGTGGCTCCTCAACATCACTTTCCAATTCCTTATCCGAGTCATCCTCAACTTCATCTTCAAAAACCTCCTGTACTAACGATTTAATCAACAATATCAATATAGTAAATGGAATTATCCTTAGTAGGATATCTTATGGCTTTGTAAATATTGTGTTGAAAAATTTTGCCATGAAATTCCATGTAAAAATCCAAGTGTCTACAGCTATCTTAGTTTTGGATATTTTCAAAAGAGGTATACCTAATAGAATAGGAGCAGACTCATTGCTATTTTTCATGCTAGAACATAAAAATCTACAAGAAAAATTAATTCATTGACATAAACCAAAACATCTTCAACTATGCCTTTTGGATGGGCTGTTGACCTATCAGCCTATTAAATAACAGTACTAGTTTCAAGTAAATGAGCAATGTGTAAGGAGATATAAAATGAGAAAGGTCTAACATTTTTAGACGCTTCTAAGTCTAGCATGGCCTCTTTAATACTATTACTCTTTATTGTACAAGGAATTGTACACATACCTGGATCCTTGCATTTTGCGGGAAGATTCTGTGTAAACATCCCTTAAACATTTTTTCTTAAAGTAATCCTCTCACCTTTCTTGTCTTTGCTTCATCTTATGTGTACATAACTCCTTCAAAAACTTGGCATACCGAGGTATTTGTTTAAGCATCTAACAATAGAATGTTTACCTCGCATTTGTGAAAAGTTTCGTATAACTCTCTTTAGGATGTTCTTTCGCAAATCCCTTAAATGCTTTGGGGAATGGTGGGTTAAGTTTATATTCTGGCCATGAAGTTGACTTACCTTTTCCTTCATCTTTGCTGCTTGGACTTACTTCTTTCTCCAGTTCAGTTTCCTTCTTATCGGCCTTAACACTTTCAAGAACAATTTTGCTCGGCACCTCAACCTCTTTGCCACTTCTCAACACAATTTCACAAGCATTTTCTTTAGGATTAACAATTGTTTGAAAGGGCAATATATTAGAATTCTGTGCTTCCAACCGGCTAAGTGCTGTTGCCATTTGTCCAATTTGGTTTCACAATTGCTATATATTGGCCCTGGTGTCCTATTGAAATTGCATAGTGTTAGCATAATCAAAGCATTCATTGTTTTGTCTAAAGACTTACCAAATTGAGCAGGTAGACTAGATTGTTGTCTTTGAGAAAATTGAGGCCTTTATAGTTGGAAATTCTGTCAATTTTGTTGAAGAAATTGTTATGTTGGATTCCTATTTTTGAGATTAGGATGATCCCTCCACCCAAGATTATAAGTATTAGAATAGGGATCATTATTTGTTCAAGGTTGCCCTAAAAATCTTCCCGCAACATTTACTTGTTTTGGGGACACATCTTGTAATATTGGACACATGTCTGTTGGATGCCCCTCGTTCTAACAAATTCCACAAGTTTGCCCAGTCTGCGTAGTTCTTGAAACCAATTAACATACAAAAGAAGTTAGACTGACCATTTGTTATTCTAGGGATGAAACATTTACCTCATTAACACACTTAAGAGGCTGTTCATGTCGCGTTCCAAACTTTTGAGTGCGTGCTGCCATGTTTGATGAGCTCACGGGCAACGTCGATAGTTGAATTGATTCAATGCATCTCTACTAGCAGCGTCATTAATGTTTCTCTCATTAACCAACAAGCCTTCATAAAAATACTGAATTAATAAAGAGTCACTAATTTGATGGTAAGGACAGCTTGCATAAAGTTTCTTGAAATGTTACCAGTACTCATACTTGGACTCCTCATTGAACTGCCTTATCTTACAAATTTCTTTCCTTATATTCATAATTTGGGAGGCTGGAAATATTTTTCCAAAAGCAACCTATTCATCTACTCCCAGGTGATAATACTGCCCAAAGGTAAATTGAGCAATCAATCCTTTGCCTCATCTTTAAGTGAGAATCAGAAAGCCTTTAGCTTGATGTGCTCCTCCGAAACCCCGATGGGTCTCGTACTCATGCATACTACATGAAACTCCTTCAAATGCTTGTTTGCATCCTACCCTGGCAATCCATGAAAAGAAGGTTAAAGATGGATTAGTCCATATTTTAATTCAAAAGTCATATTTTCATCTAATATAGGATAACTAATCTTGCAAAGAGGTTGATTTAAGGTTGGTAAAGCCAATTCTAGAGGAGTTCTTTGTGCCATGCTGGTTTTACCCTATTCTTAAGATTCTCGGCAAAAAAGAAGTCAAATGGTTGATTTTCCCTTAGTTGTCTATCTCTTAACTCCTTTCCTAATTTGTGTTGCGTTTTCTGTATTTTTGGATCAAATTAGAATTTAACTTGTCTAACAGATCGTGCCACTGGCGTGCACAATTAGTGGAAGGACTAATAGCACAACAAAAGAAAATAAAAATAGAAATTAATAGCATAAAAATAAATCAAACTGTGTATCACCAACGGCGTCAGAGTTTGGGTAAGTGCTATCACAGACACCCAAAACTAATCATCCCCTCTTACTAATGTAGTAGTGGAGAGTTCGAGTCATCCCGCAGAGAACAGAGTCTACTATTTGTGCTCAAAAATAAAAAGGGGGCTTTTGAATAATTTAAACACTAAAAACAACTGTAAGAATTAAAATTGGGAATTAAATATTGATAAAGATGTTGGTTTCAATCATATCCACCATGAAAATTCCATTAGTTGATCATCAACACTGAGGGTAATTCAATTTTTATATCAATCACTAATTAAAGAATTAATCTGAATTCTAATTCAAAGTTGATTCTTATATCTTTCCTTGAGTTGGTTAATTTTCAGCACGTATTTCAATTAACCTTAACTATCAAATTAATCCAAACATGCCCCAAAAATTAATTAATAGAAGCATTAAAAACTGGCAAGAACAATTAGGCTAATATGACATAAAATATGCAATTTTGTCAATTAGTTGATTATGTCCTCAAGATTATATAATGCTAATCGAGAAATTATTAAACCTAGTTGCTTCACAAATTGAATTGAACAAAGCAGTCAAAAACAATCTAGCTAAAGATTAATTCTAATAATTCACTACTATGCAGTCATAGTAATTAAAAAGAACAATCATAAAATTAATGCAAAAAAATAATTAATAGTTGATATAAAAAGTGTACCAATAAATTCAAGTACAAAAGTCTCACAACATACTAGAATTAACCATGACATCAATTTCCTCGACCAATAAAAGGTTTTAGGCACTAAGTGCCATGGAAAAATGCACAAGAATTTCTACTAAATAACTCACAATAAAAAACAAAGAAGTGTCATTCCTCTATTTTATTCTACTTACAAGGAATATTTATAGGGAATACTAAGGTTATATTCCTTGCCTAAGGATAAGAACGTCAAAATGGCTGAAAAATTGTCCAACTGGATGAAGAAATATGGTGAAAAATAAAAATCTTGTAACCCTATTGCTACGCATGCACGTGGATGCCTTGAAGCTCGTGCATGTGCTGAAACCTTAACTCAAAACTTTGCTCAATAGAAATCGTGTATGTGCGTAGCTCTTGGGTCATGCATGTGTGCAACTTCCTATAGCTGTGCACCATTTTTGGCTTCGATGTTGACCTTGATGCTTATGGAATTTCGAAAAATGTAAAACACAAAAGTCATAGCTGACCTTTCTCTTAGCTTTCCCACACATATTGAATCAATTCAATCAAAGCTTGGAAAAGAAAGTTGTATTAAAAATATAAAACAGCATATAGATTTGCTCCATACTTGTGCACATTTCATCACAACAACTTTTCTTCATTTTTTTCATCCTTTTCAATCCTTTATCACTTCAATCCAGTAAAAACTAAGAATAACCAAATTAAACTCAATATTAACTCAAATCTTGCTTACAATATATAAAAATACGGTAAATTACACATAAAACATACGACAATTATGAGCTTATCAAAGGCCTCTGATACGTTCTATAATATGGTGGTGTCGAGATTTGCTTGATCTTGAAATGTCTATATATTGACAAACAATCCAAGGACTGCAATAGACTTGATTTCGAACCATTGAAATCGTTCAATTTCTTATGAGAGAAATCAATTGAAAATGTATACCAAGGGCTTTACGTTTGACCCAGGTTGAAAGGATGTTGGTGAAGAATGCACTTGACCCTTGATTGTCGCAGAAGATGCGACACTTTATTTCATTATACCACGTTGCTGAAATCTTGCTCTTCATGTGGTTGGAGTGTTCAAAGAGTGAGAGGTTTAATTTAGAAAAAATCAATTACTAGCTTAATTAAGGGTAATTAGGCCCATAACTAGCACCAATTGATTTTTTTAATTTAATCAATTAGAGAGGTTTTGTCTCTTTAATTGATCATGAATAACTTCTTGGCTTAGAATACTTAATGGGCTCTATTTGCATGCCTAGTCCAATTTACATGAGGCATGGACTTGATCGATCATTTTTATTGGGCTAAGTTTATGACAATAGCTTCAAGGCCTCGGATGCATCAGGCCTAATACTAAATCAAAATTAATCCTGTGTAATTATGATTATTAATATTTTTATTGTCTACAAATACCCCCTTCAAGAATTGAATTTGGTACATGCTTACTTGTACAAGAATATAAAACTTGAAGCCCCGAATTCCTTATCCTTGCTGAAGTAAGCATATCCAACAAAATGGAAAGCTTTGCCTTGCCCATAGCCCTTATTACGAGCCCATCAAAATGTCCACCAAAGTTGGTCCTTTGGATTTGATTTGAAATACTTCATATCATATTGTCTTATTGAACTGAACTCAGACTTTAACACTCACAAGTAAAAGATTATGAGTCGATCTTTAACCTGGGTTATACCTAAGGGTCCCGTGGTGATGCTAACCTACCCTAAGTCAGGTTGCTTTCCTTTCACTCTCTCTCTTTGAAGTTCAAATTTCACAATATCAAATATAAATTGAGAAAGCCCATCAACATTGAGATTGAATGTATAATTTGTATAATTGTCTGCAACAACTATTTGTTTTATTTAGCAAACCCAAAGGTTAGCAAACTGAACTGTATGTAAAATTTAGCAACCTATTATTCAATATCCAATCATAACAAATTTACAGAAAAAGTTTTTTAAACTTCACAGAAAATTTTTCACTTCCTTCCACCAACATTTTTCGATTACAAGGAAATGACCTCATAGGGAAATATTTTGATTGGGAAACTATTACTTATTTTATGTACAAGGCTATCAATAAGGATCAATCAGCGAATTGATTTTCCCAAATTTAACCTCTTTAATGCCCATGAAAATTAGTATAAAACTCTTGAGTTTACTGTTATGCTTACGCCATGCATAAGGGAACATTCAATAGTAGTCTATTGTGAAATATTACCTGCAAGGTTTTGACAAACTTTGAAGGCTGAAGCTTCTATTTGTCATCTTGAAGTTTTCACCTTCATCCCTCAAATCAGGACCATTCAATACTCAAGTAAGACTTCTGCATCCTATAGCCACATACCATTGGGGTGTCGAATTTCCCTACTACTTTTGAATGTAGTAGCTATTATCAGTTGCTTGAATATAATCTTGTCTTCGTAATTTCCCATTGAATTTAAAACTTTTCAATATTAATACTACCCACTACACAACTTGCAATGATCTTTTGGGCTTTTTTACTGGATTCTTTAATGTTTAGCATATATGTATACAAACATTAAAAGTTATACACCACTATTAAAGCCATTGTATCACATAACACCATCAAAACAAACCATGAAAAAATACAAAAATCCGATGCCAACATGCAAATAATTTATTTGAACATTGTCTTGTCCAAATTAGAGAGATTTTATCTCTTTAATTGATTCTAAAATAACTTGTTGGCTTAGAACGCCCAAAGGTCTCCATTTGCACGATTGGCCCAATTTGCAGGAGGTGTGGACTTGACCAGTCATTTTTAATGGACAAATTTTGAGACATTAGTTTCAAGGCCTCTGCTCTATCAGGTCTAAAACTAAATCAAAGTTAATCTTCAGTAATTTCAATGAATAATTTTTTTAATGTCTAAAATGTAATTACATTTTCGCACAAAATCATGCAATTATAATAATCTAAACTAATTTACTGTATGTCTATGTGATCTCAATTTGAGATTAATGCTTTTAAGTTAACTCTAACCTTGATTACCTCCATAGGGTAAATAGGTATATGTTTATCCTTATTCACGAATCAGTCCATTTAGTTAATGAACAAACCAAACTTATGTTATTTAAACATGGACTAACCCTAATCTTTCTTTGCCAAGTTCCATTTGAGGCTTGCAATTCAATCTAGAAGGTGATTAATCAGAGCATTAAACACAATTTGGGAAAATTAACCTTTATTGGAATCAAAGAGTGTAAAAATATTCAATATTCAATCTTCATGACAACATCCAAATAAAAATCTAGAAAATAAAATTAGTGTATAATTAAATTCAAACAAATACCAAGGAAGAGTTCTACAATTGATTCCATGAGCAACAGTACAAGTAAAAAGGTTAAAAGAAGAAAACCCTTTTAAGTCTTGATCTTTAATCCTCTTCTTGAACAACCCCTTGGATTGGTTGTTGGTCCTACTGTTGTAAAACTGGCCTAAGATTCTCTAGGTTATGATGAAAACATCCTAGGATACCAATATATAATGTTTACAAGGCGCCTCATTGTACAAAGTATGGGCCAAAACAACCCTAGAATTTCAAACAATTGTCAAACCTGCTAGTGCAGGTTGGAAACCATATCTAGGAACCCCTCTAGGCATAGCTGCATCCAACAAAACTGTGCTTGGGCACGGCCGCCAAGCTCTTAGTACCGGTTGCGCATGTTAGGTAACCTCTTGGACCGATATTCACCGATTTACATGCCAAGCTTTCCTTTTACCCTTAATTTGTTTCCAACCTTTAAAAACACATTAAAACAGACAAATAAATGTAATTAAACATTAAAAACACATAAAATAACAATTCTGAATAGAAGTCCTAAAATGACCAAACTATTTCTACTTATGCACACAAAATACTATAACTCGTTAAAAAACCTAGCTAGAATGTATGCAAATAACTTTCTTTTGTAGAGTTAACACATCCCCCTACTTGAAAATTTTCTTGTCCTAAGTAAAACTAAAATGTAGAGACACAAAAACAAACTAACTTCCTTCAGTGCATCAAGCTGTAATCGTCACAAGTAAAGACTAAATATGTAAAAGAAATAAACCAAACATGTATTTAAGAACATTTTGACAACCAAACCCAGATTACCAAGAAAGTACCAAATGCTCCGCTCACAAAGAAGAACATGAGCAGATACCACTCGACTTACCAATCATGAAAAACCCGTCAACCAAAAGCTTAACAAGTGTCACACAAGTTGGAAATATTTCACACACAATATACACTGTTGGCCCAAAAAGCAACCTAAGAAGGAGGGGGGGAAATTAGGTTGTTTCTTAAAAGACAATCTTTATAATTTGTTTAATGGAAATTCAAATTTTATGCAACAAATGAACACTTGAGCACAAATAATCACAAGTAGAGATTCAACAATTGAATCTCAAAGAACCAATAAAAAGATTAAGATTAAGAAATGCAAACCAAACTCCCAAGCTTCTCAAGCTTGGAGTACATTCACAAAGAGCTTCTCTTAAGACAACTACCAAGTTCTCAACTTGAAGTTCAGCCCAAACTAAAAGTCTCTTTAAAGTAGGTGAGACAATAACCTCTTGTACACAAGTGAGGATCACTCTTGCTCACACTAATTTTCTTTAGATGAGTCAAGAGTTTTACACTCACTTATCCCTTTGTTACAATTGTTATCTCTCCACTCTAACACTTGAAGAACTTTTACACTTCTAAGCTCTTTTCACTAAACTACCTATACTATTACAACACTTGTACTCACTATTTCTCCCAAATAGCTCAAGCATTACTTGTAATCAATGTAGAAGTCTCTTGTTATTTAATTCAGGCTTAGGGGTATTTATAGTTGCCCAAAATCTGCTTCTAACAACTTTTCAACGGCTATTTTCTGTTTACTAGAAAACTAGCCATGGACCATTCGGATGGCCACTGCAAAACCCTGCGTCCGACGTTGAGTCCGTTCTTTGAGGGTATTCGTTCAGACATCCGAGGAAGTGTCTGAACCTGCGTCCGGTCGATGCAATGTCTTCTTGAAATATTGTCGGACGCAGCTGTTCTTCGTCCGAGACGGCTTTAGGTTCTTTGTGTCGGATGATTATCATCGTCCTAATTATCTTCCTTGTGGACAATCATCAACGTCCGTAGAGTTTTACTGGTTGTTTTCTTGATTGTGTTCGGACAATCATTTACTTCCGAAACTCCCTATTTTTCTGCACACTTGTTTTCAAACTGTTAGTGTGATTTGGTCATCATCAAAACATGATTATCATAACTGGGGTTCAACATATACTAGTACAAATTAACTCAAACTAAGAATCAATTGGGACATTCAAACTTGTAGGGTAGGCTAAGTGCAAGGGTATGATATATGTAGACAAAAGTCACTCATATCAACTTAGACACGTTACTTAACAATTGGACCAAAATTTCAAAAGTATCCCCCCAAACCAAAGTGCTTGCCAAAACATCAATGTAGGAAAAAATTTGCATTCTTTATTGAACTAGAAGAAACTTTCCTTCTTTATTCTCAACACAAAAATATTTGTACAATGCTTTTCCAACATTTTTTTTTTTTTTTAAACACAAATCTTTTTCTTTTTCTCTTTCTTTTTCCCAAACAAAAGAAAGCAAAGGAATAATCTTCTCCCAAAGAATCATCACAAAGGGTAGGAAATTTGGATCAAATGATCCAAAGAAAATGCCTAAATAATCTCCATGTTTCAAGACTAAACCATACACAACAAGCACAAAATTCACACAATTTCCACAAATATCACAAGTTAAATAAATCTCAAGGCATGATTATGATCATCATTCATTGAAACTAATCAAGTTCTAGCTCTTCTCACATCACACAAGGGAGTTCATATATATGTTTTTAAAATGGCAGTTCCACAACTTAAAGGGTTCAAAAACAAAAAAGAAATATATATACTTGTACTTCAAAATTTTTTTGCACATAGTCCCTTTAAACACCTTTAAATTAGTGATGCATAGTTATAGAAGTTAATCAACACTAACTGCTATCTAAGAACACCTCAAATTACACAAAAAGAAACAAAAAATTCCTAAATAAATTTTTAACCATCTACAATACTTCAAAAAAATAGGGAATAGAAATCCTGAACGCTGTCATCTGGTAGCTAGAGAATTTTTTACACGATTAAATCCTAAAAACTAATAAAAACTACATAAAAATAAAAAATCTCTTTGAGTTTTTAATTTTTTTTATTTTTTTAAAAATCATTCTATAGGACAAAACACCACCAAACTTATCAAAAAGCAACAAACAACACACTTCTAAAACATATGCACATAACACAAATTTAACACCACTATATCACAACACTAAACACCAGTTCCACCTTAAAAGGAAACATTGTTCTCTATGTTTCAAATAAAAAAAATGATTAGAAAACAGTCAAAATGAAGCTCCCTTTAATTCAAGTTATGGTTCCCATTTACTCTTCATCATCCTCATCCTCTTGATCTGTGTCATCATCGTCATCCTACTTATCACCATCCTCGTCCTCTTGGTCATCATCCTCTTCAAATGTAGGTGCAGCCGGCAAAGAACGATATAAAGGAGCAGTAGATGTATCAACATGTGATGCCTCACCAATATATTGAATTAATTTTCCCATGGGCTTAACATATTGATGTTGATGCTCCATTTGCTTTTCAAGTCAGGCTCCGACTATGTATGCTTCGCACTTCATTTGCAGAAAGTACTTGAAGTGGTGGTTGCTCTTACTGCAGTGTTGCAGAGAAGTATATAAGTTGTCGAGTTACTTCCCTGTTATCAATTTTCCTTTTAGGAACAATACAAGTATCTTGCCTCTCATCCTATTGCCCGCTTGCATTGAAATATAGCTTAGTGATTATGTACAGAAACCACAATCCTTTGCTTTTCATCTTAGCTATACAAAAAATCTGTACATGAAGAATATGACTAATATCAATGGATTGTCCTTTAAGCAAACAATAAAGCAAGATTACTCTATCCTGAATAACATTAGTAGAATGATTAGCATGTATCAACATTGTTTTAATTACAGCAGACCCAACTTTTGCAATCGGTGATAAAAAATAACTTGCTAGGAAAAGATTTTTGATTGTGCATCCCATAGATTTGTATTTTCCATGGCACTTCCATGGCACTTCATCACCATTAAACAAATTTAATTGTCTTACTCAAATATGGATCATAGTTTTTTTTCATACCTACTATAATCATAGTTTTTTTCATACCTACTATAATCATAGTTTTTTTCATACCTACTATAATCATCTTTCTCAATTGTGGGCACACAAAAGACCTCATTTAAGGCCTCATGAGTGCATGAAATTTTCTTTCCCTAAACCAAAACATAACCTTTATCATGCTCTAGCACATTACCATAAATTTCTCTCAGAATTTGTTCAAGTGCAAACTGATGATGCAAGCAAAATATAGGCCACTTCCTCTTTTCAATCATATTAAGCACTTGTTACATAAGATTTTAATGTTTCAATTTTCTATCAATTTGAAAATCTCATTCCACAATTAGCTTTTTATTTGTAGAACTAGCCAAAAATCTATGATATGCTTTATCTAGTAAGGAAATTGATTTTTACAATAAGCTTTCTTAGACCTACTAGCTTGGATATTTTTTTCTCCTCTAGTTAGCATAATTTCAAAATTAAGTTTTCAATTCCAAAAAAATCACAATATAATCCAAGAACAACTTGCATAACACCAATTAACTCAACAAAGCACAAATCAAGTGTTACTAGGCACAAATAATTGCATAAAATTTACTAAAAAGCTTCAAATCAACCAAGCAATTTTCACCAATTAAATTCCAAATAAATGGTAAAATTCAACTGTAGGAGCACTAAATAGGAAGCAAATCACCCAATTGAAACTTTAGATAATCCCATCTTAAAGTCCCCATGAAGCCTAGCAAGAAACCTCCAAGGATGAGTTTTGATGTTATTCTTGAGCCAAATCACCTTTTTCCTTCTTAATGTTTTGAAAATTTGATAAAGGTGAGATCTTAATGTATTCAAAGCAAGAATAATGGTTTTAAACAAGTGGATTTTGTGTAGCAAAGTGTTGGACAAGAATTAGAAGAGTGGAAATGGTGTTTGAAAGGAAGGACGAAGAAAATAAGTGAGAAATTAGGCTACAATTTTCACAGCCCTTGCCCATTTAAATCCAGCCCGGGCGCCATTGCCAGGCCTGTTGGCTCAACTGCACCCTTGATGATTCCTTCAAACATCATATTACCCCTACACAACACAAATAAACAAAAAATAATCAAGAAAATATAATTACAAAGAACAACAAATAAATAATGTATAAGAATATAGTAAGAAACTTGGGTTGCCTCCCAAGAAGCGTTTTAATTAAAGTCTATAGCTAGACTTATCCAGTGTTTTTATGCATTTGCAAGTACAATTGGACTGCTTTCATGATCCACATCACCACCCAATAAGCATTAACTCATTGTCCATTGACTTTTAATCAATTGCCTTCATTGTCCACTAACTTAACCCACTATGCGAATAAACTTGCATAATCTTGAATGGACCTTAACATCATGACTTGAGCTTTCCAGTTGATTAGGAAAAGGAATAATTTCAACCATAAATTGAACAAAAGCCCTTGCTGCCTCACCTCAAATCAAAGATGAACAATATGTTTGTTGTGCTGGCTTTCGGTCCAGTCCTTGTAGAGTTTTGCATTCTCATATGCATGAAACTGGAACTTGTTCAACACATTGATTTGAAGAAAATGCTTTTCACCCTTGGCATTAAGATTGAAATTGAGCTTTTTGATTGTCCAATATGCTTTATGCTCAAGGTCAAGCAATAAATGACAGGTTTTTCCAAAAAATAACTAATAGGGCGACATAACAATTAGAGTTTTATATGTTGTCCTATATGCCCATAAAGACCCATCTAAGCGTTTTTGCCAATCCTTCACTGAGCAGCATACTGTCTTTTCCAAAATGTACTTGATCTCCTTGCTTGAAATTTCAGCCTAGTAGCTCTTCGGAGAATGATAAGCCAATGCGATCTTGTGCTTGACTTCATATTTATGCAAGAGGACCTCAAAATATCAGTTGCAAAATGGACTGCGAACCCCTATCACCGATTATTTCCCTATGAGTGCCAAATCATAGGAACATGTTCATTTTCAAGAAATTTAGCATGACCTTGGAATCATTGGAAGGTAAGGCAATCTTTTCATCCATTTTGACACGTAATCCACAGCTACTAGGATATATCTATTCATTTATAGGGAGAATAGTGGACCCATGAAGTCTATTATCCATACATCAAATATCTACATTTCCTACCCTTTGGCATCGATCACATGTGGTCATTGCCTGATGAGCATCCTTGAATAATGTTGGCCAATAAAACCCTAATTAAAATACCTTTGATGCCCTTTCTCCACCTCCAAAGTGACCGCTGTAATTCGAGGAGTGGCAATGATGTAAAATGGAATCCATATTTTCTTGAGGTACACATCTGCAAATAATTTGATCTGCACATAAGCTGAACTAAAATAGCTCGTCCTATATGTACTTCTTTACAACAAATAACAATTTGTTTCTCTTCTAGAAATTCAAATCACAGATAGTATGATGTTAGAAACTAAAATGTTAAAAAAAATCAGCAAATCAAATAAGCTAGTTGTTTACAGAAAACAATTGTTTGTCTAGGAAGGTTTATGAATCTGAACTCTCGACTGCTCTTTCTCTCCCCCATCCTTATGTGACAAATGTTCTGCTACTTGGTTTTCAACACCCTTGCTATACTTGTCTCCAAGTTGAATTCTTGTAAGACTAGAATCCAATGTATCAACCGAGGCTTCACATCTTTCTTTGCAATTAGAAACTTGATGGCTATATGATCCATGTAGAATACCACTTTCATGCCTACCAAATAAGCCCTAAACTTGTTGAATGAGAACATCAAAGCGAGCAGCTCCTTCTCTATAGTAGTATAATTCATTTGAGCATTAGTTAGTGTCTTTCTAGCATAACATATAGAATGAAAAACCTTATCTTTGCATTGTCCTAAAATAACACAATTTGCAAAGTCACAAGCATCACATATGACTTCAAAAGATAGCTCTACATATAAAATCTAGAAAAATTACAATAGATATTGTGACTAACTTCTTTATCAAAAGCACAAAAGCTTCTAAACACAATTGATAAAAAATAAAAGAGTTATCTTTCTTTAACAAATCACACAAGGGCTTTGAAATTTTGGAAAAATCTTTAATAAAAAGCATATGAAATCTTCCATGGCCAGGAAAACTCCTAATGCCCATGACTGATGTGGGTAGTGGAAGCTTCTTAATTGTCTCTGTGTTCACCTTGTCTATCTCTAAACCTTTTTTGGATACTTTATGGCCAAGCACATTACCTTATTGCACCATATAAGGCACTCTCCCAGTTAACTCCAAATTAGTTTCTTTGCATTATGCTAAAACCTTGTCTAGATTCAACAAACACAAATCTCAACCAAAAACTAAAAATTCATCCACAAAACTTCCATACAAACCTCAATTATATCCGATAAAATTTTCTTCATACATATTTGGTGTTGGCCCAAAAGCAACCAAAGAGGGAGGTGAATTAGCTTGTTTCAAAAAAACAAACCTTTTAATGTTCTTAATGAGAATGCAAACTTTATGCAACAAAATAAACACTTAAGCACAAATGAATATAATAAATATTCAACAATTGAAGCTCAAAGAACAAATATAAAGACAGAGATAGAGAGTATCAAACCAAACTGCCAAGCTTCTCAAGCTTGGAGTATTTCTACTAGTAGTGCCTCTTCAAAGAAGGTGAGCCAATAACCTTCTTGTATACAAAGTAGGCTATTTGCACCAACTAAGTCCCTCTAGTTGAGCCAAAGGATTTTACACAATAACCTCACTTTTGTACACTATTATCCCTCCACTCTTACACTTGAAGATCACTCACTGGTCTACTCTTGTTCAACTAATTCCCTTTAGTTGAGCCAAGAGAACTACACTACTCAAACCAATACAACCCACTCTATTTTAGCCTATTTCTTCCCAAATAGCTCTTACAAGTGTTTGTATTGAATGTAGTAGTTCTACTCTTTTTTTTTTCATCTTAACAGACTTCGAGATATTTATAAAAGTCTAGAAATTGCTTCCAACAGTTTTTTAACTGCTATTTTCTGTTTCCTGAGAAAACTAGCCGTTGGGTCTTTCGAACGACCGATAGAGTAAGTGTGCTTCCGAACGAACTAGTATAAGGACCGTTCGGATGTCTGATACAAAGCTTAGTGTCCAATGTTGCATCCGTTCTCTGAGGGTTTTTGTTCAGACATCTGAGGATGCGTCCGAACCTGTATCCGATCCATGCAATGTCTTTTGGATACATGATTAAGATGCAATTCTTCGTCCGAGGCTTCAGGTTCTTTATAAAGAACAGTCTTCATCGTCTGTTCTTCTAGGATACAATCTGTTGTTCTGGTCTTCAACGTCCGAGGCTGCTTCAGAGAAAGGTATCGAACGCCCCTTTGCGTCTGAACCCTTTCTTTGTTGGATACTCCCTTGCGTCCAAATTGTCCTGCTTTCTGCACACTTGATTACAAATCATTAATATGATTTGTTCATCATCAAAATCCATGAGTATCACAACTGGGGTTCAACAATTTTCCCCTTTTTGATGATGACAAATCAAGTGGACAATTCAAACAACCATAAAATACGAAGTACAAGACAAGAGAATTTGTCCATTGTCCAATATTTCTCCCCCTTTTGGCATCACCAAAACATAATCAAATTAAAGTAATTTAAGCTCCCCCTGAGTTTATTCTCCCCCCTTAAAAGGTGTAATTCAAGTGAGTACAAAGAGAATGCTTCCCCTTACTTTTGCAAATAGTGACTTATTATAAACAAAAAATAGGAGATACTGATGTTTCCCAAACCTTATTTTGATAATGACATAAGCACTAAGCTCTAAAAACAAGCTGTGCAGGTCTGCTATCTTTTCTACTGGAAACAGTCCTCCGGACGCAATGCACTGTCCGAACTATGCTACTTTTCTTGGATGAACAGGAGCGTCCGATACAGACTCACTCGGACGCATTTCACCTTCTGAATGGACAGGAAGAAAGTAAACTTCTTCATGCACCGGCAACGAACACACAGGGGCGTTTCGAGGAAATATTCTTCGGACATATATTTTCGTCCGATTGATAAGAATCAAGAATCCTATTCTCCTCAACGAACGCATACAACTGTCTGAACAAAGCTTGCTTCGGACGAACAGGACGGTCCGAAACCCATTCTGGATGATGAAACGGATGCATGCACGGTCGTCTAAACGACATCCTTCACACAACTATACTGAGATCGAACGCTATGTCGGACACACCATCTTTATCTCGGACGTCCGAAATCCTTAACAGCTAGTTTTTTTGCATTTATTATTGAGCCGTTGGGAAGTAGTTACATCCAGAATTTATTACACCTATAGCAATTCAAAATTTTGAGTGGAGTGATAATCTTGTACAAAAGTGAGGTTGTGAGTACAATTCTTGGCTCAACTAAAAGTGTTTTTATTGTGAGCAAGAATTGTCCTACTTTGTAAAGATTATTGGCTTACCAAGTTTGTGAAGCATTCTAGTGGATTAATACTTCAAGCTTGTTAGCTTGGAAGTATTGTTTGAAGCTTTTTAATCTCCTTTCTTACTTTCTTTACATTCCTTAAGCTCTATTGATTCTATCTTCATTATATTATTTGTTAGTGAAAAAATCTCAATAAGTTTAATCTTTATAAAGTAATTTTTGAAACCTAATTCACCCCCCTCTTAGGTTGTTTTGGGACCAACAATTGGAATCAAAGCTTGGTCTCATCTTTTGCTTAAATTGCTTGTGAGAAAAGATCTATCATGGCAACCAACAATGCTCAATTTTTTAAGGATCAATCCATTACAAGGCCTCCTATGTTTAATGGAGTAAACTTTACTAATTGGAAGGATAGGATGAAATGTTTCTTTGCAATCCATTGATATTGACTTCTGGTAAAAACTTAAATGAAGAGTTTTTAAAAGCTGTGTTCTAGATGATCATACAAATAGAAGAAGAGAAAAGACAAGGCATGAGCTCACTCCACAAGACAAGGCAAACTTGACCTTGAATGCAAAAGCAATGAATGTGCTATACAATGCACTAGATGCCATTAGACGAATCAACGTGTGTCAAAGGATGCATCTCAGCCAAAGAAATTTGGGATAAGTTAAAGAAAATCCACGAAGGAAGCTACGATATTTGAGAACAAAAGAAATCCCTACTTGTGGCCAAATATGAATTCTTCAAGATGGAACCGTATGAAAACATCGACGAAATGTATTGTAGGTTCAATGACATCATTAAGGATCTTGAATCCTTGGGCAAGGAGTATTCTTTGGGTGAAAAGAATAGAAAAATCCTGAATGCTCTCTCGAAAGAATGGGAAGCCAAAACAATCGCCATAGAGGAGGCCAAGAATTTAAATTCAATGCCTATTGAATCACTTATTCAAATCTCTAACTTCTTATAATTGAAATTAAAGGCCAAAGTGGTGGATGATGAAGAAGCAAGACCAAAAAGGAGCATTGAATTAAAGACCTCTCAAGAAGAAGATGAAAATGGCTCCATCAATCTAGAAGATGAAGATCTTCATGAAGGAGATCTTGCACTCATCACAGGCCAAAGGATTTCTTAAATATTACATCAACAAACGGAGAATGAGGAGAGGTGAATCTACCGATTCACATAATTTCAAAGGGAAGACTAATCTATAAATGAAGACGCAAAATGAAAAGTGCTTTGAATGCGGTCAACCCGGACACTTTGCAAATGAGTGTCCTTCCGAAAAGGAAGGAAGGAAGAAAGCCCCGCTTCAACCTCTTTCAAATCACATGGGTTGATTGCAATTCTGAAAGAGAAGTTGAAGAGGAAACGGAGTCGGCACAAATGGCCTTTATGGCCATTGGAGACGATGAGGTAAATTCTAACTATGACTCTAATGATGAAAATAATGATAATGATCTTGAAGCTTTCATTTTTAAATTTCATGATAGCTTACAGGAATCATATACTAGAAATAAGGAGTTAGTAAAGAAATCAAATGCTTTATTGAATGCTAACTCTAAACTTGTGAATGAAAATAATAGGTTATCACAAGAAAATAGTGACTTGAAAATAATAATGTCATGTGAAATCAAGGGTCAAGGAAGAACAAGCCTCCTTGAAGAAAATATTGGATGATTTGAATGTTCTCTTGACTAGAAAAAGGGAAAATGTTGCTGATTTGAAAAGAAATAAAAATATATTGATCAACAAAAATTTTGTCATATTTAGAAGGGATGACTTATGTTTTGTAAAATCAAAATCCTCTTTATATGAAAATAAAAATATTATTTGTAAGTATTGCCAACAACATGGACATGTCAAGAATATGTGCTATGTCAAGAAAAATGAGAAACTCAGAATGAAAGCCCCAAAGATTAATAGCAACTTCACTAACTCTAATGGACCCAAGAAAATATAGGTACCAAAAGTTGTCAATTGATTTGTCGTGTAGGTACTAAACATCACCAACAATGATAAGTGGTTCATAGATAGTGGATGCTCAAGACACATGACGGGTGATGCTTCTCTCTTCACAAACCTCATATCCAAAAACAGTGAAAATGTAACATTTGGGGATAACAGAATAAAGCAAAATCAACCGGCATTGGTGATGTAGGTAAAAATGGTGAGACCTTGATTAAGAATGTGCTTCTTGTTGATAATTTGAAGTACAATTTATTGAGTGTAAGTCAACTTTGTGATAAAAATTTATATGTGTTATTTACCAAGCGTGAATGTCTTATTCTTGATAAAAATCATGTTGTTTTGTTTAAGGGTTCTAGGCACAATGATGTTTATGTGATTCACCTTGACAGAATTAGTAATCACAATGTAAAATGTCTTACCGCTTCCATAGATGATCCTTGGCTTTGGCATAGAAGACTTTGTCATTTTAATATGGATTTAATTGAAAAACTTTCTAAGAAAGAATTGGTAAGAGGTATGCCAAAACTAAAGTTTTTGAGAAATAAAATTTGTGATGCATGCCAATTTGGTAAAAGTTAAAGTTTCCTTTAAACCAAAGAATTGTGTGTCTACTTCACTATTCTAGGTATACTTTGGTATTATTTATTGTTCACAAATTCTGTCTAATGAAGCTTTTGAAAAATTTGTAAAATTGTTTTCTAAAATTCAAAATTTGTTGAATTTGAAGATCACTTGATTAAGAAGTGACAATGGTGTCGAATTTAAATTTGGAGGCTTTCCCGAATTTTGTGATCACAACGGTATTTCACATGAATTTTCAGTTGTTAGAGTTCCTCAACAAAATGGTGTTGTTGAAAGGAAAAATAGAACACTTCAAAAAACTGCTAGAACTATGATTAGTGAATGTGATTTACCACAATATTTTTGGACCGAAGCTGTTAACACAGCTTGTTATGTCATGAATCGAGTTTTGTTGAGATCTATTTTAAACAAAACTCCTTATGAACTCTTGTTTTGTAAAAAACCCCTTGTGAGCTATTTTAAAGTTTTTGGTTTTTTTATTTTAAAAATCAAAGAAAATCTTTGTAAATTTGTCAAAAAATCAGATGAAGGAATTTTTCTAGGATATTCTAGTGGCAAGAAAGCGTACCGAGTATACAATAGAAGATTCAACAACGCTCTTGATTGAAGAAGTTGTACATGTTACATTTGATGAAGCTAATGATGTTATCTCAAAGAATATATGTGAAGATTAAGATGTAGGTATTCAAAATGAGCTTGAGAAGCTCACTATCCATGAAGATCATCAAGAAATCACATCAAGCAATGATGTCAACAACCATCAAGAAGATGAAGAAGAAGAAAATAACGAGGATATTCCAAAAGATCTTCCAAAAGTATGGATATTTGTCTCTAGTCCTTTCAAGATTTGATCATAAGTGATCTATCCGATGGGGTAAAAACTCGATCTCATAAACCTTTGAATAGTAATTGTGCATTACTTTCTCACATTCAATCTAAACATGTAGATGAAGCATTAAATGATGAATCTTGGGTCATTGCCATGCAAGATGAACTTAGTCAATTTGAGAAAAGTAACGTATTCCTTAGTTGAAAACCATCAATTCATCCCGTAATTGGAACAAAATGGGTTTTTAAAAGCAAATTAAATGCCCAAGATAAAGGTGAAATCATAAGGAACAAAACTAGACTTGTTGCAAAAGGTTATGCTCAAGAAGAAGGTATTGACTTTGATGAAACTTTTGCACCCGTTGCTAGATTAGAATGTATTAGCATGTTTCTCGCATATGCATGTTTTAATGATTTCAAATTATTTCAAATGGATGTCAAAAGTACCTTTTTAAATGGTTTTATTGATCAAGAAGTTTTCATTGAACAACTTCCCGGTTTTGAAAAGAAAAAATTTTCAAATCATGATTTCAAACTCTCTAAAGGCTTAAATGGTTTGAAACAAGCCCCAAGAGCTTGATATGAAAGACTAAGTAGATTTTGATTGAAAGTGGATTTAAAAGAGGTGTCATTGACACCACTCTCTTTACCAAAACAAATTCCAATGGTTTGTTAAATTTCAAATTTACGTTGATGATATTATTTTTGGAGCAACTAATGAAAGCTTGTGCAAGGATTTCTCACACTTGATGCAAAAAGAGTTTGAAATGATGAGTATGATGGGAGAGTTACAATTTTTTCTTGGACTTCAAGTTCACCAAACAAAGAAAGGGATGATTATTACACAAAGGAGCTACTCAAACCATTCGGAATGGAAGATTGCCAACAAGTTGGTACACCTATGTGCACCTCAACCAAAGTTGATAAAGATGAAGAAGGTAATAGTATTGATGAAAAACACTATAAAGGTATGATCGGAAGCCTACTTTATTTAACGGCTAGCAGACCAGATATTATGTTTGCCGTTTGTTTATGTGCTAGATGTCAATCTTGCCCTAAAGAATCACAATTAATGGCTGTAAAAAGGATTTTGACATACTTAAGGGCATAATGGATTTTGGTCTGTGGTACCCAAAATTCTCTACTTTTGATTTAATTAGTTATTCTGATGCTGACTTTGCTGGGTGTAAAATTGATAGAAAAAGTACTAGTGGTATGTGTCATCTCCTGGGTAATTGTCTTGTGTCTTGGTTTAGCAAAAAACAAAATTCTATTTCTCCATCCTTTCTACGGCTGAAGCCGAATACACTGCTGTTGGAAATTGTTGTACCCAACTTCTGTGGATGAAACATACTTTAAAAGATTTTAGCGTTGTTTTTTATTGTGCACCTATAAGATGTGATAACACTAGTGCAATTAATCTAACAAAAAATCCTGTAATGCACTCTAGAACCAAACACATTGATGTTAAACACCATTTTATTAGAGATCTTATTTGCAAAAAGGAAATATGTGTTGAATTTGTGTCTACATTAGATCAACTGGCTGACATTTTCACTAAACCCTTTGCTTTAGATCGTATTGAATCTCTCAGAAATCGTTAGGGAATTTTAAAGTTCACATCGGCATAAACTCTTAGTTCCGACGCACATGCTCGTCCGAATAACACCCTCTGGTAGACGCACTCACTCGTCCGAAAACCTCCTCTCTACCTCGGGCACTTATGATCGTCCAAATTCTTCTCACTTTCTCCATTTACTCACTGGAATCCTACCGGACGCTCCTCATCATCCAGTGAGAGAGAAAATATCGGACGCACTAGCTCTGAGCTTCGGCTGTCCGTTCATCTGCTTTCGAACATACGATCGGACGCATACAAATTGTTCGGACGTCTGAACAATCACTCTGCTCGGTTAAAACTGTTCACTTTCCCCGTTTCGAACTCACCCAAATCCCCGAACTTTCCTCTGGCGAAAAGTCTTCCCCCTCAAAGTTCTTACAATTTCTTCATTCCCTTGCCAAATTGTTTGAGGAATCTTCATTCCGAAATTGTTCATTACCCTTATTGCATTCCATTTCACCAATCTACCATCAAATTTCTTCAAATCTATACAACAAATTTTCCCAAAAATTACACTTTTTTCTTCTGTTATATATACTTTCAATTCACAGTGGTTCGATCTCGTGGAGGCTCTTCAATGGCAACTCATGGACGTAACTCAAAAGGGAAAGCTCCAATGCAAGGGGAATCATTAGCTAATCCTCAAGCTTCAACAAATCTACCTCTACCAAAATTCATAGATGCCAAGGCATCTTAAACGGGATACATCTCTCCTTAGCAAATCTATCATTGCTCAAAGACCTGTTTCCCAATTTTTCTTTTTGATGAATTTAATCTTCTAATTGTCAAATCTTGTTTTGATACACAAATTGATGTCACCTAGTTCATATTGACTTAAATTTATCATGACATGGTGCTCCAATTCACGCAAACCTTAGAAAAGGCCCCACTATTGGCACACTAGTTTCTCGTGTGAACAACAAAAATCTTGAAATTTCTCCAAAAATCATAAATACCATTTTTTGAATGTGAAGTCTCATCCCCGAATGAATTTTCCTATTTCTTTCTTTGGAAAAATGGCCCGCTCTGGACACTAGTTTTTATATTGACGAGGTCAGAGCAATTTTTAATATCAATTTTAAACAGGCCTCGGAAGCCAAGACTACCTTGCTCACTTCTGAAATGAGCATTTATACACTCTTGTCACAAATTTATTGTTACCAAGTAACGGGCATCGCACCGAGCCCAGAAAAATGCACGCTTTACTTATTTTACTGCATTTTCAAAGGGATTCCTCTCGATTTTGGGTACCTTTTCTATTCCTTGTGGAAACTATTTCTAACCAATACTCGCCGAAACATTCATTTTGACAAATTTCTCACAAATGTTTTTGAATATCTTGACGTACCTTTCACCGGAAAAAAACAATACCCTCCCTACTTTAACAAATCCTACACTGAGCGAAAGGGCTTACATTTTTTTAATGATCAATGCTTAACTAAAGCTGCTTGTGATATTGAAAGATCAAAAACTCAAACCTCTACTTCTGGTCTAGCACTTCCCCATTCCCCTCCGTCTCAAACACCTCCACCAGTCCATGATCCTCGCCTTTCTTTCTCCGAACCTTCTCTTTCACACATTTGCAGCCTTCTCAGTTCCTTGAGCACTCAGGTGAGCTCCTTCCAACGTCGCACTAATCGCAAGTTAAAGCGTTTTGAAACTCGTTTGATGATCCTGCAAGAGACACTCAGCTTGGGCATGTCTACTCTGATCTTCAGCTCAAGTTCAATTTGCAAATATTCAATCGTTGTACACCCTTGACTCCTCTACCGAAAGTGATGATTTGACAATTGAAGAAGAGGATGATCATGAAGAACCCCCTACTCAAGGTGCTAGATGCTGATGAGGGCGATGATGAGGATATTGATGATACATTTGATTTTATCAAGCAACGACGTGACGATAGTGATGCTACTAGTGATGATGCACCTACCAAAAAGCACAAGATCGAAAAATATTCCAAGAAGAAAAATGACTCAACTTAGATTATTTGTTCCTCCTTCAATCATTAATCTATATTTTTATTTTGGTTTTGGAATTGAAATAGATGTTAATGATGTTATTATCGTGTAATGGTATAATTTGATGTTGTTATTGTTGGTTATTTTTAGTTCACTTTTTCAGGGATAGCTCATTTTGATGATGTCAAAAGGGGGAGTATAATATTCAAAATTGTTGGTTGTGCTATTAATCATTTCTGTTGATTTTTGATATAGTTCACAGGATTGGATAAAATTGTTGGTTGTGCTATTAATCAAATCTATTGATTTTTGATATACATGATTGGATATGTTTGGTTATTCAATGACTGTTTGTCATCATCAAAAAGGGGATAGTGATGTTTCCCAAACCTTATTTTGATGATGACATAAGCACTAAACTCTGTAAATACGCTGTGTAGGTGTGCTATCTTTTCTGGTGAAAACAGGTCCTTCGGACGCAGTACACCGTCCAAACTATGCTACTTTCCTCGGACGAACAGGAACGTCCGATATAGATTCACTTGGACGCATTTCACCGTCCTGACGGACAGGCAAAAGTAAAGTTCATCATCCACCTGAAACGGACGCACAGGCGCGTCCAACGAAATATCCCTTGGACATATATTTCCGTTCGATTGATAAGAATCAAGAATCCTAAGCTCCTCAATGAACGCATACAACTGTCTGAACAAAACTTATTTTGGACGAACAGAACCGTTTCGAAACCCAGTCCGGAAGATGAAACGGAGACGCATGCACGATCGTCTGAACGACATCTTTCACACAACTATACTGAGATCAGACATTGTGACAGAAGCACCACGTTTATCTCGGACGTCCGAAACCCTCAACGGCTAGTTTTTGTGCATTTAGTATTAAGCCGTTGGGAAGTACTTACAACAAGAATTTATTGCTCTTATAAATACCTGTTCTATTGTTTTGTAAGCAGCATCTAATACATTGAATACAAGCCTTAGAAAAGAGCAATTTGAGTGCAAATTGGCTATAGTGCTATATTGTATTAGTGTGTAGCTTAGAGTGCAATTCAAATTTTTGAGCAATTTGAGTACAAACTGGCTATAGTGCTATATTGTATTAGTGTGTAGCTTAGAGTGCAATTCAAATTTTTGACTGGAATGATAATCTTGTACAAAAGTGAGGTTGTGAGTACAATTCTTGGCTCAACTAAAAGTGTTTTTAGTGTGAGAAAGAATTGTCCTACTTTGTAAAGATTATTGGCTCACCAAGTTTGAGTGAAGCATTCTAGTAGATTAATACTTCAAGCTTGTTAGCTTGGAAGTATTGTTTGTTTAATCTCCTTTCTTACTTTCTTTACATTCCTTAAGCTTCATTGATTCTGTCTTCATTATATTATTTGTTAGTGAAAAAGTCTCAATAAGTTTAATCTTTATAAAGTAATTTTTGAAATCTAATTCACCTTCCCCCTCTTAGGTTGTTTTGGAACCAATAGATACTTGTACCCAAGCATTCTAAACAAATTTGAGCACATAGTTAAAAAACATTTAAGAGATCATAGTTCGCATTAGCAAGTGAAAGCACAATTTTGATAAAAATTTAGATATTACCCAATTTAATGTCATGTTTGCTCATATTCTTTGAACACCCTCCATTGATAATCCATCTTGAATTCCTGGTGCTCTCCAAGCATACCTACACGCAAAGTTAGGCAACAACTTTTGGTACCCAAACTTTCTTGGGTCCAATTGGGTTAATAACATGCTTAATTACCCAAATATTAAATTTATTCCCAATTTTTCATTTCTTTTAACAAAATAATCCCTTTTTATATGTCCATGTTGACAACAATAATTGTACAAAATATTTTTGTTGCCATAAAAAGAAATTTAAATTTAATAAAGTACAAATCATCCTTTCTATAGGTGACAGAATTTTTGTTGATATGCATAATTCTAGTTCTTTTCTTTTGAAAAACATTTTCCTTTTTCTTTTTCTAAAGAATATCAAGATAATCTAATCTCTTCTTTAATGAATCTTGTTCTTCCATGATCTTGGTTTTTCCAACAAATTTTTTCTTCAAATCATCATTTTCTTTTGACAAAAAATTATTTTCATGCACAAGTTTTGAGTTGGCACTCAATAAAGCATTAACTTTAATTTTTAACTCTTTGTTCATTGCATATGATTCTTTTAAACATTTATACATTTTAAAAATAAATTATTCAACATCATCATCATCATCATCATCATCATCATCACATGAATCATCACAAGAATCACAACTAGTAGGATACATCATTATTGCCAAGTGCCACAAAAGCCATTTGAGCCTTCTCATATTCTTCTTCAACTTCTCCATCCGAATTGCAATCATCCCAAGTGATTTTGAAGTTGTTGAAGTGAGGCTTCCTTGAGTCTTTTCTCATTTTTTATGAAGCTTTAAATGCTTTGCTTCTTTTTCCGTTTCCTCCTCATCTTGTACCTTGTATTTCAAGTTCAATTCAAAGGAGGTTAGAGAATTGATCAATGAATCAATAGGTATAGAATTAAATTTTTAGACTCTTCTATGGCAAAGGATTTAGGTTCCCATTCCTTAGGTAAAGCATTCAAAAATTTTCTATTCTTTTCACCCAAGGAATATTCTTTACCCAAACCTTCCAAATCCTTTACCATATCATTGAACCTACAATACATTTAGTCAATGTTTTCATGCGGTTCCATCTTGAAAGATTCATATTTGGCCACAAGTAGGGATTTCTTTTGTTCTCGAACATCGTCGCTTCCTTCATATTTCTGTCTCTTATGGATTTCCTTCAATTTATCCCAAATTTCTTTGGCTGAGATGCATCCTTTGACTTTGGAAAACTCATCTGTATCCAAAGCATTATAAAAAAATATTAATGGCTTTAGCATTTAAAGATAAATTTTATTTATCTTGTGCATTTAACTCATATCTACTTTTAGTCCTTAATTTATGTGTATTTTCATAAAAAATATTGGCCTTTAAAGGACCTCCATAAATAATATACCACAAATCAATGTCAATAGATTGAACAAAAATTTTCATTCTATCCCTCCAAAAACTAAAATTAATGCCATTAAACATGGGAGGTCTAGTAATAGAATGCCCCTCTAAAAACAAAGCATTATTGGTTATCATAATGATCTTTACTCAAAAGCAGTTAAGCTCAATGTATGAGACCAAGCTCTGATACCAATTGTTGACACAAAAACCAACCTAAGACGGGGGGTGAATTTGGTTGTTTCAAAAAAATAAACCTTTTAATGTACTTCATGAGAATGCAAACCCATTTTATATGCAACAAAATAAACTTTATGCAACAATCGAAACTCAAAAGAAACTCAAAGAACAAATATAAAGATAGAGATAAAGAGTATCAAACCAAACTCCCAAGCTTCTCAAGCTTGTAGTATTTCCACTAGTAGTGCCGCTTCAAAGAATGTAAGGCAATAACCTTCTTGTACACAAAGTAGGCTCACCTTTGCACCAACTAAGACTCTTTAGTTGAGTCAAAGGGTTTTACACAACAACCTCACTTTTGTACACTGTTATCCCTCCACTCTTACACTTGAAGATCACTCATTAGTCTACTCTTGCTCACACTAATTCCCCTTAGTTGAGCCAAGAGAACTACACTACTCAAACTAATACAACCCACTCTATTTTAGCCTATTTCTTCCCAAATAACTCTTACAAGTGATTGTATTGAATGCAGTAGTTCTACTCTCTATTTTTTTTCATTTACAGATTTGGAGGTATTTATAGAAGTCTAGAAATTGCTGCGGTTCCAACGGTTCTCTAACGGCTATTTTCTATTTCCTGAGAAACTAGCCATTGGGTCTTTCGGTCGGTCGATACAGTAAGTGTGCAGCCAAACGAACTAGCCGCTGGACCGTTCGGACATCCGATGCAAAGCTTAGCGTCCGATGCTGCGTCCGTTCTCTAAGGGTTTCCGTTTGGACATCCAAGGATGTATCTGAACTTACGTCCGGTCCGTGCAATGTCTTCTAGAAGTATGATCGGACGCTATTCTTCCTCCGAGGCTTCAGGTTCTTTGTGATGGATAGTCTACATCGTCCGTTCTTCTTGGGTACAATCTATAGGACGGTCTTCAGTGTCCGAGGCTGCTTCAGATTCTTTTCTGTCAGACGTTCCTTTGCGTTCGAACCCTTTCTTTGTCGGACGCTCCCTTGCGTCTGAATTGTCCTTCTTTCTGCACACTTGATTGCAAACCATTAATATGATTTGGTCATTATCACAACTGGGGTTCAACATTTGGAAGGTTGTTGGCGTGGCTTACATACGCCAAAAGCCATGCACTTGAAGGCAAATGATCCAATACATGCGTCTTTTCCTGATCATCCAACACTATAATGATTTGGTTATATGCTGAATATCCATCTAAAAAGCAATAATATGCCCCAACTACTAATATGTTTAGTATCTAATTAATGAATAGCAAAAGGAAATGATTCTTGCATGTGGCTTTCTTGAGCTTTCAGTAGTCCATGAAAACTGTCTATTGCATGACTGTCCTTGTGGGAATCAATTCATTCTTCTTGTTTTGCACAACAATTTTGACTCCATTCTTTGGGACGCATTATACTTGATGTACCTTGCACTATCTGAATTGGATAAATGATATATTATTTCCTTCTTTACAATTTCTTTCATGATCGGATTTAACCTTCTTTGATCCTCAAATGTTGGTATGGAATTCTCTTCCATTAGTATCTTGCGCATGCAATAAGATGGACTAATGCCTTTGATGTCTGCAATCATCCGTCCTATGACTTTTTACTGCTCTTGAAGAACTCTTAACAACATTTCCTTCTGCACACTAGTTAATGCCAATGACATAATTACAGGTAAAGTAGAATTTTCACCAAGATAAACATACCTTAATTTACTTGGTAGTGGTTTTAGCTCTAATGTTAGTGGTTCCTCAATTACGGCTGTGGCGACATTGACGGCTTTGTTGAAGTCTCAGAGTATCCAATGGCTCAGAAGTAGGGATCTTCATAAACCAAAATGGTTCCTTCTCAAAATGTTGGCATACTCCTTAAACTCTTCCTCTTCTCTACCCATTTTGGCTATTAACACAAACTCTAGTGAATCCTCCGAATATAACAGCATTAATAGCAAAAAACTCTTCCACATGGTCAGGCATTTTTATAGCTTTGAAAACATTGAACTTTATCTCTTGGTCTTGTACTCTCATAGTAAGCTCCCCTCTCCAAACATCAATAAGAGTTCTACCCGTAGCTAAAAATGGTCTAACAAGTAGAATGGGAACATTTGCATCCTCTTCTCTGTCACAATCTGAAAAAATAGTCAGAAGGAAAAAATAATTAATCAAATTTTACTAAAACATCTTCAATGTCTCTATAAGAATATGTGAGTAAATTGTCTACCAGTTGAATAGTGACTGATGTAGGCTTCATATAACCTAAACTTTCATGCACAACACCCAAATCATAAAGATCCTTATGAAAAATTGTCTTGATGGAGCATGGAATAGTTAAATTGCAGGAATCTTTTGACCTTGGTGGTAGATTCTTTTGTAGGATTGCACTGCATTCCTCCGCTAGGGCTATGATTGTATAAACAGACAACCTTCTCTTTCTTAATAAAATTTCCTACATGAACTTTACATTACTAGGAATTTGGTTTAATACCTCTGCAAATGGTATGTTTATGTGAAGCTTCTTGAAGACTTCCATGAACTTCTTGAATTGACCATTCACTTTCTACTTTTGTAACCGTTGAGGATACTACACTAGTGGCAGCATTACCACTACATTTTGTTGCTTCTCTAGCACGTTACTTTCCCGAAGAGTGTCTTCCTATTCAACAAATGGTTGTTTGAATTCCTGATTACCTATTTTTCACTCGTTTTACCAAATGCTTACCATTTCTCAATGTAATTTCCTTGCAATACTCTGTCTTCACGATGTGGATTTACCACGGTTCACTAGATTGAGATCCTTGGGGTCGTTTATTAATGGAATTTACTAACTTCCCCATGTGACACTTCAAAGTTTAGAGAGTTACTGGCTGACTTTGAATCATAGCATTTTGGTTCTGAATTGTGGCATCCTTCTTTGCCACATATTGGTTAAGTAACTCCTGCACGTTGTTCTTTTTTTCTTTTTTTTCTCTTGGGGTAGTGGTCTATGTTGGTTCTAAAAACCCAGTAGAAATGGCAGTTTAGCTAATCATGAAAGACTTCCTTCCTGATTAGTACCCCACGTAAAATTAGGGTGGTTCCTCCATCCAGGATTGTGTAACAAAGTAAGGGGTTATTTTGATTTCTATGAAAATTTCCACGACATAGTTTATATATTCATAATTACTGTTCAGAAGGGTGCCCTTCTTGGAAAAACTCACAGAAATTACAAGGGTTCTACATTGGCTTGTTTTGAACTCCCATGACATCGAACCTCTTAGTTCGAGCTATTACTTGAGCCATCAATGCCGTGAGAGAGTCCACTTTGTATACCCCAACTGTCCTCCTTGGTGTTGATCTCTCATTAGACCACTGATAATTATTGGATAACATCTTCCTATATTTGTATAGCCTTTCGATAAGATTTTCTCATGATGGTTCTTCTAGACCTTACATTGATTACTGTCCTTGCTGGCTCTTGCAACCCATTGTGGAAGGTTTGTATTTGAAGCCAATTAGGTAACCCATAATGAGAACATAACTTAACTTCTTAAATCGTTCCCAAACCTCAAGCAAAGATAAAGGAAGTAATCTCGTTTTGTAGCTTGGCTGTCTTAGTTGATGCAAAAAATTTGCCCAAGAATTTTTGAGCTAGATCATTCCACGAGATCAACTCCTTAATCCTGATAGATCTTGGCAATTGTGCAATTAATCATTCCTTGGCCTTATCGTATAGAGAGAATTAGAAAAGTCTCGTCTCAATCTGATGGCATCATTAGTAATGTCATTGTGCTTGAATGTGTCACATATCCCCAAAATGTTAAAAATATGGACATTTGGATAATAATTCGGTAGTCTTCCACACATAGTAGAAGTTTGGACCATCTAGATAATTTGCAATTTGAGCTTAAGGTTATCGGCCTATATCTATGGTCTCAAGATGTTAGATTGAATCCCATGCACTGTTGGCACCATAAAATCTATAAGTCACCTTTGATCATCTAGATTTGGAGGTACTAATACATTGGGATTAATTGGATTAACTGGGTTGACCGGATTAACTTCCTCAGCCATTTGTAAAATCAGTTGGAAACCACGTTTAGCTTCCATTCTATGTTTGCTTATAGTTCACACGATATGAAGATCAAAAGGAATAAGATCTCCCTCTGATCTCTTGTGCATAAAATAGCATCCTAAGAAACATGAAAAACCAAAAAAAAAAAAAACAAAAGTTTGAACTAGAATCAAAGTGCTTAGTATTGATATTAGCAAAACTAAAGTCAAAAAACACGTCCCTAGCAACGGTGCCAAGAACTTGTTGGTACGTTTAACACATGCAGGTGCATGTATCAGTCAAGTGATAAAGTAGTGAAGTAGAACTCATTCCCACAAAAACTGTACCCGACACTCGATACGCACCAAAATAGACACTCTTAACTCTATTCAAATAAATCAACACTTGAATAAAAATTGTAAACTAAAGAACAATTAAATTAGCTAATTAAGTAAATAAGAATTTAATTCATTAGTAAGAAAGCTCTACAGTTTATTCATTGGTTGCCAATCCAACTGAATATCTTGTCTCACTTTTCTCTTAATTCCAAATTCAGCTTACTGATCTAGAGTTTATGGCAATTACATGTTTCTCTCAAAATCATGCAATTTTATTAACTAGAACCAACTTACTATATGTATTAGATATTGAGATTTATGCTTTTAAATGAACCCTAACCTTGATTATCTAGGGTTAATATGTATATGTCTATCGTTATTTATGAATAAGTCAATTCAATTAATGATCTAACTAAACCTATGTGAGTCACACATGGCCTAACATTAATCTTTCTTTGTCAAGTTCCAATTATGGTTTGCAGTTCAATCTTGAAGGTGATCAATCAATTAGCAGCATTGAAGACAATTTGAATAAATAAACCTTTAGTTGTTCCAAAGAGAATAAAAAGATTCAATATTCAATCTTCAAGATAATTTCTAAATAACACCCTAGATAATAAAATTAGTGCATAATTAAAGACGAAAAAACACTAAGGAAGAGTTTACAATTGATTCCATGAGCAAGAGTACAAGAAAAAAAGGTGAAAAGAAGAAAAATCTTTCAAGGCTTTATCTTTAATCCTCTCCTTGAATCGCAATCTGCTAGATTGATTGTTTCTCCTCTTGATATAAAAACACCCTAGAACACCTATAGTCTAATGTTTAATAGGGTTGTACAAAGTTGTAGGTCGACAACCCCCAGAAGGTCTAAAAATCGAGAAACCTGCTAATGTAGATTGGAAGCCACACTTGGGACTGTCTCTGGGCATAGCTAGCACGCTACGGACATTGGTTGGGCGCGGCTACGAAGTCCCAGCCGCAGCTACGCTTGGGTTGATACCCCTTCCGATCGGTTATTATCATTTTGTGCGCCAAGCTGCCATTTGACCTCAGATTTGTTCTAAACCTATAAAAACAAATTAAACACGCTAGTAAATGTACTTAAGCACTACAAACCCAAACACTAATAATTCTGAATAAAAATCCTAAACTGACTAAATTACAGCTACTTACGAACACAAAACACTAGAATTTAATCAAAATCCCTAACTAGAATGTATATAAATAACTCTCTTTTGAATAGTTAACAAAAATCAAATATCTTATGAACTATCCACACAAATGAGGGAATTTTGGGGTGAGGATTTGAAACCCAAAAACTTATCCTTGACAGATACGAAATAGTAGTTCGCGGTTTATTCTTCACATGTAGATTATGTTAGTGTTTATCGCACCCTTGTGGGTTTTTGTAATGTTTTCATTTGTAATTTATGAAATTGCAACCATCACAATATTATGGATTCTTGTAATATTAAAAAAAACAAGAGTTTAAATTCATCCAAATTTCTCAGTTCAAATGGACCCTCCAAGGAGATATATTAGTAACTATTAGCTCTTTGATTCTAGAAGAAATATAAGTTAATCATTTTGCTTTTAACCAAAATGTTAAATCATCACGTTGACCTTATAATGCGCGATATCACTTCGAAAGGTGCTTTATTCCTGTCAGATGATTTCGATGAATCTTATGATTGTACATACATTATTTTGTGGCATAAAATCTACATCTGCTTGATGACATATTTCAGATCTTCTTTAACTCATAAGCCAGTGACATGGAGACAGTCCAAGTAACTTTTGCAGGATAAAGCACCACTTCATCTTATCTCTATGTATAGAAGTTCTATAAGATGTAACTTACTGAATTTTGAAGCTCATTATAAGTTTTGCAAGGCATATTCTTGGTTAAATTTGGCCCAAAACATTATGCTTTGAACTTTCTAATTCAAATTAATGCATATTATTGTGGGTAAAAAATACTTTTAGTCCCTAAAGTTTGGTCAAGTGATATTTTTTATCTTCAAAATTTCACAAAACAATAAATCACATCCCTCATCTTTTAAATTTCTATTGGATTAGGATAATTAATAGAAAAATAGCACAACTTTTTGTTAAAATTTATGAGAAAGAGTAATTTTTGTTGGTTTAATCAAGAGAAAGTAAAGATAGATGGCAAATTTTTAAGATTTATCAGATAAGAAATTAAATGTTTGTTAAGGTAAAGGTACAAAAATAACAAAAATTATGTTATTTTTATATCAATTATCTTAATGAAATTGTAGCTTACAAAATGAGTGATATAATTTGTTTTTTGAGAAATTTTGAAGGTAGACCAAAAATATCACTGAACCAAAATTTAAAGACTAAAAATATTTTTTATCCTATTATTACAGTGTGTATTAATGTGAATCATGAAATCCAAGCATTTAAGAATTTTTCGTTTTGCACTACACCTCGTGTCTGACCACGAGTGGACGTTTTATAGTATTAGTTTGTTTTACCCTATGAATTAACATGGCGTCAAGGCATATAAATGACACCAAATACGTCAAGGCATAAATTACACTAAATACCTCCTCGAGGTTTGTCAAAATTACAAAGGCCTCTCTAGAGTTTTAGAAATATCAATTACCTCCATTAAAGTTTCATATGATATCAAAGGACGTCAGTTAGCTAATAATGCAAACAAACCTTCTTTTTTAAAAAAAAAAAAAAAAAAAAACCCTTATAGGAAGTACAATGTAATTTTTTTTTAAAAAAAATGCAACAGAGTTATTTGTAGTTATGTCACCTAACGATGATCAATGTAATTACACTTAATTTTAATGTGGAGAGCTCTTGTGGAATAGATATTTTATGGAGCATAATACATATAAAAATTTATTCAAATATTTTTTAGTTTACCATATCATTTATTTAAAAGTTTTCATTTTGCATAGCAAATGTTTTCAACAATTTTCATGCTTTGTACCCTGACTTTTATTTTGAACACTTTGTGCCATAAAGTTACCAATTACTACCATATTAGATATTGAACTTTTATTTTAGACAAGTTGTACATTAAAGTTATTAATTTATCTCAAATTTTGTACCATATTCTCGCATGTCATTAATTAAAGTATACAAGCAATATTTACTAATACATCACGATACTTTACTTCTTAATGTGGGAAATGTTTACTAATCCTTAAGAATTTTAAAAAATTGAGTATTTTGTCTTCAATCATTATCATCCGTTAGGGTGATTCAGAATTTTTGTAAAAGTCAAAAAAATATACAAAATTAGAGGTCAAGGTGCTAAGGCGAATTATTGAAAAAATTAGGGGTACAAAATAAAAATTTTCTATTGACAAAAACTACATTAACATACACACCCCCACAAGAATTTTACGTAGTGATGATAAAATAGTAGTATGAATAGGTAGGTAGGCGTCTTTTCCTGAAGTAAGTTGAGACTGCTGATTCTGTGTATTAAAAATTTTGCAGTGCCATCAATAAAAAGTTGCAATTATTGCCTAAAAAGTAAGAGTGAAAAGAAAGAAAACAGAAACACTTGAGAAAATGGTAAATATCATTTTGCATTCTTCAATTTGTTACCATTTTCCACATTACACCCTTGCTTTTTTTATTGTTTTGTATCTTAATATTTTCTTTGCTCACTACTTCAATCCAACAATTAAAAAATTCGATCAATTCAGTGATTTCTATAAATATTGGACTAAATTGATAAGTAAAAAAATAATAGGGTTGCAACTGCTGCAAAACATAGTCCATGTGTATAAACCATTGGACTAAATTGATAAGTAAAAAAATAATAGGGTTGCAACTGCTGCAAAACATAGTCCATGTGTAATGTGAAAATATTTAACATGTCAAGTATAATTTCTAAAACTTTTAAAGTTTTCTTTGTTCTAACCATCAATTTCAAATGCAACAAAAAAAAGTAATATAAATGTAAATTAAACATTATACCTTATTCAAGAGATTTAAATAATACATGCAATCTACATAATACAAGATTGAATATAATTTTTATGAAGATCATTCCCGTACTGAACTTCAATTCCCCACCGAATTATAATTTTTCCATTTTTTGAACTATCAAGTCTCATTTGCTTGACTGGACTCAATGATTCCTATATTCCTCTTGTTCAATTCATTTATTTCTCCTAATTGATCATCTATATTTTCTTTGAGTTAATTTCTTTTTGTACCTCCAACTTTTTATCATTTGTCAAAGTACACCCTGAATTTTTTTGGCCAACTTTGTACTACAATGTTTTCTTTTCATGCTACTTTAATCCAACTATTAATAAAAGCCACTGTATTGAATTGAATGAATCTTTTACCTATTGGACATACAATTAGCAAGAAAAGAAAAGATTAGGGGGTAAATTGGTAAAAAAAAAAAAGAAGCTTTGGAGTATAATATGGAAAATAATAACAAGTTAAAGGAGTGCAAAAGTGGTACATAGTACATGCCCTAAAGAAAATACCCAATCATTAATACAAAAAAATGTGCAAATTGTGCTAAAACATAGGGTTCTTCGTTGTCACGATCCTTTCTTTTTTACTTTCTGAAGTACTATTTCTAGTTAAATTCTTTGCACAGAAGCTTATCTTTATATTTATACTTCATAAGCGCTGTGTAATGAAAAGTATACGGAAAGCGGTGCACTAGATTTAAAGAAAATGCTGCACTGGTATGTGTAACAAAGAATGCTATGTATTGACAGTGTGTGAGAGAGAACAAAAGAATGATAAGAAATTAAATTGACCTCTGGTCATATACAAGGAACTAAGTTAAGGCGAACTTAAAGATAATGATTAAAATTGTCTTCTTTCTAATTTTCAAATAAGTTTTAAGTTTGATGACGAAATATATTTTAGTTAGTAAAATATTTCTTTTATAACTTGAGTTCAAGCTACTAGAGAATAGAAGAGAGAGAATTTTTTTTTTCAAGTTTTATTTATCGGAAAAAAAAAAAATTATGTAGCATCTGTGCACAAACAAATGGTAATATCAACAAGTATAATAGATTCAGAATAAATTTCCTATGATATTTAGAAGATGCAAATAAGAAGCACATGATTAGTACTGCAAGTTTCAACACTCTTATTGGCTAAAAGTAGCACTGTTTCCAAGAATTATGGGATTGGATTTTTCTTACCGTCAATAGTCATGCCTTTCTCTTAATAGGAAAATTTTTTTATGGATTCAATTTATAGTATAGTATCACAAATTTTTTAATCTAAAATACTCCACATCAATAAATAATGTGATGTGATGGAAGTTAATATTAAAAATTTTAAATAAAAGATTCATAATATTATATTATAAATTTGATTTATATAAAAATTTGTCCTCTTGATACATATGCATGAAGTGGTCCTGGCATGTCTAAAAGTCATTCCAAGGTCGGAGGAGAATCTATACAATATATCTCCATAGTTGTCAATGAGAAATATTCAATATCTACCACTTTTCTTGGAGGAAAACTATGACAAACAAATCCAATATTACAAAAGGCATAAGAAATGTTGCATGCATGCTGTATTATCACTGCCTTTTAAGGCTTTAACCCTCCTCCGTATCAAAAACTGCCAAAAAACAAAAACAAAACAAAACAAAACTTTAAAAAAAACAAAGCAAAAACAAAGAAACAAAGAAACAATCAAGCTATCAAGCCCTAAAAAAATTCTACAAGATTGGAAAGATTTCCTGGGAATCTATTGTCTTCATCACATACAGCCCTTATCAACTCACCAAACAGCAAAAGAAGTTAACTTGTTTATTCATGGGGCATAGGCACCAGGTGGATCATCATGCCCCATGCCAGGGCTACGTCCAGGACTTGTTGGCCTCAAAGCTTGTACTTCCATCTCCTTCTTGTAACGGTTGAATGAAATAGTATCAGTGGAGGGAGGTTTTGGCCTGCTTAAAATGTGCGCCGGAGCCGGCGGTGGATGAACCATTTTTGTCAATCTTGTTGATGAAATTATTACGAAGTGATGATGAAGAAGCAAGAAAATCATATACAAGGTCAACTTGTTGATTTCACGACGCAACGCCATAGAAGATAGAAGCTGAAATAGATAAACTGATTAAAGCTGCAAGAGATATATATAGTCAAGCAAATTGAAGCTGGCAATGAGCAAGACTGCTATTTAAGACTTTTGAGAAGGTTGATGGTCATGGTGGCACAACAATGATATTAATGTATAATAAACAATCAAACATGGGAATATTTCCAAATATGGAAAGGATAACGTTTCTTGACTCATTCCAACTCCTATAGCTTTGCCACAGCCACCCATTGAAAGTATTTAAATATTTTGGGAAAGAGCGTGGATTTGATTAGACATCACGAAGAACTGCTTTGCATTTCTGTTTAATATAGTAGAGCTTGAGAATGACTGCAGCTTGCAACATGATAGATCCCTGTAGGTTTTTGTAATCAAAATGCTTCATCCACTAAACTCATTTGGGATTTGTTATAATGGACATTTACATTTATTTTTTTCTCCTCATTAACACTTCTGTACTCGTAAGTTTACATATAGAGCCACAAGTTAATGTACATTGTGATTCCTTGATCCTTACAGGAACCCTCAATCAATTGAAACTTGTCACAATTGACAACAAAATTTTCAGAATAAATTGAAACTCCATGAATTTAGGTAATCCTCTCGGTATTCCCCAAAAACCAAAAAAAAATAAAAAATACATTTCAGTGATCTATATTGCTCTATAAAAAAGTTGATGCTAAAATTTGTTAAGGTTTAAATCATAGCATATTCCAGTCTAGAGTTTATGTATGCCAGTTGCACGTGGTACGGGTTATGCCTTAGTATGATTTCTTGTTCAGTTTTTCACAAACCACGTCACCCAATATTGATGGTAAAATTAAGCTAAGGTTAGTTTGAAAGCAAGCACATTTAAAGTTAGGGTTGATTACCATGCGCAGTATCCATGTCCGGACTACTTGAAAAGAAAGGATAGGATTTTGTTCCCTATGATAAATTCCAACGCTCAAGTCATGAATACTTCGACAAGAGGGTAAATTTTAGAGAGAAATAAGAGGTTGAATAATTAGAAAACCTAATTAATTAACTGACTTGTCATTTTGATATCTATACTTGTAGTTAATGGACACATTTATTGAACATTTATTGTTGGACTCATTTAGACTTATCTGAACCGCAAGAATAAAATTACTAAAATATCTCTAACATACTCAAGTCCAGAGATACGTGTAATATTTTTAACGAGAGTTTACTTTGTCATCAACATTCTCCATTTTTCTTTATTGCCTTTTTTATGAGGAGGCTCTATATCACAAAAAATTAGGAATAATCTCATTGGATTTATATCTAATAAATATAATTCTACAAAAAATTATAAAATGAAATGTTCATTTACTTAAGCAAAAAATTCATTGCGAACTTTGTAGGTCTTAATAAATAAGTTTGTACTAGTCATTTCGTAACAATCAATGATGCAGTTAAAAAACGAAAAAATTTCGTTATTTTTTAAATATCTAATAGTATTAGATACTCACTTCTTACTTCACGTTACAGAGTGATTAGCTAATATTAATTCCTTAAAGCCTTCCTCGTACAGAGAGTGTGCATACAAATTGAATACAGGGGATCTACTTCTTAATGCTCCTCGAATGTATCATAGACGTAAACAAAACAAAAAGAAAGGTAAGACCTCTACCAGATAATTCATTAGTAATGTATTTGGATGGATAGATTTGATTTAAAAGAATGATTTGAAATGTATGAATTTGAATTGAGTGAATTTTAAATAATATGAAATTTGGATTAATTTCAAATCTACTTATTGAACCATTAAAATCATAATTCCATTTATTAGTAAATATCAAATCTAAAACTAAATCAATGTATTGTCTAAATAACTTATTATAAATTAAGATTTAAATCAAATTTATCTAAATTCCTCCATCTAAACACAATGTAGAGTTAATTTCTCTCCCATTATTCCCACCCTCATTCCCCAGCATCCATTGTTGTTAAAGACTAATCCTTACCACGTGAAAATGAAAAGAATGGAAGAAAAATAAATTCCATGGATAATATATTCACGGCAACGATCATTTAGTAAAAACAATTTTTTTTTGATCAACTTGTTACTTACAAAAATGGATACAACATATTTTTAGCGATTTTATAATTTGGCCTTACTCTAATTTGTACTCCTTAACTTATACCTGATTCTTATATTGCATCTCATACTTATTTTTAGACATACTACATCCTGAACTTTCGAATTCTAATTCATTTCAATTTTTAACACGATTAACAAAGTTAACGCATGTGCCAACCGTGCACACTACGCAATTAAAATGAAACATTGATTAAATGTCTATGGAATATAAGAAAGAGACTTATATATTAGCCTCGTGTGCGAGGCAGCAAAGAGCTTCTATCTTGCTTGCTTTTTTTCACTTTTGTCTCCTCCATAATACATAAAAAATTCATTCTGCTTTAAATATAGTTCAATCAACATCAACACTCTTTTTTGTTTAAGGAAATCCTGACCCCAGATCCCTTGTGGTTTTGGCTTAGGCTTAGGAAGGTACATAAGCCCCTTTCTACTATTGACCAATCCCCGACCAGAAACAATTCTTGTTCATTATGCTCTGTTTAATTTTTGATTCACATGAAAAATGGAACTTCGCATCAGTTTTATATGACTATATTATTAGGGTATCACTCATTTTGTGCAGCTTTAAAAGCCTTTTTAACCTCATTTTCCCCATCCAATAAGAACAGAAACCCCACTAGGGATTTGTGGTATCCCACCAAATATCTAAATCATTCACCTCCATGAGTTTCACTTTCCACCAAGGCAATTGATTCTCTAGTAGAAGAAAAAGGAAACTGAAACACATTAATATGATAGCCACTTTATTCTCTTTAATTGCTCTATCTAATATTTTGAAAATAAAAAAATCTATCTATATATGTATATAAAAAAAATTTATCTATATATTAAACAAAATCAAAAGTGCTTTTGAGAAGTTAAGGAAGATGCAACATGTCACCTTATGTTAGTTCTTCTAGTACTAATAAACTAGAAATTACTATTGTTAATGTATATATATATGTAAAGTGTATATTTGATTAGTTTTGATTTAGTTTGATTAATTATCCTTGATTTAGTCTAATTAATTAGTCTTGATTAGTAAAATATTTAGTTTCCTTTTCTATGTTATACTCAAGCTTATATAAAGGTTTATTTGTACTATTAGTGAGGTACAAAATATACATACAAGTTCTCTCCAATATTTCTGTCATGATATTAGAGCCCCAACTTGGGGGCTGACTTGTTTCATTATCCAGTCATTTTTCTTACTCCATATCATCATAAATATCTTCCCAAGATTCTCTCGTTCATTTTAGAGAGTGTAAATCCTGTCATGAGAGACTAATTCACGCACTCCCACACACCGGTGACCGGATTTTCGAATGTTCTGCAAAATAGGTCTGACTTCAAGTTAAAGACGACTAAAAGAGTGATATCAAATCACATTTTCTTTGAATCCAGTAAAAGCAAGATACCAAAACATGTTTTCTTCTCAGCAACTCAGTCCACATCTGCGACACGTCATTAACACATGCCAGACACTTCATTGACACGTCATCGACACGTGTTTGACACGTCATCCTAAGAGTGATATTTTGTCACGTGCCACTGCCACGTCAGGTGCCAGGTCACTCACCACAGATTTTGCGTCGAATCTCTTTCTGCCATGTGTATTCTTGTCAAATCTCTTGTTGCAACATCATTTGGTTTCTTTTTCCTGGTTCGATCTAGTTATGTTCTAGTCTGGTTCACAGATCATATGCTTGTTTTCATCTGGTTCAACTTGATTTTATCCAATTTTCTCTCGTTCTGGTCTTTTTTTTCCCACAATGTTTAAGCCTTTTGAATTCAACGATGGGCTCTGCTTTCTCAAAATCATCTTCTAAGGTGTTGTTTCTTTCTCTTTTTTGTCCTAGTACTAATGTTTTCTTCATTATTTTTATTGTAATAACTTATTCTAGTTCCATAGTTGATCATATATCTTCTTAAACCCCAATAACTCCTATAATCTGGATCTGGCCATCAAACATGTACTCCATCTTAGGGTAATGCAAATTTTGTTACATCAAGTTCTAGTTGTTATCTTGATTATGCATGTTCCAATCACATGACATCTGATTCAACTACTTTTCTACGTGCCTATATGGGCAACAAATATGAAAAAACCCTCACACACACACTATATATTCAATAAGTTGATGGATCTCTCATATTTGTTGCCCATATAGGCACTATATCTGTGTCTTTTCTCTTTTTGCCAGAATCTTTTCGTGTTCCTAATTTAACTTTAAATCATGTTTCTATTGAACAACTAGTTGAACTTGGCATTGATGTTTCTTTTTCTATTACTAGTTATCGCTTAACTTTATAGGACTGTCAGACTGGACAGCTTCTCGAAATAGGTTGAAAAGTTGGGCTTCTTATTGAGTTAGATGACCTCAAACTTCCATGATGTTTTCAGGTGTAATCTATCACTTTTGCATCTCATAGTCTTTCCTTCAGTCTCTGGCACTCCCGTCTAGGTAATGTATATTTAGGTCATGTTAAATCACTAGTTTTCAGTAGTTAGTTAGGTATTGTGCAGAATGATTTAGTTGACTATGATCTTGTCAACTTGATAAAAAACATGCACTTCCATTTCCTATCAGTGAGTCTATTTCAACTGCATCATTTAATTTAACACACTCAGATATGTGGGATCCTTCTCCTATACCTACTATAAGTAGTTCTAAATATTTTGTTATTTTGTGGATGATTTTACCTGGTTTACTTGGATTTTGTTTATGAAAATTAAATATGAATTATCACAAATTTATTTTCATTTTGCTACAATGGTAAAAGCTCAGTTTCCGCATCCTATCAAAATTCTTCGAACTAATAATAATGCCATAGAATATAAAAATATATATATATATATATATATCTCTTCTTATTTTTCTTCACCAAGAGGGCACCATTTTTCATTGTTCTTGTCCAAGTACTTCCCAACAAAATGGTTTGCTGAGCATAAATAATAACACATTCTTGAAACAACTCGAGCTCTTTTACTTTCCTCTTCTTGTCTAGAGTGCTTTTGGGATGAAACTGCACTTATTGCTATCTACAATATCAATCAGTTTCCCATTCCTGTTACTAATAATCAATCCCCTTATAAGCTCTGTGTGGTTCTCCTCCAAACTACTAGAACGTGAAAGTTTTTTGGTGTACTTATTTTGTTCTTCTACAACTCCATGAATATACCAAATTAGAAGCACGGGTTTGGTTGTGTTGTTTTATAGGATACGGTATTGAATATATAAGGGTTACCGTTGTTGGGATCCTCAATCTACACAGTTATGCATATCCCATTATGTTGTTTTTTGGGAACATAAGATGTTTTACTCGATAAAATTTCTAAGTTTAAGCTATCTCCTTCTTCTTCACCATCTCTATGTACCTATCCCACATAATATCTATTTTTAGATAATGTTCCTTCAATAGGGTCTATTCCAAAGGTCAATAATTCTGATGGCCGCATTATCATTTCATCCGAGGATCCTGGTCCAGCTAATGACCTAAGCATTTCTACCCCTCTTGAATCTTCCATTGCATCACTACCTCAGTTTCTTCACCACTCTACTAGGGTAAGAGTACATTCCACTCATCTTTATGATTGCCATTACTTTTCTACTATTCTTTCCTTACATGAAGCCACATCCTATAAAAAAGCTTGTTCTAATCTTGTTTGGCACCAATATATGTTTGACGAGTTGCAGGCTCTTGAGAAAAACCATACTTGGGACTTAGTTCATCTTCTTTCGGATAAATCCCTTGTTGGATGTAAATGGATTTACAAAATCAAAACCCACTTCGATGGTACTGTGAATCTCTACAAAGCTTGTCATGTTGCTAAAGGTTTTACATAGGAATTTGGCATTATCTACAAAAAAAACTTTTGCACATGTGGCTCGTTTAACCTTTGTTAGAAGTTTATTTGTGGTTGTTGTTGTCTGAAACTTTGAAATGTTTCAAATGAATGTTAAGAGTTCTTTTCTTAATGGTGATCTTTCTGAAGTCATTATATGCAGCCACTTCCTGGATACTTATTTAAGCCTGATCAAGTTTGTAAACTTCTCAAGGTTCTATATGGTCTCAAATAAGTTTTGAGATCCTGGTTTTCAAAATTCAACCGTATAGTTGAACAATTTGGCTTCAAAAGTTGTTTGTATAATTCTATTCTATTTGTTTGCCAATCTACTTATAATATCATTCTTCTCCTTCTTTATGTAGTTGATAGGATCATTATTGGAGATAATCTCGATGGCATTATAGAACTCAATAAGTATTTGAATTAACGCTTTAAAATTAAAGATCTTGGTTTACTCAATTATTTTCTTGGCTTTAGGTGTCTTCATCATCTACTAGATGCTGAGTATTTTCTCACACAAGCCAAGTATGTATCAAATTTTATTACTCGTGCTGGGTTAACTAACAATAAGATTGCCTCTGCACCTATTGAGGCTAATGTTTATCTTACTCAAGAGGAAGGTATACCTCTTCATGATCCAACTCTTTATCGCCATCTAGTTGATTGTTTTGTATATTTTATAGTTACTCATCCAGATATTACCTATGTTATTCATATAGTTAGCCGGTTTATGGCTAGTCCTAGGAGTTCTGACTATGCAACTGGTTTTTGTATTATTTGATATCTTTGATAGTAACATGTATTATGGACTTCTATTTTCTTCCAGCTCTTATTTCGAATTGCATGCATATTCTGATACTAATTGGATGGGGGATCCTACTAATAGATGCTCTACTATAGGGTTTTGTTTTTTTTAGGTGATTCCCTCATATCCTGGAGTAGAAAAAAGCAAACTGTTGTCTTTCGATCTAGCACTAAAGTTAAGTATCATGTTGTTACTGATGAACCACCCATGAACTTATCTGGTTTTGTTGGTAATTATCAGATATGGGAAATTTTCACATTTCTCCTACTCAACTTTACTGTGATAATCAGAGTGCTATCCAAATTGCTCACAATGATATTTTCTATGAACACACCAAGCACATTAAGACTAATTGTAACTTTGTTTGTCATTACAATTTGCAATGAATTGTGAAGCTTCTCTCTATTCAGTCTCCTGATCAGACAGTTGATGTTTTTATCAAGGCACATCCTCCTGGACGCTTCTTCGATTTAGTTTCCAAATTCAAGTTGGTCTCTACTCAACCACCTTGAATTTGAGAGGGGATGCTAATGTATGTATGTAAAATGTATATTTCATTAGCTTTGCCTTAGTTTGATTGATTAGCCTTGATTTAGTTTGATTGATTAGTCTTGATTAGCAAGATATTTAGTTTCCTTTTCTATGTTGCACTCAAGCCTATATAAAGGCTTATTTGTATTATTCGTAAAGTACCAGAATATGTATACATGTGAAGTTTTCTCCAATATTTCTATCAGCTATAGTTCAACACATAATAAATTTATCAAGTTTTGAATATTTAAAACTTGACTTCATATTCATAGCTATCAATGCTCAAGAAAAATAATGCAAACTAATTTTGGATTTTACCAGATGCTTCTTAATTGCTATGATTGTTTCATCGTTTATGTTATATCACACATTTGTGGGAGTAAGTGAAATGTGTTTGTATATAATATCTTGGGTTAAATTCAATTTAGCTTCCTAAAATTATCTCCATTTACTACATTGCATCCCGAACTGATTTTTTTGATCACTTTACCCCCTCAAGTTTTTGTTTCTTGATACTTTACACCAAATTTTGATAAAAGTTATAAAAGTACAGAATGTTCATGAGTTCTATGCACCTGCTGTTATTTTAATGTCAAGGATCATAATAAAAATGAATTGTTATGTCAATGCCATAACATTATACTAATGATGCGTGCATAGAACTTGCAAATATTCCATTACTGATTTACACCGTTAATCAAAATTTCGGGTGAAGTGTCAAGAAACAAAAACTATAGGGGCCAAAATGATTAAAAAATTTGTTCAAGGTGCAATTTGACAAATGGTGACAAGTTTAGGGGACAAATTGGATTTACGAGTTTTATGCACACGTTGTTAGTGTAATGTTATGGAATTTAACATAACAATTCCTTTCTGTTATGATCCTTGACATTACACTAACAACCGGTGCATAGAACTCACGAACATTTTGTACTTTTATAGCTTTCTACAAGATTTGGTGTGAAGTGTCAAGAAACGAAAACTTTTGGGGGTAAAGTGATCAAAAAATTTGTTCGGGTGAAATTCGGTAAATGAAGACAAGTTTAGTGAGACAAACTGAATTTAAGCCTAAAAAGTTTACCCTCAATCATGTGTTATGTGTGCTGGTAATTACTTCCAATTTGTTTTTATAGTAAGATTGCCAAAAAACTAAATTGTAGTCTTACACTTTCCATCACATGTGTTCTTATAGGACCTTTCAATGAGGAAATTAATTGGAGTGGGTAAAGAACATCATGATTTATACTATTTCAAAGGTGTGTATTTCATCAAGGTTTTCAACAATATTATTAAAGAACAGTGGTTTTTTTGACACAATCGATTAGGATATTGTTCTTTTCCACATTTATCTCAATTTAAAATTGTAATAATTTTGCTCTTAAAAATAGCAATATTTATATGATATTTGTCATCAAGGAAACAAATGTGGTTATCTTTTTCATTGAATTTTACTAAATCTCCATCTATTTTTTATCTTGTTCATTGTCGATCTCCATCTTATTCTGATGTATTTTCTTGTTTATTTTAGTGGATGACCACAGTCATCCAACTTGAGTGTTTTTGTTGAAAAATAAATCTTACATTATCCATATTTTTCAAATATTTTATGCCCTAATACAAAAATAACTTAGCACTATAATTAGAAGTGTTAGAAGTGATAATGCTATAGAAATAATAAAGAAGCAATACCATATGGACCTTTACTAAAAACAAATTGATTTTATATGACAAATCTTGTATTGATACACATCAAAAATGAGATACTCGAGAGAAAATATTTATTTATCATTTTTGAAGAGAATGTGTTTTTACTACACCATACCTTATCAATCACCCATAATCAATTTGAATGGCAAAAACCTAGTGAAGTCCTTTTTAACAAAACAGCTAAATATTATGTGCATGACACAAAATGATCAAAGGACAAATTCAATTCTTGATTAGAATTGTCTTTTCATTGGTTATCCTCTTTGATAAAATAGATATTGGGTTTATAATTTAGAAAAATCATAAAATTTTTGTTTCTAGGGGTATCATTTTTTATGAAAATATTAATCCATTTAAATTATAAATTTCTTCTTCTTAATCTCTTTCTTGTGTCCAAAATCAGAATCCTCATAATCTTACTCTAGAAGACGATGTTTCTCCAAATTCAATGTGACCATATATTCTTGAGGTAGGGCACAGTAATGTCCAATTTCTATTGCTCCTCTAGAATAAGAAAAACATAGATTTGAACGGGTTCGATGTGCACTGATTTATATACAAAATTACATTGTTGAGACTCACTTTGTAAAATAATCATCATCTTCACATAGTTATTCAGTTTTCCTCAGTTAAGGGCACATCCTTTTTGTCATTATCTTACTTATGCCCATTTTACACCATCTCACAATTTTTTTTTTTTGTCCAACATTAATTCTCTTGAAGAGTTTAAATCATATTCAAAAGTTGTGAAAATTTTAAAATGTCAACAAGCAATGTTGGAGGAAATCAAGACCTTAGAAGTTAACAACACATGGACCTTGTGTGAATTACCCTACTTGGTTTATGTAATCCTGGAGACAAGCTGGGATGTTGGATTCAAAATCTATATATGGGTTCAAGCAAGAATCCTTACAGTGGTTTGTAAAATTGTCTTCGACCCTTTTGTGCTATGGGTTTAAACAATCCAAGGCTAGTCAGTCCTTTTTACTCTATGCACTTAGTCAGGATGTTTTTGTTGTTGTTTTAGTATATGTTGATTATCAAATTATCTCAAGTAACGACAATTTTCATTTTGTAGCTTTCAAGAAATACCTTGAAAAGTGATTTTCAATGAAAAATTTGGGCATCTTGAAGTATTTTTTGGGCTTTGAGCTATCTTGCTCTCATTCTAGTATTTTTTTTAACCTCAATGCGAATATGCCCCTAATATTTTGAAGGATAGTAAAATGGTTGGTTGTCGACCATTATCTTTTCTCGTGTTATAACATCAATAACTCTTTTTGGATAATGATGATGTCATTGAAGTAGATTGGTCATATGGCTATCCATCTAACAATCATGTATTCTGAAATCCCTATAGTTATTAAACACGGTCCCATCTGGTGGTTCAACTGCTCAACTCGATTAGAAAGGTTGGGTTTCTATTTCGACCGAACTAGAAAAGGAACTGTTGACTTTCAATGACCCACTAATTTAACCATATAAATCAGGAATAGTGTCAGTTCAACGACTTCGACTCATCGGGTTGTTCACATAAATCAGATGAAGGTTAATAGAAATTTTTTTGTTGGATAGGGGATCCAAATACGCGATCTCGAGCTTGGAAATTGAAGCAGGGTAGCTGCTAACCATTCCACCACAACGCTACTTGTGGTTTTTTGTACATTCAAATATTATTTATATTAACTTTATTCTCTATGTCTTAATTAATTTCTTTCCCAACCTTTCAAATAAAATGACTAATATTAATATGTAATCTATAACATCTTCCTTTTGCAAAAATTAAAACAAAATTTTGGAGAAATAAATAATATTAAAGTTTTGAAAAAACTTTAGAACACTTAAATTAAATACTATATTCTTTTCACAATAACAAATTATTTCCTACAACACTGTGAAATTGAAATTTTTAAAATGGAATATAACATAAAGAATCTTTAAAAAAATGTGGATTGAATAAATATACTATTAATATAAGGTAACCATCTAAGAAATAATAAAAGGATAATTTCACACATTTTGACATTTCTTTATATATTTTTATATTGAGAAAAATGCATCAATGGTTACCAAATTATTAGGTTGTTGCAGTCAAAGTCACTGAACTATTTCTTTTGCAAATTTGGTCACTAAACTACTTTAATTGTGTGTTTCAATTTACTTCTTTCTATTTCTGTGGTGACTACAAATACACACTTATGGTAGTTCAGTGACCAAATTTACATACAGAGTGACTCCAAACACACACTTAATATAGTTCAGTAACGAAATTTGTAAAATAAAAAGTTTAGTGACCTTATATGCAACTACTAATAGTTCAGTGACTATTGGTGCATCTTGCTCTTTTATATTTCTTATATTAATTATTTATAAAAAATTAAAGTTTACTATTTTAATATATTTCATTTTGTCCTTAGAGAAATTAATTATTCCAAAATTCATATAGATTTAGTCAAAAAGTAATATGAAAAGTTTATCAATGTTTTCACAATATGTCTAATAACTAATAACTTCACATTTTTATATACCCTAATTTGACTAAATAGTAAAAACATATATTTTTTAATGACCTACTAATAACCCGTTGATCTGCCTCTCTTGCCAAGTTCCTTCCTTGGTCATGTTTAATAACTATAGAAATTACTTGTTCTATCAATTTATGCATCGCCAAAACATATCATTTATAGGCTGCTTACAAGATGTTACATTACTTGAAGTCTAGTCTATGTCAATGTTTAAGATTTTTCTTCTCAAAATCATTTTCAGTTGTATGCCCGTATGATGCAGATTGGGAAGGATGTTCTTCTAGTTGTCATTCTACTACATGTTTTTTTGTTTCAATTAGGTTATGCTCTATCATTTGAAAAACTAAGAAGCAGTTTACCATTTTGCACTCACCAAATGAGCTGAATATCGTTCTATGGCTTTGAAAATTATATAGTCGTTTTGGTTACGAGCACTCCTTCTTGATCTTACAATTCATAATAACTTTCAATTCATCATCCACAACCCATATTATGATTTTGCAAATATTCAAGCTAGACTGTATTATATTTCTAATAATTCTGTCTTTCATGAACCACTAGACATGTTGAAACAGATTGTTCTTAGTTTGTGATCATGTTTTTGGTGGTGATATTTGCACTTAACGTGTTTCGTCTCATAATTAGATTGTTGGATCTTCAACAAATCACTTGGGTATGATACTAGTCAACATTTGATTGGAAAGTTTGGCATTCATAAATATTCATGCTTGAACTTTGGTAGGAGTCTTAGAACTTAAGAAATAACTATTCAAAAGATTATTTATAGCTGTAAAAAGGAATTCAACTGTTTCTAGATTAGTTTACATATCGTGGATACATATCCTAGATAGTTGTAACTTGTGTTAAAATTTATAAGGATAAATTATGTTATTCGTCTCTCAACTTTGACACTCAATCCTGTTTCGTCCATGCAAAAGTTCCTATTAAAATCCTTAATTTTGACATTTGAATTTAAAAGGTCACTAAGCCTTCTTCCATCAATGCTGGAGTTAACAGACATAATCTCTTGACATGCATATATGACTCAGGCATAGGTATGGCTGATTTTTTTTTTTTTTTGGTAAGTTAATTCGTCCCTCAACTTTGGGTCATATCCTATTTCATCCCTCAAGTTTCAACTAGATCCTGTTAGGTCCCGGAACATACAAAATTGGATTTAAAATGTCAACATATGAAAAGCAACATATTTTCTCATCAATTTGTTAAATAAAATAAGTTTTATTGACCTATTCATTCTTGGAGAACGAAGTACACTTAAGGTCTAAATTTGAACATAATATGCTTCAATAAGTTAATTTAATCATTAGGATAATAATTATTAGGTTTAAAAATTTTGGATATAAATTTTTTTTGAATATGCTTAAATTTTCACATTTTTAACCTAAAACTTTTGCTTTTAACTTATAAATTTAATTGGAAATTGTTTCAAAATTCCTAGAAATGGAACGACTAGTACAACCATATGTCACCTCGTTGGCTCACTTCACCATTCTCTTAAAATGGGAAGACTGGCGAAGTTATTTATAAGCGAAGAAGAAGGGCATGACAACGAGATATAAAGGTTGGAAGAAATTTTTTTATGTTGGAGGGTGGAGTTAGTTAGATCAAAAAATTTCTATCATTAAAATCTAGGTTAAATGCAAGATGTGTATAAGACCATCCGAATCTTTTAGTTTAGTTGCTGCTCCAAAATTTCATGTGCTTTTTAGTCTTCAGTTTGGTTGGAAGTAGCTTAGAAAGGAGTCCCTACAAACTTTCTACAATTTCCTAAGAGGAAATTAAGGTCCAAAAAAATTGAAATAAAAAAGAAATGAACCCGTTGCAAACCAAAGAGATCTTAGATCTTTCTTTTTGTTTGACTCCTCTTCAAGTTCTATTAATTAGAAGCATTCAGCAGAGTGGCCTAGAACCCAGCTCAACTGGAGAGGCCTATAGTATATGAGTTCAAAACAGCGCGATAGAAATCTTTTAAATTTATGAAATTTTTTAAGTTTTGTATTTGAATGAACCTAAATTTATTGAGGAATCAAAAGTACAACTTTCAAAAGAGAAAAAGCATAAGTACAACAAAAATTTGTGAACTTTTGATTTGACTCATAAGTGAAGTTATTTTAATTATGAGAATATATCACATTTTACTTTTTTCCGCACAAGATAAGTTTTATTCTGACTGTTTAAAGGATCTTTGTTTCTCCAAGGATATTAGTATTATTAAAAACTTGTTTAATAAATTGATGAGCAAGCTTTTTTTTTTTTTTAGTTTTGCATGGGGACCTTACAAATCTAAATATATAAACTTTAGGGACTTAATAGGATCTATTTGAAAGCTAAGGAATGACATAGGATCCAAATCCAAAATTGAGGGATGAATTTCATAATTTACCAAAAGAATTTTTCAGCCATGCCCCTGCCCAAGTCACGTGAGAGGAATGTGAATGACATTTTTTGAGTCCACAATTGTCGAAAGTTGACTTGAAGAGCTTTTAAAATCAAATGTTAAAGTTAAGGGAAATAATAGGATTTTTTTAAATATCATAAGTGGACAAAATAAGATCAAAGGACAAAGTTGAGTGATGAATAACAACATTACCCAATTTATAAATAGACTGCTCATCTATCTTTGTAAATACACATACAAAGACTGAAATTTTCACAGCTATAATGCTAAATATACCAATTTCTGGAGCAATACTAGATTAAACCACAGGTTCCTAGCAAATGTAGAATATAAGAATGTAATAATACTATATTTATACTTGTTCTTTTGCATGGTCAATTTCTACTTTTGTAAAAGAGCAAACAACGGTATAGCTCACTAATCTTTTACAAGTTATCAACTTTACTTACTAAAATTTTTGTAGTCAAATTAGTCACTCAAATCCTAAAATTATCAATTAAAGTCTCTTCCGTCTATTTGAGGTGTTAATGTGATCGTTAACTCCAAATGTGCACTGCATGAGTCTTTTAAAGGGTAAAAATATCAAAACACAACATGCGATTGCTATTATCTTCTTGCTCATGAATTTTCTCTATTTTTCTTTTTAGTTTTTCTTTCCTCAATACCCAAATCTAATAAATATCATTATCAAAATAATCCCCTCTTAAACTCATTCTTCTTTTTCTCCAAAAGAAAATTTTTTTTCACCACTGAATTTTAGTAATCTAGAAAATATAAAACAAATCTATGGTTATCTCAAGAAGCCAATGAAAGTTAAATTTTAGTTAGACCCAGGAAAAAAAGTAGCCCAAACCATGAATAAACAAATATCTATGTTCTATTTCAACAATTAGAGAATTCTAATCCTTTGTATGTATTTCCAAATAGATAAATTTATAAGTCTTTTAGCATGAATTAAAACTCCATTTTTATAAAATTGATTCCTGGAACATTAAACCAAGCTTAGAAATTTCTTATTTAATTTGAGTAGTTGTATTGGAGTCAAGGTTTTAATAGTTTAACTATTTTATGAGTCAGTAGTTTATTTGATAATTACTATCCAATTGTTTTTTACTAGGCAAGCTTATGAGTCGATATATAGGATACATGTTAGTAGGAAAGTATTTTCTCAAGAAAGTCTGACGAGTTTATTGAGAGTCTTGTCTATTTGATATATTAATAAAATTGTTTCTTCCTCGCATATATTTTAGTGCATGATGATTTTGTTCCTTCAATTTCTAATTTTGTAGCTGGTATCATAAGAACCTTAAAATTTAGGTTCTACAATTGGTATCAAGGGATAGGCTATGAGGTTACCCTGGGTTTTTTCGCTGTCAAAGTTTGGGTACTAGGTTTGTTCGGGAGAATTCAGATTGCTAGAGGTTAGTTCTGAAACATTCAGTTGTTGAGAGCATGAACACATAATGGGTCCTAAATTGTTAGGTTGCTTGTGAGTGTCAGAACAAAGATCAGATGAAGATTCGGTCATAACTATCAACTGCTGCAGAATTATGAAATTGGAGAATTTGATTCAGTTATCAACCAGGGAGGCCAGAAAAATTGCAAGAAGAAAAAATTATCTAGATATTCGTAAATTGTTGAATTATGATGAATGAGTAGTTAAAGATTTAATTGATGGTGAAGATTGTTGCATATTAACTCCAATAAGTAAAAGTTCTGTTACATATCTAAATTGGTTTTTAAGAAGTGAAAAAATATGCCAAACAATGTAATTTAGATGATTTTCTCTATTATATTTTGCAAATTCTTTACCAAAAATGTTAAAAGTGAAAAGACAAATTTATTTTTCCAGATAATGCATAAAACATTCTCTAAATGTCTTTTTACAAAATGTATTCATCATTCTAGTGTACCTTGGATATTTTGCAAGGATATGTATTATGTTTTGCAAAATATTGAGTAGAATTATGCTTTTATACCAAGATTTGGTTAAGCACAGATGGTAGATTTTGAGACTGGATAGATCTATTGATGGCACGGAAAGTTATGATGATTTTTATGAGGTTGACATTTTTTATTTGCATATGTTTTTTGGAATAATTGGAGATGATGAATTTTTCAAAATAAAAGAATTTATTAATCTGGTAGAGAAAAAAATAAATTATGGATATAATGGTGAATTAATTAATGAGGAAGAGGAAATTATTAAATTCATAGAAAAAGAAGAAATTATAAATACTACTTTGGTTGCCTTAGACTCTCTCCAAAATAAAGAAACAATTCCTTCAAATAATTCTGGATCACAAAGTGAAGATATTGGATTAATTATTAAAGAATTTCTGGTTAATGAATTTTTTTGGGTTGACAATATGGACTTTATTGGAATAGAAAAATTCTTTGAGAAAATAGATCTGAATGGTATTAAATTTTTTATTCTTAGAGTGAATAATATTTGTCGTAGTGGATTCATTGAATTATTTGGTGGTACTAATTTTTACAAAAAAGAAATGTATGAATTCTGGATTCTAGAAAATATACAGATGGTTTTGATTTGGAATGTTGCAATAGTACATGGGTTAATATGTTTGCATTTTTTGACCAATTTGAGTTAGTAGTTAAATTGTATTCAAAGTACAAGATTCGTTCACTACCACGCGTGAAGATGAATATGAAGATCAACTATAATTGGTATTGCACGTAACCTACACAACGATTCGAATTTCAATAGAGATCATGACACATGATGACATTGGAATTGACTCATTGAAGAGGTTGGTCTAAGGAAGGATATGTTGGAATATTAAACAAAGCTAGAAATTCCCTATCTAATTTTAGTAGTTGTATTGGAGTTAAATTTTTAGTAGTTTTACTATTTTAGGAGTCAGTAGTTTATTTCGTAATTACTGTTTGGTTGTTTTTTACTAGGCAAGTTTATGAGTCTATAAATAGGGTACAAGCTAGAGTATTTCCATATGGAAGTCCAATGAGATTATTGAGATATTCTAATGAGTTTATTAAGAGTCTTGTCTATTTGAGATATTAATATAATTGTTTCTTCCTCCCATATATTTTTGTGTGCGATTATTTTATTCCTTTAAATTCTAATTCTATGGCTGGTATCATAAGAACCTTGAAAATTTAGGGTTCTAGACTAATACACAAACATTTAAGATGCACATCCAATCGATATCAAAGATTTGGTATTCAAGCGTGAGATCGACAAATTCATCCATAGATCTTGGAGGCAACACCTAACAGCAATAATAAGGATTTTCATTTTGCCATTGAATATGAGAGAGATCTTCCTTCATAGAGCACATAGAGGGAGATGGGGGGAAAGGAAGAATCAAAGAGGATGAGGTAACTATTGGATTGATAATGAAGTGAGAGGATGAAGATAGAATGGGGAATCTGATAAAGAATGGAATGGATATGAAGAAAGAGAAGTTGCAGGGAAGAAAAAGTGGAAAATGAGAGAGAAATAAAAAAGTGCAAAAAAAAAAAAAAAAGCTTTATATAACAATTTGAAATTTTGATTCCTAGAAAATCACGTGTCTCTAACGTTATTTAGATTAACTCCTAACTAAATAGTTCAAACTCACGAGAGGCCTTGGTCAACGATTTTAAGACTGGAATAACTATTTTTACCATAAAAAAGTTTAATGACCAAGTTTAGTAACCTTAGGTAAAAGTTTGATGGGGCGTGCAGATGTTTGCCCTTTGTGAAACACCATGTCTATCAGATTTAGAATTTAGGGAGTTGAGAATTCAATAGAGAAAATACTCAATTATAATTTAATATCCAATGCCACTATAAATTAATATGATTAAAAATAATGATCGTCATTTGAAGGAGTAGTTAAACCAAATAAAAATAAACAAAATAAAGTAATAATATTCATAAGTATTATAATATGACCATTAAAAATAAGAAACAATTAAATGATTGTTGAATATTCACTTTAATTTTTATTTTATGTCCAATAAAAAATGTTTGAAATGTAATTGTATAAGTTAATTATTTTTTAAAAACTAAAGGGTTAAATCCACTTTGCTCCCTAAACTTGTTACCATTGTCACATTGCACCTCAAACTAATTTTTTGAATTATTTTTCCCCTTAAGGTTTTTTTTTCTTGACATTTCACTCCGAATTATGATTGATGGTGTAAAATTAATGGAATATTTGGAAAGAGCTTCAATTCAGTTTGGCTTCCTAAACTTGTCTTCATTTACCACATTACACCCCGCACAGATTTTTGATCACTTTACCCCTAAAATTTTCGTTTCTTGACACTTTACACCAAATTTTGATGAAAGCTACGAAAGTATAGAATGTTCGCTAGTTCTATGCACCCGTTGTTAGTGTAATGTCAAGGGTCTTAATAAAAAACATACTTGTAGTCTAACCTTTTCTATTTTTTCTTATTTTTTTTAGTTCTTTTACTTATTTTTTTATTGTTTTTAGTATTAATATTTCAAGAAAATGCAAGGAATGAATTGGAGTGATTCATGAGGATATTATCATCCTTATAGCGATTGAGGCATGACCAATGAGCATGTTACTTGTGATTGATCTTTCTCCCCTACTGATTGTCATATGGGATGGTTAAACTATTCAAATTCCTTTTCAAATTATCAATATTACCCCTACTCCATTTTTATACCTATAAAGCCTACATACAATCAATTGGAGAACTCTCAAACACGAGAGATTTTCTATGAGTATCATGGTTGTTACAATAATCAACCATCACCGACTAGAAGCAAGGAGAATGCAAGTTTGGAGACGATGATGATGGCCATCATGGAGCAATCAAATGGTCATTTACAACGCCTTCAAACTTATCTAAATAAAATAGTACAAAAGGTGTTGAGAACTACTAAAGAGATTCCAATGAAACTACCAAGCACAATAGAAGAGTGCAGTGAAGTCAAGCAATGGTCACCTACACGGATGGATGAATGAAAGTGTGTGGGTTATGACCATCATGGAAGGCCAATTGAGTTGATGGATTATGAGTATCCTCAAACCAACCATGAAGAATCTCATGGAGCAAACTTTACAACAACTAGTTCTCTCTTATGCCATTTGGGGAAATACACCAACCCAAGAAGACCAAGAAGATAGTGAGGCAAGATTGTAGGAGATGGTGATAATCTTCATGGAGAATTAAACCAAATCCATGAAGAGAATACTAAAGACTAATTTGCCAAACTTCAAATAATTGTTAAAGGTGAAATCTAATGGGCTCCAACACTCCCAACAAAGGAAAAGAAGAATGAATTGGTTCAACAAGACAAAGAGGAAGAGCATATGCTAAAGGAAATTGGTTTTAGAACCTCTTGTATTTCAATTATTAACAAATGGATCGCTCAAAACTTATTTGGAATCACCACCGACACAACCTTTGATTGAGTATAAGTTTGTTCTGGTTACCACAAAAGATGTTTCATTTGGAGTGTTGGTGGGAAAAGAGCCAACTAAAGATGTGGAAGAAGAAGAAGGGTACTTTCCAGGGGGAACCGTGAAGAAGGTAAGGACCACTTTTTCCAAAATTCCACCAGTTCCACGGAACTTCAGTTGCGCTAGCAATTGGAGCAAATTCACCAAGGATTTCAACACCCTTGGGAAGCCTCCTTCATCTTACTGGGATAGTGTTTTCTTCACTTTTTCTTTTATTATACTTTATTTAGTTTACATACTACTTTAGTTTAAGAACCCAGTGGCTAATACAAGCTTTGTACCCTTGTGATTAGTTTAGTTTGTGTTGTTATTGGTAAATGATTTTGATGTACTTAGACAAATCTGGTTGTTAATGAGAATGTTGATGGTGATATAGGATTTTGTGATGTGATTGACATATGTTTTATTAAATGAACTTGAACTTAGTTTTTATATTTTGATTGTTGAGATTTTGTTCGATGGTACACTTTATGTTCTAATTGTTTGAGATTTTTTTGAGCAAATCATGTGAATGTTTGATATGTATTACAAGTAGTTTTTATTGTTGAATGTCTTTTTTAGACCAATTATGTGTGAAACTAAGTTTAGGGGATGAGTTGAGCATATACTTATATGTGTTTTTCTTTTTCTTTTAATTGTTTGGATCCTGTGAAGTCCTAATGAGCCCTCGAGTGTAACTTTGATTGGTTGAAGAAGGAAAATCAATTTCTAGAACTCATATTTAATTGAAAATAGCATTTATACCGTTCATTCTCAAATAATTGTAAAAGTTATAACCTTTTAGACTGACAAAATGGGAACTGTATTCTCTGATGTACCTTTGGATTGGTGCTAATAATACATTGGAAACTTCTCAGTAGTAGTAGGGTATAGAAAATATAGAGAAGTCATGTCTTGCAAAAGATAAACAAACGTAGCCCAGCCATTGTTGTTTGATGATGATAACCAAACCTTTAAAAAAAATGTTTTGAATTATTGCCATAAAAAAATTATGAATACTTTACAAAGCCATATTTTAAAGGCACTTTCCAAAGTCAGTCTATATGTCAAAATTCTATTGAATGCCCACTACTAAAAAATTCCAAAGTAAATTATCCACAGCTAAATCCGCAGGTAAAACTTCTTCCATAAGGCGGGAATGTATTACCTGTAGATATTTGTTGTGGATATAGCCATAAGTAAATTATCCGCAGCTAATTCCGTAAGTAAAACATAAAATAAATTGAATGGTTCCATCTACAAAAAAATTCGCACGTAAGACTGGTGCAAAATCTATAGGTAAGTTTGCTACGGATTTTGCTGCATAATTTTAATTTGGATGTAGTTGTAGATTTTTTATAACAATTTTTTAGCCTTTTATATAGTTATATGCGGAATTAGCTGCGGATATTGTACTTGCAATAATATTCGCAGCTAATTCCATAGGAAAATTCTGCAGCAAATTAAAAGGCATGAACACAAAACCCACCCATCTCCTCCCAGATTAAATCGAAAATCGGAAATAAAAACCTTCTTTCCTCTTTCTACCCATCTCCTCCACCTTCTACTACCACACCCGCCCCTTTCTTCCTCTTTCCCTCTTTCCCTCCCGGTTTAGCTTGATCCTCCTTCACCCACCCCCTTCTTCCTATTTCTCTCTCTCCTTGCCATCCCCTTCTTCATTGTTCATTTCTCTCCTCAAGCCTCCTCTTCCTTTCTCCTCTTCAAGCCAACCGAGAACCACCTCCTCAAGCCGCCAACGTTTGCAAGGTAATTTATTCCTATGTTTCCACTTTTTACATCAATTTAATTTTTTATTGTTCGAATTTTTTTTTATTTGCAACTGTTTGTTATCTATAATCTCCCTAAGATTTTTATTTTGTTATTTTTTAGTTTTTTTTCAAGCGAATTTTATTTTTATTTTTTTTAATGATTTTTGACTTTTTTTTATATATAATAAGTACTACTAATTGCATAAACTGCAAGTACTATAATGCAGATGTTCTACAGTTTTACTGAGTCTTCACTTTTCACAGTCAAGGGCTCAAGACCTTAGGGCTCAATGCCAATTACTCATAGTGTACTAGTTAAGCGAGTTAATCGAATTTAGTGATTTGAACAAATTATACATAAAAAAAAAAAAAAAATAGTCTCAGAATATCAAGTTTGCAATAGTGATTACAAGCACTATTAGAAAATTATTTTAAATATTATTTAAAAGTTGATTATTACTGTAATTGACATATTTACTCAGTGCAAATTAAAGAAAACTAGTAATTGAAGATTTCTACCAAAGAAATATAAATTAAAAAAAGTTAGTACTAGTATAATTTTAGTAGAAATTTATTTATAAATCTATCAAGTCATGATTATTGCTAACCCAATCAATTTACATAACAAAATTATATTTAATCACTAGTCTTTAATTTTAAACTAGCAAGAAAGGCAAACCCTATGGCTGTGTAATTTAGGGAGAAAAAAATAATACTACCTTTATCCCAAATAATTTGTCACATTAGACTTTTTTAGTCAACAAGTCAAGTTTTCAATACTTAGTATTTTGTAGATTTTGTAAATTTTTAAAAGATTTTAAATTTTAATGTGGTAATATTTGACATAAATTTTACTTTTATTGAAAAAAATTCTTAAAAAATCAAATAATTCTATATGAATTCTTGATTACAAAATTGATTCTTTTGACCATAAAAGTCAAAATGTGACAAAATAAGTGGGATGGAGGGAGTAGATAGTTAAAATTTAGCAAAAAATTAAAAGAAATAATATAAGTAGAGAGTGAAAGGTGGAAGGGAGTATTTAGGAGAAGGGAGTCATGGGTAGTTAATGAAGATGTAATGAAGGAGGTAGGGTATGATAAAGGTAAATTTGGCAAATCACAACGCATACCAAAAACCCTCCTCATACTTTATATATATTATAAATAAATAGTTGAATTTTATTCTTGTTTAACGAATGTAGTGACAATATATAATTTGTCACTTTTATCATTTTTGCTTTTATACACACTCATCAACAATATAGAATTTGGTTGTGAGAAGACAATAATCGTCCCAATCATTCGCTTATAGTTACTCCCTATCCGAAAACATATATGCCATCATCAATCAATCTTTAATTTGGAACTCAAACCTTTGTGCCCACCTTAATCCTCCTCAACCGGATAATGCAGCTCATTTATGATTACTAACTACTACTACGTACTCTCTTAGATTTTTGCTGGAAGGAACCACCGTACCCCACCCCATCGCATCCCACCCTTCTACCAATTATTTCTTCTTCTACTTTTTCTTTGTCTTTCTTCTTGTCATGTGAATAAAGAAACTGTGAAGAGTTATTTTCTAAACTTTAACAAGTAGATTCTGAAAAGTATACTTGAGACTAATTGGTGCTGACACCAATTTCTGTTATAGAATTTTGCAATTTGTTCGATTAACTCTATACACAAAAGTAAAAGCAAAAATTACAACTCAACAATATAACAAGATGAGTATTTAATTGATATATACAAATCTATAGGTAAATATCATCTCGTTATTTAATTTGGGGAGTATGTTTTCGTGAAATTTTTACTTGATGACATTTTTACTTGATTTGGTTACACTTTTACTTGATGACATTTTTACTTGTAAAAGGTTGTTCTTGTTGATGTGTTTTTGTAGATTATTGATTTATGGTTTATATGGGTCTGGGGATAAGTTAAAGGTTTAGGATTTGAATATTGTCTCGCACCATTTTGGGAAGTTGAACAGATTGAAAGAGCTTTCTCAAGTCTGAATTTTGTGAAATTTTGATAATTGTTATTACATCATACAGAATTTGATTCTTAATGTTTTTAAACCTGTCAGTTTATGAGTAAACTATCAAATGATATTTCTATCCTAGTAGTGCATAATCTTTTCTTGAACTTTTTGGATGCCCTAAATTGTGTTCAATGAGTCACCTTTTGTGCTACAATGCCAATTGTAAAATGTTACCAAGGTTCTCTGGCATAGTATATATTTTTGAAGTAAATTATCTCGTTATTCCCTATAGAACATATCTTTCCAGTTGATGTTGATCATTGTTGAAATGATTTCAATTATTGTACTATTTTGTTTTATTGTTTAGGTGATTTGGACTGTTGAACTGACTATGTAAACTTCGTTTATTATGTGAACTGACTATGTGAACTAACTATGTTAACTTTGTTCATTACTTAAAACGATTACCAAGGTTCTCAGGCATAGTACAATGCGCCTGCTTGTGACCATGAGTATAGATATGTGCTCGTAGCCATAAAAATAGTTGTGGATAATAATCATGGGAGTTGAATATTTGATCTGTCATTATGCTGTACTTAAGCCTTATTTAATGACATTTTCAGTTAAACTTATGTTGCTTTTGTCTGATGTATATTTAGTCAATGGTAACATATGCTTTAGCAAGTGCAGTTTTAAGAAAATTTCCTCTTAGCTTTAAGAAAACTCTAGTTTTCTAGATGAGTTACTACTTTCTTTCTTCTGCTAAAGATGATTGTAATCTTCTCTTCTAATTTAAGCGGCATAGTGCAGTTTATTAGTCTTTACCAAGTTTTTTGCTAATTCTTTTAACCTAGTAGTAAGCAGCATAGTGTAGTTTATTCATTATTCTTTGCAAAGTTTTTGCAAATGCTATTACCCCACTTGTTAAAATTCCCAGTTATGCCCTGCCAGCCAATGTATAGGTGTTTGGGTTTAAAAAAAAATAAAAAATAATTATGAAAAAGTAATGATTAGGATACATATATGTAATTCATAAAGGAACACATGCATATATTTGTCTTGTTAGATTAGTCAACTTACTATACATATCACACTAAATTTTTACTATAATATGAATGTGGAAAATCTTCATGAAATTATATTCTTATATTTTTTTGGAAATTAATTGTTTAATAGGAGACCAAGTAAGTTATTAGTTTGGTTAGGAAAAATGGAAATCTCAGAGCATCGAAGATGGATGTATAATAGGTTTCTTCCAAATTGGGGATATGTGGAAAAATTTTTGAAGGGTTTGGCTGGGTTTATAAAGTTTACCTCGAAATATTTAACTGAGGGAGTTATTAGATGTCCGTGTGTGAAGTGCAAAATGAGTGACACCATGTCCTTGATATGGTGAATGTTCAGGTTTTAAATCTAGATACTGGTCTAGGACATCACATGGAGAAGAAGCACCTCGAATTAATTTAGACTTTGATATGGATTCAGCCGATGGAAGGGGTGATTTTGACATGCATTATGGGCAAACAAGTGGGCCTTCTACAGGCGGTTATGAACATGTCAATAGATATCAAGGCATGGTATATGATGTCTAACTACAGGGTTAGGATCTAATCAAGAAGATGAACAAAATATGGAGGAACCTCCAAATATGGATGTTGCTAGGTTCTATGATATGTTGAATCTAGCTCAAGAACATTATGGCCTAGATGTGAGACACATTCGGTGTTGTCGGAAGCTATCAGGATGATGAGTTTAAATCTGACTACAATATACCCTGTGGATGTTTTGATGGCATGCCACAACTAATGAATGAAGTTTGTCCTTCTTTAAACAAGATTCCTTCTGATTTTTATAGCGCAAAGAAACTAGTAGTAGGATTGGGTCTTACTAACCAAAAAATCGATTGCTACATTAATGGATGCATGTTGTATTGGAATCATGATAGAGATTTGAGGGAATGTAAGTTGTGCCATGAACCTCGTTATAAAGAACACAGAGGGCATAAACATGATTGCAAAGAGGTGTCACATAAAAAGATGCATTATTTGCCTTTTATTCCACAACTTCAATGCTTATATGCTTCGGAGACCACAAGTCTCAAGGCACATGAGATGGCACCAAGACAATTGTAGGATGAATGTGTATTGTGTCACCCATCCGATGGAGAAGCATGGAAACATTTTGATCGTACCTATCCCAACTTTGATGGTGAGCCTCGAAATGTCAGAGTTGGTTTATGTTCTGATGAGTTTACACCCTTTAGCCAATCTGCAACACCTTACTCTTCCTAGCCCATAATTGTTACTCCTTATAATGTTCCTCCTGAACTATGCATGACTTTCCCTTTCATGTTCTTAACTATGATCATTCCAGGTCCACAGAATCCAAAAAGTAAAATTGATGAGTATTTACAGCCACTTATAGATGAGTTGCAACAATTGTGGAATGATGGTGTCTCAACTTATGATGCCTATAAGAAACAAAACTTTGTAATGTGGGTGTCATTGATGAGGACAATTGGAGACTTCTCTGCATATGGCATGTTATTAGGGTAGAGTACAACTAGAAAACTAGCATGCCCTATTTGTATGGAGCATTCAAAAAGAGCGTGCAATTTGAAAAATGGGAGGAAAAATTCTTGGTTTATCTGTCATCATCAATTTTTGAAGCCTGGTCATACTTTCAAAAGGAATACAAATGACTTCTTAAGAGGAAAGAAAGAGTGTTCTGTCCCTCCTCTGAGGTTGATTAGGGACCAACTATGGGAGAGAGTTCATCACCTTCCTAGGATAACTAACACTGGTCAGCAGGTTTGCTTTGGTGGTTATGGTCAAACTCATAATTAGATTAAGAGAAGTATATTTTAGGACTTGCCCTATTGGAAAAATAACCTCATTCGACATAACTTCGATGTCATGCACATTGAAAAGAACATGTTTGACAATGTGTTCCATACTGTTATGGACAACAAAGCTAAAACCAAAGACAATGCAAAATCAGGACTAAACTTCGCAGAGTATTTTGGCGTCAGGAGTTGCATTTGGAACAGCTTGCCAATGAAATTGGAGAAAGTCTAAAGCGAAATTTGATTAACTCTAACCTAAAGGAAGCATGATGTATGTGACTCAGTACAGGGATTGAAAATACCGGACAGCTATACGTCCAACATAGCTAGATGTGTGCATAAAAAATAGGCAAAGTTTTTTGGGATGAAAAATCACGACTGTCATGTTATGATGCTGTGTCTTCTTCCAATGGTCATTCTATGCACTTCCTGAAGGGATATTGAATCCAATTATAGAATTGAGCCAATTCTTTAGGGATTTGTGTGCAATAGTTTTACGAGAAGATCATTTACTAAGCATGGAAGAAAACATTCCTATCATATTATGCAAACTTGGGAGCATCTTCCACCATCATTCTTTGACTCAATGGAGCACTTGTCAATTCATTTACCCAATGAAACTAGGATAGGTGGCTCTGTCTAATATCGATGGATGTATTCATTTGAAAGGTAACCAACCGCTTATTAATTTCTTGTTAAATTTGAAAACTATTCTTCATATTATTTATTTCACGATTACAATGCTTTTTCCAAAATTTAGGTTCCTCAACAAAAAGATTAAAAAGACTGTGAAGAACAAAGCTCACGTAGAAGGGTCTATATGTGAAGCATATTTGGCTCAAGAAATAGTATACTTTAGTTCTCAATACTTTGAGCCGCATGTCCTTTCTAGTAGACATAGAGTTCATTAAACGACGATGGTGTTGACAATGATGAAAGACAATCAACTCTTTCAGTCTTCCATTTTCCTGCGCGTGCGACTGGCAAGGGCATAACTCAATGGCTGAGTGATAAAGAAATTGCAAACTGCCCAGTTACATGTTTTGTTAAATTGTGCGAAGGTTAAAAAATATCTTGGGTAAGTAGTGCCCCTTTTAAGTTTGTAAATATGTTTTGTTGGAAAAGACTCATACAATATCAACAATTCTGGTGCAACATGTATGAGAATCAAGTGAGAAGTGTGTGTGGTAATGTTAGTGAAGCTATTAGTGATCAACAAATTGAAACTCACTTCTCCTGTTATTTCTAAGAGTATGTAAGTATTTAGATTCGATGTTTATAACGAATAGATGCAATATTATCAATGTATGTCCTACTAACAAGATAGACTTAATAGTGACCAATAATGTGGAATGCATGTCACACAATCCTCATTTGCATTACCTGGCCTTAGGACCACTGAGAGTTGCAAAGTCATGGCCTATCATTTTAATTAATGGCTACAAATTTCATACTATTGTATGGGGTGAAGGTAGAAAAACATACAATAATGGAGTGTGTGTTAGGGCCACGAGACAAGGCTCAGCTTGCAATGACTATTACGGTGTTCTCAAAGAGATTCTTGAATTGGAGTGGCCAGGACAACCAATAAAGAATCTAATATTATTCAACTGTGAGTGGTTTGATACATCTACATGTGGTGTAAAAGTACATGAGAAGTATGAATTATTGAGGTGAAGAAAAATCGAAGATACACAAAGTTTGACCCATTTGTTTTTGCTGTAATGACAACACAAGTTTATTATCGCCCTTATTTTGGAAAGAAAATTGGCAAAATTGAATGGTGGGTAGTTCATCAAAAATAAGCCAATTGCGGCTTTGGATAACAAACAAGCATTAGAAACTGCTTATGAGGAGGATCAAGCCTATTTTAATGCAATGATTTGTGAAGACCCGATTGATCAACTGCATGATGATGAACACAATGGTGAAGAAGTTCATTTAGGTGGGAGCAAGAAATGGAAGAGAAAGATGAAGAAGAAGATGAAGAAGAAGGAGAAGAAGAAGAAAAAGATGATGATGAAGACGCAGAAGAAGAAGACAAAGATGAAGACGAAGAACAGAAAGAATAGTAGATCTATAAGAATAATAATAGTTCTATAAGAAGGTGAAATTTTGTATAAGAATAATTATTTTTACATTTCTAATATTTTATGGTTTAAACGTACCTTTCGTCATATTATTTTTTCAAGACTGCTTATATTAGTGCTATGTGATTTTGTCTTGCATGTCTATTGAATGATCAACAAAATAGATAAAAAGGCAAGGAGAATTGTGCAATCTTTTGTCTAGCTTTTCCCGCCAAAAAACCTTTACTTGTTTGATTTTAAACTTAGTTTGAGAAGCAATTGATGTTTCAATGCTGATTTTTGTAATGCTATATAATATGGAGTCTTGAAATGTTGACATTCTTGGTTAATTATTGTATTTCTATTCTTTTTTACAGGTACATAAACTATAATAATTCCTTAAGTTTTTTTATTTTTTTTTATTTTTGATGTTTTGATTTGGAACTTTCCAAACTTTTACCATAAAGAACCATCATCTCATACATATTGCATTACTATTGTTTTATGATTACATTACTAATGTTCATATTATTTTTCAAGAATCCTTATTATTGTTATGTGATTTTGTATTGGATTGTGATGTCTCATACTTGGTTTCATTATTTGTTGTAGATGGTTGATGCAGGAGATAAAGGAGGAGCTAAAACCAGAAAAATTGGGAAGAAACAAAAGAGAGAGAGTACAACAGCAACAGGTATGTCAGCCCAAGTTCCTCTGCCGCTACGCTCCCAAGGAGACATCCCAAACTCAACAAACAAATGCCAACATTCCTGAGTTAATCCCCATTGCTAACCTTCGTGTCATGTGTCAATCTTGTTTCTCCATATCTTAGCAACATCCTCAAGCTCAACCAATTCCTCAGCCTCCCTTCATCAGTATCAAAACAATCCCTTATTGATATCTTTTTCCATTGGTGCCCTTCGTACAGCCGTCAATTCATCTAGTGCCATTGGCAATGATGCTAATGACACACTAATTTGGATAGAGCCCGATGGAGATGGGTTAATATTTTTTATGATAAACATAAATTTGTAATTTAATTGTTTATACACAGATAACGTGTTGTATCAATCTTATTTGGTTGTAACTAGGTTTTGGTCTCACAAACAAGCAATTGAGGGCATTGCTGCATGCATAAAGGCCAAGTTTGAAGAAGGCAAACCCTCGTATAAGAAGTTTTCTACAGCCACAAGAGACATGTGGTTTGAGGAATTTCATGTATTTTTGTCTATATTATTTCGTTAAAATGTATTAATTGATTAGGTAATTCTATTTTTCCTATTGTTATACGACAACTTACTTTGAACGTTGAAGACAAAATTTAGATGGCCACCTGAGCACAATGCAGCGGTGCAGGAGAATTTTGAGAAGAGAGAGACATGTAGGCTGGCCCAGATGCTACAAAAGTCCGAAGAGATGGTAAAAACCATCTTGGATGGGGGACAATGCATGGGCAGACTTGAATAATATTGGCAGTCCCTAAAGTTCAAACAAAAATTCGAGCGGAATAAGAACTGGGACTCCAATACGGGTGTATCTCTGCATACGGGCAGTTCTAAACCACATAGAGTACATTTCAAGAAAATGGTAATACTAATTAATTTTTTGTAGTTTTTATACTTCGTTATATTAAAATGCCTTTGTTATTGATGACTTAAAAATATTTATTTATATTAATTGCAGAAGGCTGAGAGGGGTGAAGACCGTCATTCTCTTATTTCTATTTTCGTACCCGTAAAAAAGAGGAGGGAGATTCGGGTTAATCCTCAGGACTAAGCTGCTTATGTAAGTCATTAAGGCTTGATTACAATCCTTTCTTGATTTTTCCTTTAATATTCATGTTTCTAGAAAGTTGACCTTTTTTTGTATGCTTTTTACCAGAGAACTTTGAGAAGAAAAAGGCTAAAATATCTTCTCAAAGTACTCTTGAGAATGATAATATGTCTACTGGTGGTTCTTAACACTCATAGCGTCTACCATCTGACTTGGATATTTGGTATGATGCCGTGGGAGGAAAGAAGAAAAGCAGAGTTCCTGGGCTCGGTTGTTTGGGTAAGACTATGAAGGGTTCCTTGTCCAGACCTTCATATCCATACAACCAACCTGAGGATGTTGATGAGAGAATCAGGAGCACAGTCCACACCCTTAGTGTTGAACTATAAGCCCAACTGGAAAGGGAGAGATTGGAAAAGGAAGAAATAAAGAAAGAGAAAGTTCCTCTACAAGACCAACTGTTTGAAACGAGAAGCCAATTGAATATTTGCGTGATGGAGTGGTTGGGCTTTTTTCCTGGATCCTCTCGTAGCCACCATTGCCTACCTCCTGATGTAGATGAGGATGATACAGATGGTAGCTCGGATGATTAGACAATATTTGATTGTTTATTTAGACAACTAATTTTTAATATTTGTATTTGTATTTGAATTTTTTTGTATTATATTTATTTGAATGTAAATTGTTATTTGAGGTGAAATTGCTGGAATGTGACATAATGGTACAGGGGTAAGAAAAAACCAAACAACATTAACAAAAATTTACTGTGAAAATTATTTGGGAATTTTTGCACATAATTATATGAGGATATTTCTTACTTGTGGAATTTCCTAAGGATATTACTTGCAGATTTTGCTACGAAATATTTACATGGGGATTTTGTAGGGAATTTTTGCTGGCAATTTTGCTGGGGGATTTTATGCGAATTTTTATGGGAATTTTGCTGGGGAAATTTACGTACGAATATTTTCCTTAGCAAAATCTCCATTAAAAGTCCTTTAATGATTTCTTAATACAATATTGTCGTGGAATTAGATGTGGAAAATATCCGTATGTAAATTTCTGCAGCAAAAATCACATTAGATTTAGCTACGGATTTTATGATCCGTAGCAAGCAATTACCCATGGCCTTTTTACCCACAGAATTATTTTGGCGTCCAAATCTGCTGGAAGGCTTGTTACCTACGGATTTTTGGATAAAAGCCGCAGCAAAATACGCAGGTAATTAACAGTTTTTTAGCAGTGGCCCTATCCTCTGATTTTAGATCCTTGGTCAAATTTCAATCCTTCTTTTCCGGATCTAATGACACATTAGTGACTTTTGTTTGTCACTTTGTATTTCTGACTTCGTATAAATACACTAAAAAAATATAAAGTAGAGAGCTATTGTGAAAATCTCAAAATTCATGTTTATTGATATGTAGTACACATGACACATAAGGTCTTCAACACAAACTACTACTATTTAACATAATTATATAAGATATATACACTATTTACAAACATTTTTGAGATACTATCTTTGGATATGCATAATTTGCTAAGTAATTATTATCTTAAACTCTAGTAATAGCTTTATTAATTGTAGAATCCACATTTTAAGCCAATTGTTCTAGTATTTAACCTATTCCAAAGGTACGTAATATTGGAATATTATGAACACCCTAAATGACAAATTAGTTTCTTCCCAAGTTTGTAAAATCAGGATTTACATCTCCTGTCAAAATTACAAAAATGCACAATGGAAAATGGAAAGTATTTGGTACGTCCATTGGACCTTTCTATGTTGTATACTCATTTTACAGAAAAATTAAAAAAAAAAAATCAATTTTATCCACTTAGGAAAACCTGAGAATTTCGGCCCTGCTTAACTTGTTTTATTTCAGTACTCACATATTTAGTGGTTAACACATCAGCCCTTTTATTTAAGAATTGTTCCATTTTATACCCCCAAACTTATACACAATTCTCACTTTGCAGCCTCATTTTCACTTTTGGATATATTGCACTATTAAAATCTATCATATTTTTCACAGTTCAATTCAATTTTCAAAAATGTTACTAGAGTTAACTAATGTACGTGCATGCATTTACTAATGTACGTGCATGCATTTACTTGTTTAGAGGCATATTGAATTAATGGAGATAGTTAGGACTAATTTTACTTATACACCTCACTAATTTATGAAAAATTCTCACTTTACACCTTTAATTTCAAATTTTAAAAATATTATACCCCAACTCTCATGTTCTTCCTACTGTGGTCTGATTCTTAACAACATTTAGAAATTTAATGAATGCTCTAATTCAAGTGTGTGGGGTGCACGATTGGTAATTGTATTAAAAATTAAACTAAAGTGGAATGAATTTGAAAACTATGTGCAATATATTTAAAATTCAAATTTAAGATACGAAATGAGAATAGATAGAAGTTATGTGGTGCCAAATGAAGTTAGCCCTTTATCTTGTACGTGATTTACAATCTTTGTAATTATTGACGGTCCTCAAATCATAATTGTTAGAACTCAATTATGATAATCATATTTTGATGATGACCAAATTGTACTAACGGATTGAAAACAAGTGTGTAGAAAAACAGGAAGGCTCAGACGAAAATGATTATCCGAACACAATAAAAAAAAATAACCAAAAGTTGAACAACACCTTATAGACTATGAAGAGCACCCGAAAGAAAGGAGTTCGGATGCAAGAGAGCAGCATCTGAATAAATGACCAGAAAACACCAAAGAAGAACACATCTTTCGGAAATAGATAATTGTCCGAAGAAAGAGTTTCGGATGCAAAATACCTAATGAGACAAGGAATCTGAAAGCATTATAATATCTAGTTAAATTAGATTTTGCTTTATTTGCTAACGAATTAAGAAAATGGTATTAACAAACTACAGCGTAAGCATTGAGTTGAACTGTTTCTTAGTAAATAGAGAGAGACTATAGGCCATTTAAATGGAAAATTGAAAACGAACTAATGACAAGTTATTACTGTTCTGAAATCTGCTAGTTGTAACAGGTCATATTATCATTTTGGCTTGAAAGTATTATCTTTTGTGTAAGTGTTACAAAAATGTGTGCATTTGTGACCCCAAAAAATATAGGTCGCAAAAAATAGATTTCTATTGTAGTGATATATCTATTTCATTATTTTTCTTAAGTCTATTTCATTTTTAGAAACTGAATTTATGGTTAGATTTGTGAGTAAGCTACTTTAGTTGTAACAAGGTGATTTAATTTGGTTAGAATATTAGTAAGACAAAGTAATATATTGGAGGCTGGAGCAAAAGGCTCAATTATATTCGATTTACCGAATAGAATAAGTTGATAAATTTGTTTATGATCACCTTACGGAAATGGAATGTAAAAGTATATACATTCTAGTAATTAGCATGGAATCTTATTGGACTTGCATAAGTGGAACCAAGTGCTTAATTAAGATAATTCATGATAGGTTTCTTTCTTCTCCATATGGTTTGGCCTACCCAAAATAAAATTTTGTTTACCAGTAAATGACATTAACTGGATTTAGAAAAGTACTGGGACTGCAAAGGTCTATTCGACTCTATAAATAATTTTACATATTCTATGTGATTCTGATAGCACTATCTACCATCATTTAAGCTATGTCGGTTTGAAATGTTAAGAATGTAGTACGAGGTAACTTAACGAAGAAAAATATAATCTTAATGTGGAGAATGATTAAGAAACAAATAGTCTACTATAAAGTATTTTATAAATGGTGGACAAAAATTCTTTTCAAACGAAACAAAAGGGACCAAATTCAGTCCTCAATCCTGAGCTTTGAAGAATTCTTCTTTAAATTAGATTTATAGTCAAATTTACCCCTCCCCCCCTCCTCCCCGGAGGTGTGAGTAGACCGAAGCTGCAAAGAAGAGTGACACGCATGTTGTGTTTCAGGTTGACACGCATGTGTTCGGTGCAGGAGTTTAATAAAGGCAGCAAGTAAGCTAAGGACCATGATAGGAAAAAGACCAAACAACCACTAACAATTTCCATAATAACAAAAAAGGGGATGGACGAAAGTTTTACTGTAGCAACGACAATGGCACTTTTATATAGGAAGGATATGAAAAATTATATGGTTCCAATAGTATTTTTGAGAGAACCATTCCCTCAATAGATATCCAATGAATAATTGACACCTCAGCAAACAATAATAAAGATTGTTATACAGTAACAATTCAATTATTTGCTTGTAAACTTGCTATAGCTTGGTATCTTATCAAATATTTTTCTATTTTGTACATTTTTTAAAAGGAAAACAAAGTTTAAAATCAAATAACTGATGAATTCAAAATTAAGACAAAGAAACAATTTAGATTAAAGTCTCAAATAAATTGATAATGTGAATTATTTATAATACTTGATGTGAAATTATACTAATAAATAATAAAATAGCACTATAAGGTAAAGAAAAGTATTATTAAAATATCAACATGGTATTATCCAAAAGAACTAAAATGAACTATTCCTTATCTAAAGACTAAAGTAGTATTGTATGTACTATTAGATAGTTCTTAAGGTTATAACATCACAAATAATTTTTTGCAATAAAGCAGATATTTGGATAGTAAGTTTGTGGTGCAAAAACAATATTTCAATAGTGATATGAAATGCGAATGAAAGTACTATGAGATATCTAAACAATATTCTCTTGTACAATAAAAGGTACTACCAGTTTGACTGTATCAAATTAATTAAGAAAGTCAATGTATAAAGGATAAAATTACATTATAGGTCATTAATTGTGTGAAATTAACAACTAACAAATAATACAATTAAACTATGTAAAGTGAAAAAAAAAAAAAATATACCAGCAAAATATGAACATTGTATTACTAAAATGACTATAATATACTATCCCCTTATGAGAGATCTTAGTATTTTTTGAATTAAATTAAATACACTATAAAACTCTCTACATTATTACCAAATAAAATTTTATAATGAAATAGATACTACAATAGTATTTTTTATGAGATATCTAAATAATACTTTCTCATATAATAAAAGGTATTGACACCATTATATCAACTATTTGATTAATTCCAAATATTATGAGAGGTCCATCTATAAATTTATGAGATATTAAAAAATAATATTAATATATTATCTGTATTATATCAAAATAATTCTTGGTAATGAAATATATAGTGCATTAGTAATTTTCGCTCGTGAAAAATATTATGATATATAGTGCTAAGGAATATGAAAATAATTACTATTAGGTATCGAAATAGTATTCTCTTGTATAGTAATAGGTATTATAACTCTAATGTATCAACTTGATTAAAAAAAATCAAAGTATAAATGAATATAGACAATTTCATGAATAAGAAATGAGACAACTTATTTTAGATTTTACTAAATGTGACATTGGCAATAAATAGCAGATAATAAAATAGTACGATGAAATGTAAAGAAACCTACCATCAAAGTATAAGAGTAATACTATCTAAAATAACTATAATATACTCTCTTCTTACTTAAGAGTATTTCAAACTGTCATCATCTTTAATTATGTGAATGATAATGAATCATACTTGTAAAAGTAAATTTTATGCTAATAGTAGTATAAATTGCTATTAAAATTTCATAACACACCAAAAGTGAATAAGTTATTATAATAGTACCATGAATTGAATGTTAAATTAAAGAAGTATTTAGAGAAACAAAAATAGTACTATCAAGTATTGTAATGGTTACAAACACGTTGGTTGGTTACTAATGCAAAGTTGTAAATGAAAGCAACGAAAAGAATGGTAATGGAAAGAAATTATTATTGCCAATATATGCAAAATATAATGTCTAAAATAGATTTAGTATGTTTGTATAACAAATTAGTACTATCTATATATTATTATAGTACTATCACATAAAAAATATATAATATATGTGCTACTCTATTATCTAAAATAGTGTTTATGGCACAATCTAGTTTGTGATACAAATAACAATTAAAATAATATGTAAAATTATGTTTTTATATATAACAACATAAAAAATATGGATAATTTTATTTATACAATATATATATATAGATATAGAGTAATTATTTAATAGTTACCTATGCACATTTTCTTGTAGGATTTAATATTTTTAAATCATTTTAAAAAGGAAAAGGAAAAACCATCAGACCCTATTGGCCTAAAAGTAACCTAAGAAAGTGGGTGAATTTGGTTGTCTCTAAAAATAAACGTTTTAATGTATTTAATGAAAATGCAAATTTGTGCAACAAATGAACACGTAAGCACAAATGATCAAAGATAAATATTTAACAATTGAATCTTAAAGAACAAATAAAAGAATTGAGATGAAGAATATCAAACCAAACTCCCAAACTCATCAAGTTTTGAGTACATCCACTAGTAGTGCTTCTTCAAAGAATGTGAGGCAATAACCTTTTTGTACACAAAGTAGGCTTACCCTTGCATCAACTAAGTTCCTCTAGTTGAGCCAAAGGGTTTTACATACAACCTCACTTTTGTACTCCTGTTATCCCTCCACTCTTACATTTGAAGATCATTCACTAGTTTACTCTTGGCTAATCACACTAATTCCCTCTAGTTGAACCAAGAGAACTATACTACCAGACCAATACAAACCACAATATTTTAGTCTATTTCTCCCCAAATAACTCTTACAATTATTTGTACTGAATGTAGTAGTTCCATAGATTAATTGGATGTCCTTAGGCTATTTATAAATGAAAGATGTGTTGAAATTTGAGATTTAACGGTAAAAAAACTATCTGTTAAAAACTAGTTGTTAGGGGTTCGAACGGTGATTCGGACATCCGATCATGCGTCCTACAACTTTATAAATAGTGATTCAGACAGTTGTATGTGTCCTACGGCTTGATAAAAAGATCTTCATTTTGATCTCTTTTCTTCGGACGGTCTTGTGCATCCTACAGCTTCTGCTTCGGACAGTCATATGCGTCCTATCCTACAACTTCTAGTTCGGACAGTCATGTGCGTCCTACAACTTTTGGTTTGGATAGTCATATGCGTCCTATCCTACAGCTTCTGGTTCGGATGATCAAGTGCATCCATGAAAAAAAGTTTCTGGCCATGTTTCGGACGCTCTCTTGCGTCAAACTCCTTTCTTCTGGACGCTCTTCATCATCCGTAAAGTGTTCATATTTTAGCTATTTTTCTTGATTATGTTTGAACGATCATTTACTTCCAGACCTTCTTGTTTTTCTACATATTTGTTTTCAGGATGTTAGTACGATTTGGTCATCATCAAAACATGATTACCATAACTGGGGTTCAATAATCTCCCCCTTTTTTATGACAACAAACCAATTGGACAATTCTAAAAACAAACTTCAAATATGAAGCACAAGACAAGAAGTTTTGTCCATTACTTCTCCCCCTTTTGGCATCATCAAAACATAATAGTTTAAAGCAATTTACACAGACAATCTCTCCCATAACTAAGGCTACATCAAGTATCAAATATCTTCCTCTTAAACTATGCATGCAATTCAAGTAAGTATATAGGGGATAAGTCAAGTTTAAAATATTTCTCCACTTAAAGAATAAATAATTAGGTAGAAATGAGAGGAAATTCATACAAAGGATTAACATCAAGACTTTTTTCGCTTATTCTTTACCCAAAGCGCCATCAAAACAATAAAGCATTTGTGATGCAATTTCTTGTGATGCAAATCCATTTAGAAAAGAGAATGCTCCCATTTCTTTTGCAAATAGTGACTTAATATGGACAAAAATTGGGGATACTTATATCCGAGTATTCTAAACAAATTCAAACACATAGTTGACTAACATTTGAGAGATCATAGTTCATATTAACAAATGAAAGCACATTAAAAACTTTAATTATTGCCCATTTCAATGTCATCTTAGTGATGCTTTGAACATCCTCCATTGACGATCCATCTTGAATCTTTTGGTTCTCTTCAAGCATACCTACACTCAAAGTTAAGCAACAACTTTTGGTAGTCAACTTTCTTGGATCCAATTGGGTTAGTAACATGTTTAAGCATTGTAAATAGAATTTATTCCCAATTTTTCATTTCTTTTGACATAACAATCCCTTTTAATCTTATATGTCCATGTTGACAACAATAATTGCATACAATATTTTTGTTGTCATAAAAGGAAGATTTAGATTTTACAAGGCAAAAACCATCCTTTCTAAAGGTGATAAAATTTTTGTTGATAAACATATTTCTAGTCTTTTTCTTTTCAAAAACATTTTCCTTTTTCTTTTGTAAAAGTGCATCAAGATCATCTAAACTCTTCTTTAATGAAGCTTGTTCTTCTTCGATCTTAGTTTTCACATCTAATCTTTTCTTCAAAACATCATTTTCTTTTGTCAAACTACTATTTTTATGCACAAGTTTTGAGTTTGTACTCAATAAAGTATTAATCTTAATTTTTAACTCTTTGTTCCTAGCATATGATTTTTTCAAACATTCATGCATTTTAAAAATACATGATCCAACATCATTATCATCATCATTGTCAACATAAAAATAATTACAATAATCATAACTAGAGGATACCTTATTATCTCCTAAGGCCATGAAAGCCATTTGAGTTTCATACCTCATGTTCTTCTTCAACTTCTCCATTGAATTTCAATCATCACATGTGATTTGGAAGTTGTTGAAGTGAGGCTTCCTTTCTTCTTTCTTCTTCTTGGATGGACACTCATTTGCAAAGTGTCCCAATTGGCTATATTTATAGCATTTTTCACTTGACTTCTTGCTTGTGTCATTTTGTGAAGCCTTCAATGCTATGCTTTTTTTTGCCCTTGCCTCCTCATCATCTTGTACCTTATATTTCAATTTCAATTCAAAGTAGGTTAGTGAAATAATCAAAGATTCAATAGATATAGAATTTAATTTGTTAGACTCTTCTATTGCAATGGATTGACAAGGTTCCCATTCCTTAGGTAAAGTATTCAAAATTTCTATCTCTTTTCATCCAAAGAATATTCTTTACCTAAACCTTCCAAATCCTTTACAATATCATTGAACCTACAATACATCTTGTTAATATTTTCATGAGATTCCATTTTGAAGGATTCATATTTAGCCACAAGAAGCATGTATGACTTCTTTTGCTCTCTTGTATCTTCACTTCTATCATGGATTTCTTTTAATTTGTCCCATATCTCCTTGGCCGATTTGCAACCTTTCACTTTAGAAGACTTATCTACATCCAAAGCATTTTACAAAATATTCATGCCTTTAGAATTTGAAGATAAATTTACTTTATCTTGTGCATTTAATTAATGTCTAATCTTTGGTCTTAATTTATGTGTATTTTCATCAAGAATATTAGCTTCAAAAGGACCTTCATCAACAATATACCACAAATCAATATCAATGGATTGCATGAAAATTTTCATTCTTTCCCTTCAAATATTAATGCCATTAAACATGAAAGGTCTAGTAACGGAATGCCCCTCTAAAAATAAAGTATTATTGGTTGCCATAATGGTCTTTACTCTGAGGTGATTAAACCAAAATAATAAGAGACCAAGTTCTGATACCAATTGTTGGCCCAAAAACAACCTAAGAAGTGGAGTGAAATAGGTTGTTTCTAAAAATAACACCTTTTAATGTGCTTAATGAAAATGCAAACTTTGTGCAACAAATGAACACTTAAGCACAAATGATCAAAGACAAATATTTAACAATTGAACTTTAATGAACAAATAAAAGGATTGAGATGAAGAACATCAAATCAAACTCCCAAACTCATCAAATTGGAGTACATCCACTAGTAGTGTCTCTTCAAAGAAGGTGAGACAATAACCTTCTTGTACACAAAGTAGGCTCGCCCTTGCACCAACTAAATTCCTCTAGTTGAGCCAAAGGATTTTTACATTGCAACCTCACTTTTGGACACTATCCCTCTACTCTTACACTTGAAGATCACTCACTAGTCCACTTTTCCTTGCACTTATTCCCTCTAGATAAGCCAAGAGAACTATACTACCCAAATTAATACAACACACAATGTTTTAGCCTATTTCTCCCCAAATAACTCTCTCAAATGTTTGTATTGAATGTAGTAGTTCCATACATTAATTGGATGTCCTTGGACTATTTGTAGATGAAAGATGTGCTGAAATTTGAGATCCAATGGTAAAAAAACTAGCTCTTCAAAACTAGCCGTTAGGAGTTCGGACGGTGGTTTGGACGTCCAATCATGCATCCTACAGCTTTATGACCAGTGTTTCGCACAGTCGTATGCATCCTACAGCTTGACAGAAACCTCTTCATTTTGGACTCTTTTCTTCGAACAGTCTTGTGCATCCTACAACTTTTGGTTCGGGCAGTCATATGAGTCCTATCCTACACCTTCTGGTTCGGACGGTCATGTGCGTCCTACAGCTTTTGGTTCGGACAGTCATATGCGTCCTATTTCACAGTTTCTGACTCGGACGGTCATGTGCGTTCTAAAACTTCTGGTTATGTTTCAGACGCTTTCTTGCATCCGAACTCCTTTCTTTCGAACACTCTTCATCATCCGTAAGATGGTCATATTTTAGCTGTTTCTCTTGATTGTGTATAGACGATCATTTACTTCCGAACCTTCTCGTTTTTCAGCGTACTTGTTCATTCAGGGCTTTAGTACAATTTGGTCATCATCAAAACATGATTACCATAACTGAGGTTCAACAGACACAATGATGCTTTTCCTTTATTAATAGTTAAAATATATTTTGAATTTTATTATCATTAATGGTAAAAACATTTTGATTAAGAAAAACTTTACTATAAAAATGAGTTTCACAAGTAAATTAATACATATTATTTGAATTTCACTACTTAATGAAAACAAATAAGCAATTGGATAATATTATTAAATTGTGAAAGAAAAATTGTGGGAAATAAAAATACTATCATCAAATATCATAAGAGGTATTACTCCTTACTATTTTAATTAATAGAGAAAGTAATATAAAAAATATTATTAATTACACGATTTTGTACAAAATTAGAAATAGCACAATAATTTTCATAGTTAGTTTACATAAAACAAATAATAAAACATAAAAAATTATTCGACAATGCAAAATCTCACATATACAATTAAAAAAATAAATACAAGGAAAAAATTTATTAATTTCTATCATAAATAAAAAATGCTAATAAATAATGAAACATTAACATATAAGAAAAGAAATGGTAACAGGTTGAGCGGGAATTATGTAAAAGATGAGTATGATGAAAGGAAATTCAATCCTCAAAATTTAACAAGTTCTCTATTTATAAGGAAAAGTTTAAGTGTGAAACCTTTCGAAGTAGATTAGTTACCCCCAATGTAATCCAAGAGTCCAAAATTCTCGAACATATCTAATAGTGAATACTAAATTAAGTGTATAGTACCCTAAAGGGATGGTAGAATCCCATGTATGTGTGTATATACTCCTTCCATCCTACTTATTTTGTTACAGTTTGACTTTTCTGGTCAAGCAGATCAATTTTGTAATCAGGAATTCGTCTATACTAACTTGAAATTTTAAGAAATTTTTTACACATAAGTTTGATGTTTGAAAACTTGACACTTTAGTCTAAAAAGTCAAATGCGACAAAAATATTGACACGGAAGTAATATAACATTTTTACCAGCCTTCGTCTACATACTTTGATTTCCAGTTTCACTTTTTACAGAACCTCCTGAGTTTTACGTAAAAAAATTTCTCAGCCTTTAAGCCGTTAGATTCTTTTATTCTTTTATATTGTTTTATGTTCCTTTTTTGTTTGAAATGAATATAATTCATGTCCCAATTAGTATTGATTATATAATCGACACTTGCAGATAATTAAATCCAGAAGTGACGGAAAGAGTGAGTTTAGTGGGTTGGCGGCTCAAGAATCCACGCCAGACATATAGGCAGACATGCACACATGGGAAAGCACAAAAAATTTGCTTTCGACATAACAATTTGGAGGCCTTACTTCAAGGAAAATTAATATGCTTTAAAAGAAGATCTATGTCTGCTAAGATATGCTAAACAACTTTTGTTGATGCACCACAAAAAAATGGTAATTTATAACAGTATATGTTACGGGAATGTGGCACGAGTAAGAGTTTTTTTAGATGTTTGGTCTTGCATGGAATACAAAAAGTCATTTTTATGAGATATCAGTTCCATAAATTTGGCTCTTAAAATTAAATGAATACAATACGTAACTCTTGAAAGTTGCCACACAATTTAAGTCGAATCAAGAAACCCGATATACGGATCAAATTTAATTCGATAAAAGTTTATTGAGATTGATTTATCAATAATTAATCAAGTCAAGTTTGATACTAATTAATTAACACAGTTCAAATTCTAGTCGTTTGGCATGTTTAACCTTCAAATTTACATGCATAAAACATTAATATAATCAAGCTTGATCCAAACACCACTCAGTGACAACTTGTTTGATTTTGACTCAAAATATAAATCAGTCAAATCTGAATACATTTGCAAACTAATTAAAATAATCAAACATAGTTAGATACTGAATTGTTCAACTTGTTTAGTTTCATTTATACCCCTATTACCACATGCAAGCATCTTGTTTGGAGTCCTCGAGTTCAGAATACAACACTGGCTTTAATCCTGCCCAACACCAGGTAATTAATCTGAATATGAATATGTAAAATTAAAACCACTTGAAGATCAATATTTTGAAACTCCAAAAGGACCTGTTGATTCGACTAGTCAAATTAGAAACCGGTCATGGTTCAAATCTGAGAATGTTAATGACCAGAAAGTATAAAAAATTAGTCAAACTCAGTCTAATCCGATGAAGCAATAAAAATTAGTTGACCCGATTAAGACTGGACTTTGATATTTCAAACAACAGAAACGTTCATCTTTTCTCGATTATATGATAGAGTGTCATTGTTTAGCCACTGTTGTATCTAAGTAATATAAAAGTCCCACTCACACACACTAAACGTGTTTTGTCCTGTATGCCTGGCTATCTTTTTGATGAATGTAAGGGTAATTTTGGTCATTTGTCAAAGGTTGGCTATATTAGTGGAATTACTCTCGAAGTTTCCATCTACTTTTTACGTTCTAGAAGCCTCCACATTCTCCTTTTTTTCTCTCTCCCCCTGTTCTCGAATTCTCCATTTCTCCTTCTCCTCCTCAAATGATAGAGTCCTACCCCTCCTCTGCTTTCTCCTTCTCATCTCCTTATCCTCTGCTCATTATTAATGCAGACACAACACATATAATCTTATACACACAATCATATTCGCATGAAAGAAATGTCACACAAATATAAAGATTAGATCAGACCTATGATTTTTTTTTTTTTTTGGCAGAATCCTCTCTTATTTACTATTTTATTTTATGTTTATAAAGATTTGAGCAAAAAATCCAAAGACAAAGTTTGGGCAAATGACCTTAATAATCCCTCACATATCATACTTTTACTTTTTTAGTCTCTCACATTTAAAATGATGTATTTTAGTCCTCCACAAATTCAAAATGCACAATTTTGGTTCTTTGACACAATTTCAGTCATATTTTGACTTGAAATACTCACATGCGTATCGAACGTAACATATTTAATGGCAAAATTGACAATATATAAACTTGAACATGAAATTGTTCCAAAAATTAGAGGATTGAGACTCTTAGAGTAGGAGTAGTATAGAAACCTCCAAAAGGTAGCGAGGGACAAGAATAGGGTGGTAATGGTAAGTCAGAATTTTGGAGTGATAGTGGAGAAAATTTTAAGTAGTGTCGTTTAGTTTTTAAAATTTGTGTTGCCAATTTTGCCCACAAAAATTGTAATATTCAATATGCATACGAGTAGTTTAGTCTAAAATATGACTATAATTGTGTCGATAGACCAAAATGGTGCATTTTAAATTTATGAGAGACTAAAATGCATCATTCTGAAAGTGAGAGACTAAAAAAGTACAAATGTGAAATATGAGGGACTATTAAGGTTGTTTTTCCATAAAGATTAGATCTTTAAAATGTCAAAAATATGTCATGCATGTGATCTTTTTTTTCTTGAAAAAAGTGAAATATGAGGGTCTATTAAGGTTATTTTCCCATAAAGATTAGATCTTTAAAATATGTCAAAAATATATCATGCATGTGATCTTTTTTTTTCTTGACATTTTTTTCTCGAATTTCTTATTTCATTTGGAAGTATTTGGGAGGATAAAATTCTGATTTTCCTTGAATTTTAAAAGGATTCAACAAGATATTGGAGTTAAACAAAGGATCCAAGAAGAGGAGAGGAGGAAAGCATTCATAAATTTGACATCAACAAAAGTTGCAGAAGCAGGTTTAGTTTCTTGGGTTGTTTTTATCTATTGTCCTCTTTAAGCTTATACTTTTCTAAATTCAAAATATTATTCATCCGTGTAACCTATTGTTCTCCCAAAACCCTAAATTTTATTGATTTTTTATTTTTTTGTCTTTTCTCATAGGGGAAATTTAAATGAAACCCTCTTAAATTTATTAATATAAACTTAAAAAAGATACGAACTTTGCTATTTATTTGCTGATTATTTATTATTTTGTGAAATTTACGAGTCAAGTTTTGGCATTTTTTGCTGAGAATTAGACAACTCTGTTGATGATATTTAGCTGATGAGTCCTCCATTATTTTTCTTTTTTATGCTGATATGTTTCTGATTGCTACTAGCCCCTTTTTTTTTTTTGCAGTCTTTGTAGTGAATATTGGCCCCTTTTTTTCTATTCAAATTAAACAATTCACATTGAATGAGAAGATTAATCTAATTTCTCATATGATTAAGCGTGGAAAAAGATAAATCTGATTATATTTACCCATCTTTTTTGATTTTAATGACAAAGATAATCTAATGTTTCTCGGTTATGTTATGACCTAAGTGCTATTGTATTGTATTTTTGGTTAAACTCAATTTAATACATGTGATGTATCCCCAAAGTGCTTCATAGTTGGAAGTTGTCTATTATGCTCAAATACTATGCCCATACTTAATTATTGGCATATTATTTTAGTAGAATAGACTACTTACCTTTCATTAAACAATCATAAAACCGAATATTCACTACAAGAAAATTGCAAATTTCATGCGGATTTTTGCTGCGGATTTTTTCCCCAGCAATTATATACGGATTTTACTGCAAATTTTAGTCTTCACGGTGTGGGATTAAAATTTTGCTACGGATTAAAAATCCGCATCAAAATCCAGCCGACAGCCCTGTACCATCATGCCAAATTCCTCTTATTTCATCATCTAACACAAGAGACAGGTTGATCATCAATGCACATTCCGAGCAATTTCATCTCGACAAATTTAATAAATTTTCCCGTTTCCGCATACAAAATGCGGAATTAATTTCCGCAGCACACTTGCTGCGGAATTAAATCCGCAGCAAATTTGCTGCGGAACAAATTTTCCGCAGCAAATTTGCTGCGGAAATTCCTGTCTCTTCCGCAGGAAAATTCAATTCTGATGCGAAACCCACATTTTGGACAGATCTAAATTTTCTGCAGGAATATTCCGCAGCATTAATTGCTGCGGAAAATTTGTTCTTATATAAAGGAAGAAGGGATGAAATTTAGGTTTTATGCAATAATAGATGTGTAGTTGACAGAATTTAGGTTTTCTCATAATACATGCTAGATGTGTATAAGAGACAGGTTCACATGCAGAAGTCGCGTGAGGAGAGCCCCTTGGATTCGATTTGTCCACCACCATCTCCTCTAGCTGCAACCGTGCACATCCTCAACCATGTCCAAGAGACAGATTGATTGATATACCATTAGAGGATGTAAAGAAAGGCAGGTATCTATTTTTTTAATTTAGGTTAGATGTGTATAAGAGACAGACATTTATACAGCTTCTTCGGTGGTTATTTTTTTGCAGCTATTTGTTGTCAATAAATTGTGTAGGATTTTGAAACGGTAGATCAATCAATCACCTTGGAAATGGTTGAGGATGTGCACGGTTGCAGCTCTGTCTCTTATACACATCTAGATGTGTATAATAGACAGGTGTACTATAGACCATGGAAAGGGAGTCAACTATGTTATTTTGATTTTTTTATCCCTAATTTCTGTAGGATTTTTAGGAATTATTGGCTTCTTACTAGCATTTACCTATAACCTGTCTCTTATACACATCTATTGTGTTTGTTATGGTATAGATTTTTGACCTGTCTATTATACATTTTTCTAGATGTGTATAAGAGAATTTGTCATAGGATTTTTGCTATGTTCCCTCGCCCATGGATAATCAAGAAATAGTTTAAAATTGGAAAATGCATGTTACTTACGTTTAGGAAGAAAAAAGGTTCAGAATGATGTAATGTCATTGTGTTGTGTAGGATTTATGGCCTTGTATTATATTATTCTGGCATTTTCTAACTTATGTAAAGTGACGAGATAAATCCGTATTTATTGGCATTTGACTTGGGTCAGTTCCTGATCGATCAATTTCTCGTAAGAAAATTGATTTCCCTAATCTAACTTAACTTCTGATTGTGAGGCCGAACATCTTTTTGTGGTAGTGTAGTGAATGCCTTATCTTTTCGGATTTTCTCTCTTAAATCTTGCTTTAATACTTTATAACGCGTCGGATTTAGGTTACCCGTTTTCAACGTAATCACTTGTTCTCCTTTTCTTCTCTTTTTATAAATTCTCCTTTGCTGCACCCAGAATATTTTTCTCATCTTTATAGAGATTATTTTACAGAGTTTGCGAGTCTTATACACATGACTACCTTGTTTATGCTTTTGAATTCCCTTTGAAGAAGGGACTTGCTTTTTTTCTGTAGCTTATTCACATTATCTATAAAGTACTTGACGAATCGAATAATGGAGTCTAAATTCAATACTAGATTTGAATAAGAGAGTTGTATAATCTCAGCAATAAATAGAAAACTACCTTGGTTTAATTTCTACATTGACGATCTTAAACCAAAGTTTGTGAACTTGACCATTCCAAGTATCCTTTTCAACTTCATGAACAACTCCATCTTCAATGGCTTTGTGGAAATATCCTACATTTGATCTTTAGTCTCAAATAAAGAATGGCAATTTCTTTGTCTTGAATAACTTTCGAATGAAGTGAGCAGATGAAATTGCTCGAATGTGCATTGATAATTTTAGTTTTTGAGATAGATTTTTGTATGTTAATACCTGGAATTTGGCATGATGGTAAATGTGGGAATGAAAAAAACAAACAATACTATCAAAAATTTTCTGTGAAAATTATTTGGGGATTTTGCTGCGGAAAATATATGGGGATTTTGCTGCGGAAATTATATAGGGATTTTGCTGCGGAAATTATATGGGGATTTTGCTGGGGATATTTTGCTAGGGATTTTGCTGCGGAAATTTACACAGGGATAATTTCCGCAGGAAAATCCCCATCAAAAATTGATGTGTCAAATAACGGAAGATTGGAATTACCAGCGCTCCCCAGCAAATCCGCATATAAAAATTGCTTGAGGAGAGAAAGAAATGAGGAAGAAGGGATGAAATTCCGCAGCAAAATATGGAGGTAATTAACAAATTTTTAGTGAGTGATTTCAAGCAATCCTTTGCATATTATTTCAAACATAATTATTTAAACTTTTCCATTGCATGTAAGTTTACAATGAATGCAAGCTGATTGCTCTATGTTTTACTCAATTACCTGCTAATTAAGTTGATTTAGCTATGTTAATTAAAGTTCATCTAGTTACAGTAAATAATAGTAATTGCAATTGAATTTGTACATATAATGTAATTGCCTCTAGCTTGGTACATGCAGAGGCATACGTACATATATCAAGCAAAGAACCATGCGTATGGTTTTATAGCACATGAATGTTGGTGTTGCTATGTTTTACTACACTAGATTGTCAATTAAATTTTATTTAGTTAAGCTGTTAATCAAAGTTGATCGATTTGCAGGAAATATAGGGAAAAAGTTAAAAAAGTAATAAAGGTACAGATTTTTATTAGGAAAATGTAATGTAACTTTTATTTTATTTTTATCAAGTTTATAATCTGCCTTGAAATTAGAAGTATCAATGTTTTCCAAATTAAATATGGTAATTTGAATCATAGTGAAGCCAGGGAGTAAAAAGTGCTCTGTTTATTTCTTTTGGTTATAAATTGTTTTTAGTATTGGATTTCTGTATTGTTTTTAATATTTGCTTATCAAAATAGAAATAAGAATCTATATCTTGTTTATTTGGAAGAACATAGGAGCATCTCAAATTCTTCAAAACTTTAAGTAATAACCTTAACATAGTTTTTGTTGTATACTTATCCTACTTCAGGTTTAACTAATATTGTGGGGTGGCAATTTGGCAGATAGAAGTTACCCTACAACAGAAACATATCTAGTGTGCTGGCAGTATGTTGAAACGGATGAATTCAATTTTTTTAGCATCCATGAAAATAATTTTTCTTTGCCTCTTAAGAGTATCTGTTAAGACTTGATGGAGTGCTCAAATACATAAGAGACTATAATAGGAACATGCATTATTTCTCAACATTTGGGTATGTCGAGGAATTGGCAAATGGTAGACAGGTTTTTTGTAGTTTCCCTTACGTTTGTTTTGGTAAACAATTTTAAATTTTAAATTCTTACTTATAAGATGTCTGATTATTGAATTTGAAAGTATATACTGATTTTTCAGAGAATACAAGGTAGTGTTGAATTTAGTAATCTTCTCACAATACCATATCTTTTCCTGTTCATGTCTATCACTAGAATTTGGTCAAGTATGGGTACAAGAGTGATGTATATGAACATTATGTTGCTGAAAATTTGGGTTCTTCGTTAGAATAAAGGATTTCTATATTTATTGTTGTTTTGGCAGGACTAAAGAGAAAATTTGCTACTATATGGTGAACAAGCTAATTTTTGGATTGACCGTCTTCAAAGTTATAGAGCACATCTGCTACATTATGTGCATGTGACTTTATATTGTCAAGATGTACGTATCTACACATGCAATAGATGATGATGCAAACTTAAATAAATTGTTTTCATTTTTAATTGATAATTCTATTTGGTGTAGTTAGCATGTTATAATTAAGAGATTTTTCATGATTTATACTATTGGTGGAGTTTTCAGGTTACAACAAACAAGCTTTTTATTTGTAACAAATTTAATTATTTTCAATAATTTTTTTATTAAATGTAATCAGTGTTTGATGAATGTATGCAACTTTTATGATTGAATTGGTTGCTATAAAGTTGGTCCTGACATGTGTTTTTGGAAAGTATTATAGTTTTTAATATGGTGATATTCGGTTACTGGGATGAATGAACTAGATTACTTCTTGATACTCAAGACTTTTATGCACTAGACTCACCCAAATTCGAACATAGTCATGCGTAGCGCGACACGTCCAATAACTAGTACTAATATAAGGTGTTACATGAAACAAAGTTCTAAAAGCTTCATAATTCATTACAAAATCCAAAGATTTAGTTTGATCCATATCACCAATGGCCGTGCTCTTTCGATGTACTAATCGTGACCTTTAACCAGATCTACTTCAAAAATTTAGTCGAATGTCTGCATAGCTCTCATGAGTGTTCGAGTACACTTATGAAATAGGATTCAAACTTTTATATCAAATAAATTAAAAAAATACATTACAAATATATATATATAAATCTCAACTTAAATAAAATTAAATGAGCCTTTATGAAATATAATTTTCAAACGATAATTTCCACCATGCTTCCGCAATCCTACTCTGATCAACATAATTTGAACTCGGGTTCAACATCTAGAAATAAATTTTTATATAGCAAAACATATAAGATAATATGTTCAGTAGTTTTATAATATTGGTATGAAATATTCTACTTTTAAGAAAAAACGTTCTTTTACAATAGTAGTGGATAGAAAATTAATAAATTTTAAGAAAAATACAATTTTTCAGTAATGACTACTTTAACAAATAGAGAAACAAATGTAGATCCGTGAAACATCATTAAAAACAATTAATACTTAGCACAATTATGCAAAACTATAAATCAAAAACTAACCGTCAAAGCTGATAGAAGATCAAGATTAAGAAGGATGTTATCAAATAGCAACAATTACAAATAGCATAATTACACTTACAAATGGTCATAAGTCGAGCAAAATTTTAGTAGCCAATTATCAAATATCAGTCACAATCAGTATCACTTTGTCACATGAGTTTCTAGAGATGGCTCATTTTGCACTTTAGAAGTGACTCCAATCCTTACTTTGGCGTAACTCTTAGTTTCGAATAGCACTTAATTCTCACACTTTCTCGCGTAACATCATACTGTCAATTATATCATCTATTCATATTATTCACTACATTCACGAGAGACCTCTAAGCATATATTTGTATAAAGAAGTCAAATATAAATTATCACTCGATTCGATTTAAAAACAAAATACATGTTTTATAAATGTTTACCTTTTCAAATATTATTTGAAAAATATAAGAGAAGAAAAAAAATCCCTTACCTAATCAAATCAGAATGTCAGAATCTCAAAAAGGCACCCAAAATATCGATTTATCATCATCTATGTACATATCAAAATGGACACATTGTTATATTTCAAAATTTCCAAAATATCTCAAAATACTCCAAAATAAATCAGTGAATTAAATGGGTCAAAAAGGCAAAATTCGCCCGAAGCAATACCCTGCAGTGACATTAGATTGCCCCAAGCCGAAATGCTATTGTCAATTTTGACAACAAACACAATTATCATTGTGTTGGTACTAATTGGTGATCATCAATTAACAACACGATTTCTGCCAGAAATATAAAGGCAAAGCCGAATTGAGACAAGGTCGAAGAGTGGCAACTACACAGGGCCTCAAAGGCAAATCAGCTCGTGGGTAATCGCACAAATTCGAAGGTAACGTGAAAGCAGGTACCCAAGATATGGGGGGAAATAATGCAGAACATGGGAGTCCAAGACGTGGGTAATGCATTAAAGGGAAAGAACGAAATTGGAGGGAATAGTTAAGGAAATTTGAAAAGAAACCATTAGCAACGGTTACAGCAACGAAAGGCAGAAAGGAAAAGAAATAGGAGGGTAAAAAACAACTATCAAGATCCAGAAAAAGATTACTCCAAAAACACTCTCAAGGAAGGGTTCTTTGCAATTTCGTAGTCATCAAAGGTGTAAGTTAGATTTACTTTGTCTTTCGGTAATGGGATCTTTGTATGTCAAGATCTTAGTAAAATTGTAGGAACTAGAGTCCAGTACATTGAATCTTAAATTCAGTAGCAGTTTCTGTAATCATGTTCATAAGTGTCTTTGTTGTAAATTTCAATTGCAGTCATTAAGGAATGGAGATTGTCTTTCACATGTGTCTAGTATGAATAGTTTCTTCATTGTTTCATCAATCATTTTCAATTTCAATCCACTAATTTAAAGTCCTCAATTTCATTTGAGATGGATGAACAACAATCTTTGTGAGATCAAATAGTAAAAAAACGTAAGTCAATTTTAACATTGTTCTTCAAATATTACGTCACGCTCAGCATCTTGTAATCAACGGAAATTTGGTTTCTTTGTCATTTTTGTCCAACTCGCCAAAATCTATGCAAACAAAATTTTGCACGCCTGGTAAGACCTGTGTTGAAATCAATGAATGTTCGGGAATGGTGAAGGATAAGGATTCAGTAAAATGAAGGATCCTCAATTTTGAGGAGAGTATTTCAAAACAAGAAAAATCGATCCAACATTCCTCTTCGGGTAGCCGAATTAACCCCGTGGAAGATTCTCTGCCAACGTCCTACATGGAGAAAATGTTTAAAACCATGAATGTGATTCAAAGTAGTATGATCAAAATTAACGAAGATATGGACAACACAGCTGGGACAAGAAAGGCTGAAATCAAAATGTTGATGAGTCAATTTGAAGCTGGGACAGAACGCAGGAAAGAGGTTACAGATCAAAAGGAACAGGCCGAGCTAAGTTCAGTGTTGATTCAAACCACTAAGGTCGTCAACGGACTCGGCTAGGAAGTGGTCGATAAAATAGGTCGTAGGTACGATAGCCATGCTGAGCATCTAGACATGGGCATGAAGAGGCTGAACGCCATTTCAGAATCAGTGGCTAAAGCATTTTAGCTTTGGCCCCATCTTCGACAGTGGAAAAGGGAGAGATATGCAAGGCATTGTTGACCACGATGTTGGTGCTTGAAGCGACAGAAAAGAAGCTAAATGGCTTGGCCGCAGGTTCGTTCCATAATGAGTCGAGCAATAAAAGCCATAACAAAGGCAAAGGGAAAGGCTGTGATTGTGGAAAGTCCAGGCCTGATTAAATGCCAGACAAAGGTACAAGGCAGTGTACTTCAAATGCGGGCACGAATAACTGGCCATACAATGTTATTGACGTTTCAGGGACCAGACGAAGATAGGAGCCAAGCCCAAGACATGGTTTGCCAGAGACTAAAAATCTGGATTTGATGCATTCCCACCCGTGAGATAACAGCACCTAGGGCTGACAATTTTTGATACGACCTGATAATACAATATGAAATTAATAGGTTATGACACGACCCAAAATTTATCAAATCATTATTGAGTCAACCCGTTTGTAGTATGAAATTAAACGGGTCGGATTGGGTCAACTCATTAGTTGACACGATAACCCGTTGAGTCATTGTATAAACAGATTTTGTTAAAAAGAATTTCTTTATTATAATTTAATATAGTATACTTCAAGATTGTGAATAAGAGATTTAACATTATATTTTTAAATCAAACATAATAATTATTTTAAATATTATGTAAATTTTTTTAATAATTTTAATTATGTGTTCTAAATTACTATGATAACAAAAGTAGTGTTAAAATTGTTTAACTTATTAAATAATTAAATTTTGAGATTTTAATTCAAATGGATCGCAAGTTATGTAATTTATCAAATAACTTATAGCTTGCTCTCTCTGTCAATAGTAAATGAGACAAACACAAACATGATACGAACTCGAAGGGGTCAGACACGAACACAACACGATAAGAATTGGGCTCCACATGACACAATACTAATACGAGCACGACATGATAAGAAATGGGTCACATCTAACATGATACGATAACCTGATAATCTGACACATTGACACCCTTATCAACACCATATGAGGTTTGCTGAAATGGTGAGGATGCATAATGTGCAGAATATCCCCAATCGAGATCGACTAACTCAACCAATGTATGTTCCATCCCTAATAAGAAACGGAGATTGACCACATTAGGAATGAATAAAGCTAATGCTAATGAACTGAAGAGCTACGGTGATCATGATGAGAAAATGTGGGATTGCTCCTCGAGATGCAGGAAGAATGCTCAGGATGAGTGGAAGGTTGAAGAAAATCGGGGGAACCACTAGAGCCAGAAGATGAAGTCAACTTAGATAAAAAAGTAATGCTATTTGTGAAGTCGTGAAAATGGTTAATGGTGAAGTAAACAACCCTAGGGAATGCATGGGGTATCTAAACCATATCTGAGTGGATTGACCACACTTAATGAATTCTCAAGAGATTCTGGTTTTCTGGATTTCATTAAGTTCTCAAAGGATGATAACCGGTCAACTGCTGAGCATATTGGCAAATTCACTATCTAGTGTGGTAAGATAGGTTACCATGACTTTCTTAAGATGAGATTGTTCCCTTATTCATTGACTGAGACTGCTTTTGAGTGGTACACTAGACTACCACCAAATTCAATCGAAGAATGGGATAGGATGGAAGATACTTTTCATCAATAGTTCTACCATTGCCAACTAGAAATTAAGTTTACAGATTTGGCCCAGATTATGCAAAGAGTTGGCAAAACGGGCAGTCAATACATGACGAGGTTTAAAGCTACCAAAATGAGGTGTAATGCTCAAATCCCTAAAGAGGAATTCATTGCTATATCTTTGGTGGGTATACTATGCAATTTTGAGCTGGTGAAAACACTTTGAAGGCTAGCTTTTTAGGGATTTGTTTGAATTGGTTATTAGGGTTGGCAACTTTTGAAAGATTCAGCAACATGAGGTAGAAGTGAAGGCCATTCAAAGCAAGAACTTGTTATATAGAGAAGTATATCATGAAATCTCCTATGTACAAGGAGGTAGCATGAGCTAACACAGGTCAAAGAGTTGATGTGGTCAAGATTGTGGGGAACAACCCATTTATTTTCAAGGCATTGGTGTAGCCGATGTCACAACAACCTGTGATCTAGTCGATGATGGTTGTACTGAAGAATAGACCTACTGAGGGAGACTAAAGATACAGTTTCAACATTACTCAATTGGAGGCCATTTTTAAATATTTGAAAGCTAATAGAAGGGTGTGATACAAAAGCACCAAGAGCACTACCGATTTTTATAGAGCTCGATTGAAAAAGGTCTCTTTTAGTTTGATGAGTAAAAGAAAGGATAGATTAAAGTGTAGAAAAATGGCCTTCCTTTCCTGGACATGGTTGGCATTAACATGGTTAATTTGGAATTGTATAAAACTCGCAGAGGCTAACACGACTCAGATAGCATAAAGTGTGCATGGTAAGGCGCAATCATCCAAGCGACAGTTTTCAGATGAGCATAGATGTAATCGATGCCATACTCATTTCAAAGAAGCGCTCCACTCAATATCCCAGGTTAATAATTGTAATAATGTTGTGGATGTTTCAGGCAACAATTTGAGAGACCGAGTTAGTTACTTTGGTCCTAGATGGAAAGCCCCAAATATGGATTAGAAAGAAACAATAGAAGAAAGAAGTCCAAGAAAAGTACAAGGACATGGTTCGACGAAGTTCTAATTCAATCGAATCCTCGACATTAAACAGGCTGCACATCAATTAATACAGTTGTTAAAGGTTGATACTTCAGGTCGACTGAGTATATATTGCATCTAAAAAGACACAAATATCTAGTTTAAAAAAAATACCTAAATCAACTAACTTTAACTTAGTTACATAAAAACCTGCAAGTATACGGTGTCAAATAGTAGCTAGTAAAAGTAGGGATCGTTCCCACGAAGAAAGATGTTCAAGTATCAATTATTTGGTTCCATAACTTTTGAAATGATGCTTTAAAAAGGTGAATTAACTAAAACTACATTAACAACTCAGTAAAATGAATAATAAAGAGGGTTAGAGTTTATGCTAGCCAATTTTCCAAGTGTTGGTCAATTAAACTAATCAAGTGATCCTATGTTCTAAACTAGAGGTTGATTCCCCAATCTCTCGGTAATTATATCTATCAATTTAAGTACCTAAGCTTGGATCCTTCCTACTCTTCAAACCTACCAAACTTGATTAACTACTCCTAGAATTCTAGCAACTAACCAGGTGAATTTGTCTACCAAGATCTAATTCTAACAATAATTCAACACTAATCTGGTTTATAGTGCAGGTTCAATTCCTATATCCCCTTAATCAACAAAATTAACTAGTGCAGTGATCAATTCCCCTAATTACTGTCTCTTATAACACTTAAGCGCCTTAATATTACCTAATTAGTCCATATTACCACCTAATCAATCCATTAACCTATACCCATTAGAAATTGGCTTCACATAACCCTAACCCATAACTAATTAGTGCATATTGAAGTAAAAGAATAAAGTAAAAACATTGAATTTAAATTAGCATGAAAATAAAGAAATCTAGTAAAGAAATCAATAAATGAAAGCATTAAACTAAAGACAATAAATGAAAGCATTTAAACAAAGTAGGCATGAAACTTAAGAAGAAAAGAAATGCAATAAATATAAATGAAAGTCTTACAAGTTGTAAAAGAAAGCAACACAACAATGGAAAGAAAATAAAGGAAGAAAGGCTAAAAATTCCTCTCCAAGTGGGAAGGAGAAAAGAAGAAAAACAAGAGTGGTAGATACTCATTTCAACCCCAAAAAGATGATTTTATAGTAGGATTAGGGGCTGGAGTGAAAGGACATAATAGCCCTTAAAAAAGGGCTCAAAATGGCTAATCTTCAAATCATGCTTCTCGGGTGGAACTAGCTGTCGCTGAGTTTGGAGCTTGCTTACTTTGAGGTGCCTTCTAGAGGACCACGCCTATGGCGAGCTCCTAAAGCATTAAAGCTCGCCTATGGCAAGGTGCTTAGACAACTCTGCACAATTTCGTTGTTTTGCCTCTAAAATCCTCGTTCAACTTTCGATTGATGGACTATTTTCTCTTACCAAATCCTATCACATTGAGAATGTTATTAACTATAATAAAAACTTAAAATAAATCCTAACATTTAAATAAAATTCTCACAAAAGAGACCAAAAATGAAAGACAAACAAAAACGAACGAAAACCTAACTTCTAGTGGAATTGGGCTAAATACAAGACACAAATTCTAAACACATGAAGCTAATAAAATATCATAATTAACACTTAAATAAGTACTAAAACACTTTGTAAAAAGATACTAACACATTCTAATATGCAAAAGTACAAATACACCAAAACACATATTAAAGCACTAAGACATGACATGCTCAAATCTAGTAATAAAATCGTTAAATTTAGAGTACACATAAGTCTAGTTTCCTAGAGTTATCATACTTCCAAATTTAAGCTTTTGCTCATCTCGAGCAAAATAAGGATAAGAAAAGAAGAAGGAAAATGACTAACACAAAACACATAATACAACTAGCAAAGTTGAAATGTTGAACTCTAGTACACTTGTCAAAAGCTAAAATAGGGTTTTAACTCAACAAACTAAAAATTTTTATCTACTCCTCCATTTACAAAATTGTGTACTAGTTTTGGTTATAAGCATTACTTTGACAGATAAAGTGTTCATGAAATGCCAATTTAAATGCAAGTTGATCTAAAGCAAACAAGGCAACTTTCTCAGAAATTTGCTTCAAGTATAGAAATATCATTAAGACTTGTTTTGAGAAGTACAAATCAATGCAAATGAATACACAATGGTATTTCTTGGCAACCAAAGGTTTAGCAAAGATATCAACCGAAGCAGTACTTCACCTCTGACTCTCTTTAATATCTATTAGACTTGATTAAGGATCTTGTAGACTTTTTCAAGCTATAATGTAGGCTACGGTAATAGGCTAGGATAAATTTGGATATAAGTGACTTGAATCACTTTAGTCACTTGAATATAAACTCTTGGACAATTATCCCATGTATAAAGTCCCAAAACTAAAATTACAAAAACCAATAATCACTTGAAAGGTAAGAACACTATTTTTATTGAATTGACTATGGATGCAAAGAAAACCTTCTTATTGAAAAAAGAACATAACACTTGCAATTATTTGCTTTCCTTTTTTCAATTTTTACTTGTGTTATTATATTTTTTAATTTTCTTTCATTTGCTCTTCTTTGAAATAACAACAATAAAAAACATAACAATTACAAAAAAGGATAAATATAAACTACATTGAACTCTTGACTTCTTTCCCCTGAATACAAAAAAACTCTTCATGAATCATCTTAATACAATAAACCATTTTATTTAAGAATTCAAAAAGATCAAAATAACTCTAAGGTGATGAGTTTGAAATAGGATATATAAAGAAAGTGAATTGGTTAAATTATGTAGTTGACAAAGAAATAAGGCTATAAGACTAATTAGGGACACTTGGAATAAAACAGATATCGGGTAGGCAATTTTGGCTCAAATGGTATGAAGAAAATGCTTAGATCATTTTCAAAATCCGGCTATCTAAGTAGAAATGAGGATTCACACCACTCCAATTAATGCACCAAGTTGAACCTCACAAAACCCACAAAATAACAAAAAACGCAAGTTCACGCAAAATGACCAATGTACACTTAACTCATTTCTTTCTCTACTCAAAATCAATTTCTAAAAATATTGTAATTTTAAACTGTAGCAACAATCAATTGAACTTTGTATTACAAAAATGCCTATGAAAAAAGTAAAGTTTGAAGTCTAGTTAAGAAAAATATTTTAATAAAGTATTTGATTACGTGATTTGAGTTTCAAGGGTTAAATCCCATTTTTCACATAAAGTATAACCTATACACAAGATAGATTCAATACCCAATTTCAACTTTCACAAACAACAAAAAAGAACACATTCACATTGAAAAAGACAATAGGGACTACCACACTTTCAATATCATTCAATTATGAATACAACTCATCCTATCACTCACCAATTCACTAGAAATAAAAATAATAGTAGACAGTACATAAATACATACTTAGTGACAATCTTAACACGCTTTCTTAGATTAGTTAAATTACTTGTCTTGTTTAAAGCTTTCTTAGTTAAGTATCTCGGTAGTTAGTGATAACTCCTTTATTATCTTGTCTAACTAGTATAACGACCCTTTAGGCCTAGTAATCACCATCTCAATTCGCATAGGAATGATACCCACTCATCACTAGTCCATAAACTTACCTCATATATTTGCGAGAATGAAGGTGTTCGTTAAATATACAAGGGATTTATTCTTATTACTTGTTTGACATCCAAAACCTTACCAACCTAGAGCGAACAGGCACAATTAGAAAGTGTTTGAGGCACTATAAAAAAAGTTAAACCTCCTATAATGATGCCCTCTAATTGATAGAAACCGTTGAAGTTGTATATATCAGCAATGGATGAAACCGTTTGTTGTTTCCTTGATCAAGATGAAGGGGCTCAAGAACGAGCAGTATATTACATAAGTAAAATCTTGATACCCGTAGAACAGAGGTATAACCCTATAGAAAAGATGTGTTTATCTTCATTTTTTGTTGCACATAGACTTTGGCATTACATGTTGCCAGTTGCATTCATGTGATTTTAAAAATTAATCTTATTAAATACATGCTTTATCGGCCAACTCTTAGTGGCCAAATTGGCAAATGGGCTTTATACCTCATGGATTATAAGTTCTTGCACGTATCACAAATGACAGTTAAAGGCCAAGCCTTGGCCAACTTCTTGGCTAAACATACGCAAAACGCAGAAGAAAAAAATGAACGAAACCAATACAAATATTAATCAAATTTGAAACATTATATGGAATATGAGCTTTGATGTTGGTCTAGCACCAAAATGAGCAATGGTGCTAGCATCGTAACACTAATAGCCAAGGTGTCAAGAAAATGTATTCTTTTAAACTCACGTTTGATTGTTCAAATAATCAAGCCGAGGAAGCCTTAATAATTGGCTTAGAAATACTCATGGAGATACAAGTAGGAGAAGTAAAGGTAGAACAGCATTCACAATTAGTGATAAATCAAGTGAATAGTAATTGTCAGTGTAACCATACCATCTTAATGAAATATTTAATGGTGGTTTGTAAGCTAATCAAAGTTTTTGATGTAATAGTCTTTGAGCATGTACTAAGAGCAAGAAATGTATAGGACAATAAATTGGCCCAGATAGTGTTGAAGCGGACAGTACCTGACTGGTGAAGATGTATCTGTCTCTTATAGGGTAATCAAAAGAATCATACTTTTTTATTTTAATCGGCAACAAAAGTACTTGTTTGGTGTCCTCAAAGTTAGATCACATATTATACCAACGAGGGAATGATGAAATGCTTTTTTTGAAATGTCTAAGCAAACCCGTGTTATGCAGCTACTAGAAGTGCATAAGGGATTTTTGGATCTCACTAGGGGATAGGAAAATGATGTGGATATTATAGAGTCATTTTTCATTAGTCCACCATGATGGTAATTACATAGAATTTGCAAGAGGACGTATAAAATGCCAAACACATGCGCCGATTCAGAGAGTGCTAGAAAGAAAATAAAAATAATTGTGAAGCAGCTTTCAGATGTTGAAGAATAGACAAAATTGGCATGACTTTGCCCCCTTCATCGTAGTAACATATTTATATAATAATAGCAATGGATTATTTCACAAAATGGGCCGAACCTGCATTGATAAGGAAGCTTAACCAAAAAATAGTGGTGGGGTTCATTAGGGAGTATGTAATCCATCGATTCAGGCTATCGAAATGATTGCTATGGACCAGGCGTTATGTTTCACTATGTAATTTATTAAAGAGTTTGCTAAAGAAATAGGATTTAGGATCACATCCTGATGCATCAATACCGTACTTCACCCAGAATAACAGTCAGCCTGAATCAACCAACAAAATATTGAAAAATATAGTTAAGAAGATGATTGAAGATCATACTAGATTCTGGCACGAATTGTTAATGGAAGCTTTATGGGCATGCAGGTTGTCATATCAAACTTGTATAGGTATGTCTTCTTACTCATTTATTTTATGGACACAATGCAATTTTGCCAATCGAAGTTACATTAGGTGCCTAACAATTAGCTCACAAACATGGCCTACTCACCAATGCATATAGCTAGTCTATGTTAGATGAATTGCTAACACTCATGAAGAAAGGCTAATTGTATTGGATTATTTAGAGGCCAATAAAAGAAGGGTGGCCGATTTGTACAATAGAAAAGTGACACGCTAAGTATTTTAAGTGAAATGACCAAGTTTGGAGAGCCATCCTTCTAATAGGAAAGAAAGACCCTAGCTTAGGAAGTGGAGTTCAAATTGGGAGACCCATTGTGGTAAAGAAACTATTACACAGTGGAGTATACATGCTTGCTGATTTGGTTGGCAGTGTTCATAAGAAACCTACTAATGATATCTACTTGAAAGAATTTAACCCTTCAGCATGGGAATGCCTAACAAATGATGAAGGTGAGGTCGTGTATAGAACGGTCATAATAGAATACCCTACAGGGAAATCAAAACAAACAAGGTGCCAGAGTTTTAGCCACTAAAAAAAAGTCTCATCTAAGATGTAAGGAGTCAAGTGAACAACAAATAATGGTAATTTCAAGCAAAAGTCATTCATTAGAAAGGCCGAAACATACTTTGAAATAAATGAGTACTCGGCCTTATGGCTGTTACAAGATAAATGTAAATGATCGGAACAAACCAGCTGCACAAAAAGAAGTTGTAACAAATGGTCAAGTCGCTGGAGCATTATCATCAGAAGCTTGAGTGGAAGAGACTTGAGAAGGCATGATTGGAAGGATAGAAGAACAATTACGCATACCTGGAACATTGTCATAATCACCCATCATTGGTTTGGCTTTGAGTTTGAGATACGGGGTCCTAACCAAGTTCGTTACTCCCTAACATACCGAGGACGCTATTGCAAAATAAAGTATAAATATCCCCAGTTCGTCTAGCCTTGGCATCTTCATTGATTCTATCAATCTCGAAACTGGTCAGCTTATGCCGATGGGATTCCTGATCAAACAGTAAGGGGTTGAGCTTCTCTTCCAATTCAGGCTGCATGTTCAGATATGTTTCCTTCAGCTTCCTAAGCAGACTGATAAGATGCCAAAGTGGAATTGGCTCGTTTCTATGCTTCAGCTCGAGGGGGGTAGGATGGAAACATAAGAATCTAAAGTTTGTTTGACCCCCAATCGAGAGTTGATCATCAATAGCACTCCTAAAGGCCAAGAGTCACTTGATCAGTTCATCATATTTGTTGAGCAAAACTTCATCAATAGATTTGGTGACGAGGGAATCTAAATAGTGCCGAATATCAACAACACGACCTTGGTCCACTCTAGATATTACAGGGCCCAAACTTCCAGAAAAGGCCAAGGGAGCATTAGTCAAACTCCTTATTTGATCCAACAAGGTGTGCAATCTGGTTAATTAGAATGGTGTTAAGTCAAAAGTAGCATGAAGAAACGAATGCTGAGAAAGAGAGCAAGACACTAAAAAGTAATGGGGAGAATGGATACTGGAACTGTTTCAATAGAGACTTTGGCTTAAAAGCCTCAATAATTGGTTGGACGCTAGACTTATAATGATTAGTATGGTCGCCCAGATCGACAACATCTATAGTTACTCTTATCGACTGAGAAGGTTTCACTGGGGTAGAAGTGGTTAAGGTCTTTAGTAGGTTGCTACTGACAACAGAAGAGGATTTAATAGAGACAGATTTGGTCGGCCTCCTAGAAGTGGCGGTTGAAGTTTCTTTCGTTGAGTGGTAGCAGATCATGACTTAATACCAGTGGTCTACAAAATGAAGTTCTGAAACATGAGTAGAATTTATCGGCAATGAAGAAAGGAATCTAGATAAGAATATCATATTAAGAACTGGACGACCTTTGCCAAACAACTAAGTTTATTGCAAGAAGCAACTGTTAACTCTTCTTCGTCCTTACTATCCTCAAATGAACCGATCTCAGTGGGTTGTGCTTTTCTTCGTTTAGCCTCTGCAAGCAATAAGAAGTTAACAAATTAGTGGCGAAAAGCATATAAGGAGGAACAACCGATAGGTACCCAGATTCGATGGAATATTCCTAACTAAATCCAACCTAGTCATAGACTTCAATTTCCAGGATGAGCGTAGAAACCAACAAAGGTCACCATTTCAGTAGACGAAGTAGAAACACTGGCAAGACAGAACACATTCATAAGAGCAAAGTCAAATGAAGGAAGCCTGGGAGTTCCCTGGATTCAGCTTTGGAAGAACTCTTCGAAAACGGGGCAATTGGAGCTATCATTAGCATAGTTATTAAACCCAACCCCGGGAAGAACCTAGTGAGGAAGATGGGTCAATAGGTTATTGGTTCAATCCAGTGAGTTACTAATTCAAGCAGTAGGTCATTAATATAATATTATTATATTAGTCTGTATAATAATTTTAAATTGTTAGATGAAACACATGTGTTGAAAAGAATTTAAAAAACATATTCATTAATTTTCTAATCTATTATAAAGAATTTAGAATTATGATTTCTCTAAAACTACAATAGAATAGACTAAAATGTATATGTTTAGGTTTTTGTAGTATAATGATGTATAACAAATGTCTACAATATGTCCATTTGTTTAGATATCTTGTGATATATCCAATTTAAAATTTTACCAATACGAAAAATATTTTATTATTTGGTAACTTATGTTTGAATTTTTTTTTTTAAAATATCATTTTTTATTATTTTGAAAATATTTAATATTATTTTGAAAATAAAGACATAAAATGTTATAACTATGACTTTATTTGAGAGAGATAAGGAAAGAAGAGCAAAGATAAAGTTCACTAATAATATTAGTAAAAGAAAAGAAAATATCACCAACAAAGAGTCTAGTATGTGTTAAGATGTTAGATGTCCTGGTGGTAGGAGCTTTGCTCTTCTAGGAAATGTTCAGGGGTTCGAACCTGGGCAATTGAATTTTCCATTTATTCTGGAACCCATGGTCTACTTATCCTTATCTAGTCCAATTAGGAACCCAATCCGGTCTAGTAGGCAGTTTACCAGGTAGACCAATTGAACCGTCAAGCTGAGCCGGCTTCAATAACTTTGATTATTAGTCCAAATTTAAAACCATTCCCTCAAGTAATGATCTCCGCAATTGAATTTTCCATTTATTCTGGAACCCATGGTCTACTTATCCTTATCTAGTCCAATTAGGAACCCAATCCGGTCTAGTAGGCAGTTTACCAAGTAGACCAATTGAACCGTCAAGCTGAGCCGGCTTCAATAATTTTGATTATTAGTCCAAATTTAAAACCATTCCCTCAAGTAATGATCTCGGCAAGCCTCATGTTTTTGGTTGAGCACTTGAGTGGCTTCAACTATGATTTTAGTACGTCAAGGGGAATCCACTTGATATTGTAATAAGATGACTTTATTTTTTTGAATGCCTGGATCTCCCTTATCAATTCAGCTTTGAAAGTCTTCTTTCTCTTCTTAGGGGCTCAATCTCTCATGAGGCCGATGATGAGATAGAGATTGTGGAGTAAAATAAACAAAGTTTATCAAAGAAATTAGCCAAGGATTGGTTGCAATATTATTGTTTGAACAGGGTCCACCAGGAGTTAAAAAGGAGAAAATTCTAAGAATATGCCTATTTTCCAAATTTATTCTATTTGTGTGCCTATTTCAAAGTGGTGTTCCGAAGCAGTGGAACTCGCATTCGGAGAATGCGAGTTCCAGAAAATTTTTAAAAAAAAAAATTTATTTGTTCTTGACTGACCTCGCATTCAGGGAATGCGAGGTCCTATTTTTTTTTTTTTTTTAAAAATGCGTTGTAATGAATTTTTGTTTTTTTTTTTTGTTATAGCTAATTTGACTATGTATATATATATATATATATATATATTTTTTTTTAGAATTTAGCAAATTTGACTATGTATATTGCGAATGGATAAATCGTGCACTATTACAAAAATAGAAAAAATGAATGATTTTGGAAATTTGACTATGTATATTGCGAATGGAAATTGTGCACTATTACAAAAATAGAAAAATGAAGGATTTGACTGTAAGATAAAATCATTTAAATAGTAAATCGTAAATTATAAACTATAACATTAACGAAGTTGTAGGATATTTGGGAATAGTAAACCATTATCTTTAAATCATAAACTATAACATTAACGAAATAGTACACGAATGAAATGTGTAAACCCGTTAATTTATTAATTTATCGTATTTTTGATAAAATTTTGACAGAACCTCCCCTATTTTACGAACATTCTCCCTACCAACAACCAAACCCAACAAGGGCAACAAACATCCATAAAAGCCCGACAAGGGCTAAAAAACATAAATACAAACCTAATAACAATAAAAATCACCCGCTAGGGCGAACAATGATATACGAATAACATACATGAATCCCACAATATTGCCATTTCCCCCATTTCAAATGCGCCTCCTCCATGATTCCTCCTCGCCGCGCATTGATCTCTAGGTTTAGGCACCCTTTTTGATCGACGGACATAGATGTGTAAAGGAGTCACCTCGCTGTTGAGTATGGCGAGGTCATTTCCGCCTGAAGACCTCGCATTCCTCAAGTGGTTGTTGACCTCGCATTTGAGGAATGCGAGGTCGGTCAATTTTGACTGACCTCGCATTCCTCGAATGCGAGGTCAGTCAACACTAATAATTTTATTTATTTTTTTTTTATTTTTTAATTTTTGGAACTCGCATTCGGAGAATGCGAGTTCCACTCCTTCGGATCAAAGTTCGAATGCGAGTTCCACTCCTTCGGAACACAACTTTGAAATAGGCATACAAATAGAACACATTTGAAAAATGGCATAAAAATATAAATTCTTCCGTTAAAAAGGTCAGTAAGTAGCTTGCTAGGTGAAAAGGATATAAAATCAAATTGTTCAACACGAGTTTGGTTTTGTGCTTGAAACGCTTCTAATTTGCATTTCTTGTTCAAGCACATGTTGCCGAAACCCTAGTTGATTAATTAAGTTAGGGAGAATGACCGACATGGACTGAATCAACCAAAATTAACGGGCCACAAAATAGGCCAGGTAGAACTCTACTCCAATATTGGCAACATTACGTGGTACCAGCTGGTAGCCAAGGGTAAGTTCTGAGTGGTGATGCAAAAAGCCCAAATCGTGGCCTGTTCTTTTTCATCCCTCTCACTCATAAGATGAGTCGGGAACAATAGCTTGAACCAAGGAATGGATAGATATTGCCACGATATCAGTATCGCAAATATGGGTTTGGAAGCAGTGGCATCATGATAAAAGATATTGATGTAATCAGTAAATCTCTTAACTCCTGGATTTGAAGGGGGATCATGGTCTGCAAAGTGAATATGGAATACGGCAACTGGTGAACTTTCATCGATGTGGCCTGGTCTAATAGTTATAAAATAACTTCGCAACGATAGCTATAGAATCCACCTCGGTCATAGGATGTCTTCCAACTTTTTGGCTTCAAATTCAGCCTAACCTCATGTAGGGTCAAAATAACAACCGGGGCCAAAGCAAGAGCTTCCATCTGCAAGGGCGACAACAAGGTTGTAATAATTTACGATCACTTGAAAGGCGAAGGGACAGAAGATATATCAGTTAAGCCAGAAAGCCTAGAAACTAATGTGTTCCTGAGTGGTAGCGTCTTCGAAATGCTCAACCAAAAAGGGGTTGTAAGACTTCCTAGATTTTGAGAAGTGACCAAAGTTGGCCGTATTAGTTACGTATGACAAGCTGTAATTGACAGCTTGGCTATAAGGTCTTAGTCCAGTCAAGAGGCCTACATCTAGGATGGTTGGGGTCATCGGCTCACATGAAAATAAAAATAAAAAAATTGATATTGGAACTTCAGAAACATCTAACAGCTAGAATGAGCTCATGCTTTGACTAAATGACTTTAGTATAGAGTTGGATGGCTTTGAAGATACTTGTTGATTTTCACACATTACTGAGGAAAGGTTTTGCAGACATTTAGTCCAGGATACCGACCGATTATGGATGCCCAGGTTTGTGGACCATGGAGCTTCTCAAAATGAAAGGAAGGAAGTCAATTACGCCTAAAAGTGTTAGATTTGTAGATAAATAAAAATTTCCTACAAAAATTGTGTAGGGTGAGCAAGTCGAGGATTCGCTCAGAAAAGTTCTCGTAACGGGGACCAAGGATGCAATATAAAGAACCATCGTTTAGAGAAAAATAGGTCAATACCTATGAGGCAATGTAGAGAGTTTCAGCCGCGTTAGTAGGATTGCTGACACTTAGACTTTTAGGAACCGACTGGTTGGTTACCATGGATACAAAAAATAGAAGCGAGGATAAAAGAGAGAAAATAGGTCTACTGATGAGAGGTAAAAGTAAAACCTTATTTCACAACTAAAGTTATGAGATTGATATGAAATAAATGAGGAGAGACGGTTTTATGGAAATGACTCGAGTTTGAGTCAAACAGGAGTCTGTCAGCCGAATGAGAAAATTTTGAATTTCAAAATATGGGCTGCTCAAGGGTAAGGCTGATTCAGCATATAATTATGAGATAGGTAATCTCAAATCCCTCGGGAAGAGAAGAGGTTAGAAGGGGTTGACAAAATAATGATGTTGGCACTAGCTTAATCATTATAAACAACTCAAAGTTTGAAAAGAAAGGGATAACTCGTGAGCACGTGAATTCAAATGGTCTATCCATAGACCCAGCCAATGTAGAGGTTTGAAAAAGGGCAGACCGATGATCACCGATTGACAAAATGGTTTCGGCCAAAAAATAAAGGCATAGCCAAATTAAGATAAGGCCGAAGAATGGCATCTATGGAAGGCATCAAAGGCAAATCAGCTCATAGGTAATAGCATAAATTAGAAGTAATGTGAAAGCCGGTGGTGCCCAATTTACAGCGAAAATCGTGTAGAACATGAGAGTCCAAGACATGCAATGTACTAAAAGGAAAGAGAGAAATTGGAGGGAACGGTTAAGGAAACTGTCTAAAAAGAAATCATTAGTAACGGTTACAACAACAGAAGTCAAAAATGGAAAAAGAACAGGAGGCAAACAAAACAATCTAGATCCAGAAAAAGATTACTCCAAAAACACTCTCAAGGAAGGATTCTTAGTTTGTAGTTTATTTCTTAGTCATCATAGGTGTAAGTTAGATTTACTTTGTCTTTCGGTCATTGGATCTTTGTACATCAAGATCCTAGTAAAATTGTAGGATCTGGAGTCCAATAAATTGAGTCTTAAATTCGGTAGCAGTGTTTGTAATCATGTTCACAAGTGTCTCTGTTATAAATTTCAGTTGAAGTCATTGAGTAATGGAGTTTTTTTTTCCACGTGTCTTCAAGTGTCTAGAATGAATATCTACTTTGTTGTTTACAGCAACCCTTTTCAATTTCAATCACTGATTTGAGCTTTCAATTTCATTTGAGGCGGACGAGCAATAATATTTGTGAGGTCAGGTAGGAAAAAAAATGAAATAGTCAATTTCAACAATTCTTCTTGAAACAGTATGGCATTCTAAACATCTTGTAATCAATGGGAATTTGGTTTGTTTATCATTTTCGGTCCAAGTCACCAAAATCTGCACGAGCACATTGCACAATCGTTGCTTTTATTATTATATTACAACCTTCAATTCATTATAAATTACACCCAATTCTTCAACTATTGTCATCAACGTGTTCAATCAATATTAAATTTCACCAATTTAAAACCTTTACAATCTAGTTCACTGAGCATCAAATTATGCAAAAGAATTTGGAAATCTGATTTCTAAACATTCACATCCTCGAATACAATTTCAACTCTAACATGGATCCTATAAAATAACAACAAATAATTTCTAAACAAAGTGGAAGAACTTTTTTACCTCTAAAATACCTTATGGTTAGGTGATAATTCTTTCTCCAATTAGGGACATGAAGGGGGGTCACCTCCACCCAAGTTTTAAAATTCTAGTTTTTGCTCATGAAAATTTTTAATAATTTTATTGCATACTATTATAAAAATAAGACTTTATCCCTCAAAATTTTATAAAATACATAAAACTGTCCTCAAAATATATTTTTATATAGTTTTATTCCCCAAAACTTTGGAAATTTTATTATTTTCTTTGATTTAACCTCATAAAAAACTTTTATGAAAATTTTAACCCGAACTTTGGATTTTTTAAAAAAATTTAACCTCATAAAAAATTAGGCTTTACTCGCTTAAAATTTTACAAAAAATATAAAAATGTTTCCCTAAATATATATATAAAATAGTTTTGCCCCCAAAAGTCCGATTCTTGGGTTTGTGCCTATCTCCAATGGTGATTTTTCTTGCACTTTTTCTTCCTCAAATTTCACTTTTCATGTTCCATATTCTTTCTCTATTTCTTAATTGTCCACTGCCTTCCTATTTCTTTTTATTCTTTATTTCAGTATAATCTAAAAATATTACCAGCTAGCCAACAACACAAGTACTACTGCCACAAGCTTCTTTTGTTTTTAATCTATATTATTGTAGAAATAAGATTTAAAGGAAAGAGAATATGGTTTTTGAATCAACCAATATTTATAAAAAGTTTAGTCTTGCAAGATTTAAATAGTGGCAAACCTAGCCCTACACTTGTCATATACCACCATGTGTTATGCATGCAAGCCACTGGAGCAAGAACGTTGTTTCTTCTTTATTTTTGGGCAAAATCAATTATTGTAATACCGGACTTTTTTTTGATCATTTTACACATTTTTGTACTTTATTTTATCCTTTTAAATACTCATTAATATCCCTTTCAAATATTAAATAATCGTTTACTCTTTTTAAATATTTTCTAAAATTTTCAGGTAAAATTATAATTTTACAAAACTTGAGGGACTAAAATGCAAATCTTGAAAATCTATTAAAACATCGTTACGAAGTTTCCTACCTAATTGTTACTTTTATTTCCACAAACACATTCCAGAGACAAATTACCAAAACGTATTTTTTGCCCAATTTCTCAAATCTAATTATCTATTCAGATCTGAATTTTCCTCCCAAATCAAATTGGTGATCCAAGAATTCTCGTAGACCTTCAATCCAACTTCAAAAGTAAGTTTTACTTCAAGATTTGCATGATTTTTATGCTAAATTTAAGTTCCTCACGAAATTAATTCGTTTAATTTCGTTGTTTTGTGAATTAATTTTAGTACCAAATATATTTACGAGCTACTAGGACTCGATTTATGGGTTGGAATTACTTTTTTAACTATTGTTTTTGTGAGATTTGAATTAGAGTTTTGACAATTCTTAACCTAGTGACATATTCGAATTGTGAACCCTAATTTTAGATTTTTATCTTATTTTCAGGAATTTAAAAAAACCCTTACTTGTTTGTGTTCGGTTATTGTCTAATTTGAGAATTTGCGTGATACTCAAAAGTGAACCCCTATCTTGATTTTTTATCCTAACGGTATAACACTTTCCTGGTTTAAGTGATTCGGAATTAGAATTTTAGACCATTAAAATTAGGATACGTCTACGAAATCGTATTTTCGAGATAATTAACGTTTACGCCTTTTGATCGATACTTTGTATATGATTGGTATTGTAATCCTAGAATAATTGATATTAAGTTAAGGATTATTTATTTTGATTAATGTTTATACGGTAAGTACGTTTATAAGTTATATGTCCGTTATGTAATGTACCATTTGTTCATTATTGTGCTATGTGTTAATGAATGATTACTGTGAAGGGCTCAATGGGTCACTTTAGTGGATTTGGTTATGAGTGCGTGAATGAAATGATATACTGAGTACTCTGCTTCGTAAATCTTATATCCAGTCTATCAAAAAGACAAGTGATAGACACTCCGTTATGCCTTGTCTACTCGGACGAATAATAGATAGACCTGGATCCAGTGCTGGGAAGGCTTTTGTGAACCATGAGTTCCTTTAATTGTTGGAAATGTCTCGTATATTGTTCCCTATACTGATTGTATACATGTTATCTATAATTGGGTTTAAATATTATTTACTAAGCACGATGTCTTGCTTACTCCGTTATTATTTTCTCCATTGTTTGTAGTCGATGACCAATACGAGATGTCAACAAGTGCTGAGTCAGGTATTGACCTGGGAAAGGGTTGCAGTTCGGATCCCAGTTATTGGAGCTAGAGTTTTCATGCTTACTATTTTAGTGTGATGTTTGTTCTTGTGTTTAGGCCTGAGTGCCTATGGACTTGTTAGATTTGTCTTATGATTGAATTTCTGACTGTTGTGGGATTATGGTTTGTTGTTTGTATATGATTGTGATTTGGTCATTGTGGATTGTTATGGATATGGCTGTTGAATATACTTTGTGCTCTTGTATTGGTTGATGTTGAGGTCTAATGACAGGTATTATGGTTTGTATATTGCTCTTGTACTGTGCCTTACATGCTTGGGGTGATCCCCAGACGCAGTGTGTCATTGTCTCATTTTGGGGGCGTGACATTGAGTGGTATCAGAGCCTAGGTTATTCAATCATGTGTCTAGTATTAAGTTGAACTGTTATTATTAGTGAGTGCAGTATTAGGGACTTGGACTTGTAAGTAACTCAGAGTTTGGGACTGGCCAACCTAAACTAGGAGTTACTGCCATTCCTTGTTCGTAATACTTAGGTGGGGAATGGTTGAAGTGTGTAGGTGTGTTATTTCATGGCTAATGTCTGAATAAGAATTGACTGTGATATTTACCCTATATGAAATGTGCAAGAAATGGAATCAGAATAGACAGAATTAGATTGTTATAACTCAGAAGGGGACACCTGTGCAAGGGACTGGGACCATCTTGTTACAAGTTGAGGAATCTATTGGGATAGATCAAGAGGCAAGAAGATAGATTCAGACTGAGTCGCAGACCAGCAGCTACAACAATTACAACACTCTCAACCGTCAAAAACACCTGTACCGGTGATAGATTATGCCACAATTGCTGGCGATTGTAGGGCAAGCGGTGCATGCAGCCTTTCATACTACTCCTGTGACTTCTGCACCTAATCCACCGACACAACAGAGGCTAAGGATGTTGACTTCCTTCTCTTATTACCACTATTACCGGGCAATCACAAAGCTCAATATTCCTACTTTTGAGGGTAGACACGATCCTGACAAAATAGAAAAATGGTTGGGCCAAATTGAAGAAAATTTAAAATTGTTGAAGGTGCCTGATGAGTATGGGGTCCCGATAGTCAAGCCTTATTTGGTTAAAGATGCAGCAAGATGGTGGAAAGGGGTAAGACATGTACTTGCCTCTACAGGACAGATTTCATGGGTGGCTTTCAGGAAGGCATTTCTGGAGCACTTTTACCCTTCACACCTGAGAGTTAAGTGGAGTGACGAATTTAATTTATTTAGACAGACTCCAAGAATGTCAGTATTAGAGTATTCACACAGATTTCATGCATTAGGGATGTTTACTCTAGGGATCATGAGTGATAAGGTAGAAAAATGTGATCGTTTCAGAAGAGATTTGCTAAAAGATATCCGGGATAGAATAGCAGCTGTAGACACAGATATATTCAAAAAGTTGTATGATGCTAGTGCCCGTGTAGAGACATACATGTTGAGACGATAGGCAGCGGAAGAAAGGGATGACAGAGGTCCATATGTTGATCTACAGAGACCAATTTATAAACCTTCAGTACCTCAGTGTATGACCACTGCAGCCACTATTTTTACAGTTTCGTGGTTTCAGACCCTAGCCACCACAAGTAAGACTGCGACCACCCTTAGATATCGTTGGACCCTCTCGGGTTATTGACAAGAGGGGAGGGACAGTATCAGCACCAATCCCACTTTAGACACGACCTCGTATTCCAGAGTGTAGTTATTGTCATCGTTATAACATAAAAGAGTGCAGGTGGAGATCCAGAGCATGCATTGCCTGTGACAGTTTTGAGCACAGGATCAGAGACTGCCTTACTGTCAGGCCAAGACCATCACAGCGGCAGATGCCACAAGAGATGAGTTGTAGCGACACTGGTCCAGTGTTATAGCCCGTGTTTATGCTTTGACCCAGCAAGAAGCAGATGGATCGGGCCGAGTTGTGACAGGTATGATATTAATCAATAATGTGTAACAACCTACGACTGCTCTATTTGATAGTAGTGCTACGCATTCCTTCATTTTTAGAACACTCGGTAGAAAGTTGAATGTTAAACCCGATTGGCTTGATATCCCTTATAGAATGGGTACACCACGAAATAGGATTCTTGAATCTAGATAGGTATATCCTAGTTGTAAGGTATCATTGAGTGATTATGAATTTGATGCTAATTTAGTGCAACTTAATATGTCTAATTTTGAAGTATACTGGGTATGGATTAGTTGTCTCGTAATTATGCTCACTTAGACTGCAGGGAAAAGAAAGTCAGGTTTTGTTTGCCAAAAAGAGGAAATTGTGTATCAAGGTGGTATCAAGAAACTAGACAGACAACCTATACCACTACTATCAGCATTACAAGCACAAAGGGCATTGAGGAAAGGTTGTGAAGCATTTTTGGTTTACGTGATCAATATAGAAAAAGAAGGTACTAAACTAGAAGACATTTCAGTGGTCCGAGAGTTTTCAGATGTCTTTCTAGAGGTCATTTGCCAGGCTTACCACCAGAGCGGGAAATAGAGTTTGAAATTAATCTACCACCAGAGACTACCCCAATCTCTAAGGCTCCTTACAGAATGACCCCAACAGAGCTTAAGGAATTGAAGACGTAATTGCAAGACTTATTAGATAAGAAATTCATCAGATCCAGTGTATCTCCTTGGGGAGCTCCAGTATTGTTCGTGAAGAAAAAGATGGCAGGCTCAGATTATGTATTGACTATCAGGAATTGAACAAAGTCACAATCACGAATAAATATCCCTTGCCAAGGATTGATGATTTGTTTGATAAATTGAAATGTGCTAGGGTATTTTCCAAGATAGATCTAAGATCCGGTTATTATCAGTTGAGGATAAAGTCAGCGGATGTTTGAAAGAGTGCTTTTTGAACTAGATACGGTTATTATCAGTTGAGGATCAAGATATATCTGAGTTCTTGGTGATGCCTTTTAGACTGACTAATGCACCTGCAGCTTTCATGGACCTGATGATTAGAGTATCTATCAGTCAATTCTATCTTTATTTAGACAGGTTTATGATAGTATTCATTGATAATATCTTGGTTTACTCATCTTCAACGGAGGAGCACTAAACCCATCTCAGACTGGCCTTGCAGAAGTTAAGGAAGCAGAAGTTATATGCAAAGTTCAGTAAATGTGAATTTTGGTTGAAGAGTGCAACATTTCTGAGGCATATCATCTCGAAAAATGGAGTGTCAGTGGATCGCAAGAAAATTGAGGCAATCGTTGATTGGCCCAGACCGACAAATGTGATAGAGGTTCGTAGTTTCTTGGGTTTGGCAGGTTACTGCTGAAAATTTGTAGAAGGATTTTCCTTGACAGCTGTGCCATTAACCAGACTTACCCAGAAGAAGACCAAGTTTGTGTGGGATGCAGATTGTGAGGCTAGTTTCCAGGAGTTGAAGAAGAGATTGATATCAGCACCAGTGTTAACCTTGCTATCCGAGATTGAAGAGTATGTGATCTACCGTGGTGTTTCTAAAAATGGTTTGGGTGTGTGTATTGATGCATAATAGTAGGGTTATTGCCTATGCCTCGTGACAGTTGAGGCCTTATGAACAGAACTACCTACTCATTAACTGAAATTAGCAGCCATTGTATTTGCCTTGAAGATTTGGAGACACTATCTTTATGGGGAGCAGTGTGAAATATTTACAGATCATCAAAGTCTCAAATACTTATTCACATAGAAAGAACTTAATATGAGGCAGCGCAGATGGTTAGAACTACTCAAAGTCCATGACTTAAAGATCAGTTATCATCCAGGAAAAGCTAACAGGGTAGCAGATGCACTGAGCAGAAAATCTTCAGAGGTCACAACTAATATGTTGATAAGGCAAATAGAGGAATTAAATTTAGAGATTGTGCAGTCCACATCCAATATTTTAGCAGCACTTGTGGTACGACGAACTTTGATAGACAGGATTAAATAAGCTCAAATTACAAATCTAGAATTATTGAAGATCAAGAATAGGATGGAAAGTGGAGATCCAGGAGAATTCATTAGGTTGATAATGGCGTTGTTTTGGATGCAAAGACGGCTTTGTGTACTTGCAAATGAAAACTTGAAGAAAAAGGTCATGGCTGAAGCTCACAGTTCTAGATTTTCTATTCATCCAGGCAACACTAAAATGTACAAGGATTTGAAACAACATTTCTGGTGGAATAACATGAAAAGGGAAATTGTTGAATTTGTATCTAAGTGTTTAGTTTGTCAACAGGTAAAGACTGAGCACCAAAATCCTAGTGGTTTATTGAGTCCATTGCCTATACCAGAGTGGAAATGGGAGCATATCACGATAGATTTCGTTAGTGGGTTGCCCAAGACTAGATTGGGACATGATTGCATTTGGGTTATTGTAGACAAGTTAACCAAATTTGCTCGTTTCTTGTCCTTGAAGACTTCTACTCATATGGAAAAGTTAGTACAGATCTACATGGAGAATATTGTGAACTACATGGGGTGCCTGTTAGTATTATTTCAGATCGGGATCCAAGGTTCACTTCTACATTTATGGACAACCTACCAGCCAGCCAAGGGTACAGAAGTAGTTTTGAGTTCTACATTTCATCTCCAGACAGACTGACAATAAGAACGGACAATTCAGACTTTAGAAGATATGTTAAGGGCTCGTGCCATTGATTTTAAGGGTAATTGGGATGAACATTTAATGTTAATGGAACTTTCCTACAATAACAGTTACCATAACAACATCGACATGGCTCCCTATAAAGCTATGTATGGAAGGAAATGTCGGTCACCTTTATATTGGGATGAAGTCGGGGGAAAGAAGATTAACAGGGCTAGAGTTGATTCAAATTACAGTGGACAAGATAATTATCATCCGAGACAGACTCAAGGTTGCTCAGGATAGGCAAAAGAGTTGGCCAGATATAAGAAGAAGACCATTGGAGTTTCAAGTTGAGACAAGGTATATTTAAGAATTTCACCGATTAGAAGGGTTATGAGATTTGGAAAGAGTGAGAAATTGAGTCCAAGATTTGTGGGACCCTTCGATGTAGACACTAAAAGGAGTTGGAAACCTGGCATATCAGTTGGCTTTACCTCCAGAGTTGGTTTGAGTGCACAATGTATTTCTTGTTTCAAAGCTCCGAAAATACATATCCGATCCAAGTCACGTAATCGAGTATCAACCTCTCAGTGGTAAAGAAGAATTGGCTTATGAAGAGGTACCAGTTCACATTAGTGATACCAAAGAATAAGTCCTTCGACATCGGTCTATTCCATTTGTTAAAGTCCAGTGGTCTAATCATTGAGAAAGAGAGGCAACATGGGAATCCGAAACCAACATGCGAAATAAGTACCCTTACTTGTTTACCTTGTAGGTACGTTAAATTTCGAGGTCGAAACTTTTCTTAAGGAAGGGAGAATGTAATACCCGACTTTTTTTTATCATTTTCCACATTTTTGTACTTTATTTTATCCTTTTAAATACTTATTAATATCCCTTTCAAATATTAAATAATTGTTTTACCCTTCTTAAATATTTTCTAAAATTTTTGGGTACAAAGTATAATTTTACAAAACTTGAGGGACTAATGCAATCTTGAAAATCTATTAAAACTTCGTTAACGAAGTTTCCTACCTGATTGTTACTTTCATTTCCACAAAAACATTCCAGAGACAAATTACCAAAACCTTTTTTTGCCCAATTTCTCAAATCTAATTATCTATTCATAAATTTTCCTCCCAAATCAAATTGGTGATCCAGGAATTCTCGTAGACCTTTAATCCAACTTCAAAAGTAAGTTTTACTTCAAGATTTGCATGATTTTTATCTTAAATTTCAAGTTCCTCAAGAAATTAATTTGTTTAATTTAGTTGTTTTGTGAATTAATTTTAGTACCAAATATATTTACAAGCTACTAGGACTCGATTTATGGGTTGGAATTACTTATTTAACTCTTGTTTTTGTGAGATTTGAATTAGGGTTTTGAAAATTCTTAACCTAGTGATATATTCAAAATTGTGAACCCTAATTTTAGATTTTTATCTCATTTTCATGAATTTAAAAAACCCTTACTTGTTTGTGTTCGATTATTGTCTGATTTGAGAATTTGGGTGATACTCAAAATTGAACCACAATCTTGATTTTTTATCCTAACGGTATAACACTTTCCTGGTTTAAGTGATTCGGAGTTAGAGTTTTAGACCATTGAAATTAGGATACGTCTACAAAATCGATTTTCGAGATAAGTAACGTCTATGCCTTTTTATCGATATTGGTATTGTAATTCTAGAATAATTGATATTAAGGTAAGTATATTTATTTTGATTAATGTTTATAAGGTAAGTACGTTTATAAATTATATGTTCGTTATGTAATGTACCATTTGTTCATTATTGTGCTATGTGTTAATGAATGATTACTGCGAAGGGTTCAATAGATCACTTTAGTGGACTTAGTTATGAGTGAGTGAATGAAATGATATGCTGAGTACTCTGCTTCGTAAATGTTATACCCAATCTATCGGGAAGACAAGTGCTAGACACTCAGTTATGCCTTGTCTACTAGGTCTCGAGGATAATAGGTAGACCTGGATCCAGTGCTGGAAAGACTTTCGTGAACCACAAGTTCCTTGATTGACATTTGTATTTTAATTGTTGGAAATGTCTCATATGTTGTAGATTGTACTGATTGTATACATGTTATCTATAATTGGTTTTAAATTTTATTTACTAAGCACAATGTGCTTACTCCATTATTATTTTCTCCTTTGTTTGCAATCAAGGACCAACAAGAGACGTTAGTAGGTCTTGAGTCAAGTACTAACCTGGGAAGGGGTTACAGTTCGGATCCCAATTATTGGAGCTAGAGTTTTCCTGCTTACCATTTTAGTGTGAGGTTTGTTCTTGTGTTTAGGCCTGTGTGCCTATGGACTTGTTAGGTTTGTCATGTGATTGAATTTTTGACTGTTGTGGGATTTTGGTTTGTTGTTGGTATATGAATGTGATTTGGTCATTTGGCTATTGAATATACTTTGTGGTCTTATACTGGTTGATCTGAGGTCTAATGACATCTGGTATTATGGTTTGTATATTCCTCTTGTACTGTGCCTTGCATGCTTGGGGTGATCTCGAGGTGCGGCGTGTCATTGTCCCATTTTGGGGGCATGACAATTATTGCATCCTAAATTCCAAAATTCTTAACTATTCAATATGGAAAATAATTAAAGTTTGAAATCACATTTGATCCCACAAACTTTTTAAAATTTTAATCAAATTTAATTTGAAAATTTGTAAAATCAATCAAATCCTTCAAAAAATTTTAAAATATAAGTTTACTAAAGAAAATTCAAACCTTAAAAAAAATCTGGGCTCTCACACTAATCATGTCAAAGAAATCAACAACTACTTTTCTTCACCTAGAATCTTCTATACTTGAGATGTTTAGTATTTAAAATGGTCAAAGTTATAGAGAATTCTAAATTCATCTTAGGACTTTTTATAGAGTATTCCACAAGAAGAAAATTCTACCAACTTGCATTGAAATGTCTAGGGAAATCACATGGTTTCTCCACCTACTTATAAGGAGTTAGAATGGCCTATAAATAGGCCTTAGGATCATATGAAAAGAGTAAGATAAGTGTATTACATGAGGCAAAGGCAGAGTACCTCGAATGAGAAATAGAAAGGTAGTAGTGTCTTTTCTTCCATAGAACTCTAGTTGGTCTATGATCTTGTTGATCGGAGTTCTTATGTATGAAATAGTTGTATCCTATGAAATTATGACTATTATTTGTGTCCTTAATTTGGGTCTACGGCTTTCGAGACTTAACATTTGGTATCATAGCTGGCTACAAGACATGGGTAATTAGAGAGAGCTATAAGAGTTGGGCCATTGGAGGTGGCTACAAGAGCCAGGCAATCAGAAGCAGATGATTTAGAACCATCATTTTTGTGGAGGTTCGTTCTTAGGAAGAAATTTCAGAGATCATGAATAGTTTCCAAGCTCTAGATGTAAAGCTTGTGTTGGATTCCAAGGGTTTAAAGCTTTAGGTATGGAAGCTTGAGTTAAGGTTCCAAACTTCACTCTTGGAGAAAAGAGCTTGAGTTTAGTTCCAAGCTTCAAGTCACAAATCTTGACTTGAGGTTCCAAACTTCAAGTGATGATTGAGTTTGTTTTCTGCAAAGGGTGAGAAAATTAGTGAGTTCTTGTAGATAACGAAGTTACAAGATTTGGTGAGTTAGTGATTTGTGACCACTAATTGAATTATTAGGAATTGTTGTTCTACAAACAAGAAAATCTTTTCAAGATACAGTCTAGGGCTGTAAGAATTCTTGATTTGAGTTGAAAGTTACATGTTACTATTGGGCATGAGCTGCTAGAGATCCAACAAAAGCTTAACGGTCATGTTGGGACTGAAAAATGTGACAAGCCAGTTAAAAGAAAGAGATAGAGAAGTTCTAAATGAGGGAAAGCATGGCATGACCATTAGAAGATTTAGAGTTTAGTTTCCACGAATTGCCGATACATTTGAGTTAAAGGCCACTCAACGACTTGAAGAAGAATTTTGATATGCTCTTGCGATAATTACTCCTGATAATCAGCATTTGAGGAGTGTAGTTGTGAGGGAAAGTGTTAGTGAAATCAACAACTCCATTTATCTAGAATCATCTATACTTGAGTTTTTTAACATTGTAAGTGGTTAAATTTTTAGAGAATTCTTGAACCATCTTAGGAATTTTTGTAGTGTATTCCACAAGCAGAAAAATGTACCAACTTGTAGTGAAATCTCTACAGAACTCACAAGTTTTCTCCACCAACTTAGGATGGCTTATAAATAGGCCTTGGGAGTAGATAAAAAAGAGTAAGACGGAGTACCTCAAGTGACGAAAGTTATATATGTCTTGTCTTCCATGGAACTCTAGTTGGTTTTTGATCTCGTTGTTCGAGTTCCATGTATGAAATAGATGAGTTTGATAACCCTAGGAAATTATTGTTATTCATACACTAAATTGATCAGTTATTGCCCTAATTTTAAGTATTCTTAGGTTTAAGTGTGCATCATCATAGATTTCTATTTCTATATGTTAGTAAGAATTTGAACTGCCTTTAGTATTTTAGCATTTATTTGATTTTATTTGTGTTAAAGTTTTTATGCATTTAGGGTTTGTGTTTAGGTTTTGACCTAATTCTAGAAGGAATTAGGGGTTTTGTGCTTTATATTCTTCTTTGTTTTGTAGTTCTTTTATTGTTCTATATAAGTTTTTGATTATTACTTTAGTGTTAAATTATCATATATTAATGTGTGTTTAGATGTAGGATTTGGTTGCGGAAATACGAAGCGTGAACGGATGATGATCAATCATAGTTGGGGTGGAATTGTGCTGGAAAGGGTTCTTGACCGTGGTACCAAATTTCTGTAGTACACGATTTTTCTAGGTTTTGGCCTACTTTCTAGGCCAATCCTGTCCTTTTAACCCCAAACCCTATTTCCATTATAAATATACATGTAAAGGCTGAAATCCTAAGCCAAGCCCTATTGTTTTCTTTCTTCTTTTCTCCTTCCTACTTGGGGAGGAACCTTATGGTTTATTGTTTTCTTTCCATATCCAAGTTTTTAAGTTTATTTTCTTTTTGATATTTTAAGATTTAAGATTTATGTTTGAGAGAATTTTATTTATGTTTATTGCACTTTTTTGTCTTTAATTTCATGCTTACTTAGTTTAAATGCTCTCCTTAAATGCTCTTTATGCTTTCATTTACAAACTTTTTTATTTTTCAAGTCTTGTTGAGTTCATTTGATTTTTCCTTGCTTTAATTTTGTTCAATGTCCTTTAAAATGTTCTAATTAGTCATAGCTTAATGTAAGATGCTACCAATTTCCAATTATTGTTGATTAATTGGTTGGTTGATCGGTGAAATTAGACTAACTGGACAATACTAAAGGGCTTAATTAGAAAACTTGACAGTTCTTCATTAGTTATGTTAATTGAGGAAAAATGGGAATTGAACCTCTATTGTAGACTTAGGTTAGTATGAACTAGGGTTACAATTTGATCTCGGCAGACTAATTCTCTTAGTTGGTATTTTGGAATTCCATGTGGTAAAGAATTGTGGTTGTTCTAGTGTAAAAGAGATCCCAAGCTAAAATAGTTGAATTGATAGACATAATTGCTGATGGATTAGGATTAGGTCAGAGTTGGGAATCAATCTCTACTTTGGCTAATGGAACTAATTAACCCAAATTCGAAAATTGTCTAGTCAAACCCTAACCCACTTTAAACTATTTCTGGACTTTTAATCTTAGTTTTAGTATAATTCCCTTTTAAATGAACCTTTCCAATAGTAATCAAACCAAATAATCATTAGTTGTCAACCAATCCTTGTGGAATTGAATCCTACTTCCACTTGCTACTATTTAACTCTGTATACTTCCAGTGTACCATCTAGTTAGTAGTGGAATTTGGGTGAGTTAATAAATTGCAAACTAGATTTGAAATGCATCAGTGTCCTAAGAAGTTTTAACTATTATTTGTGTTCTTAATTTGGGCCTATGGCTTCCTTGACTCAACAAAATCAAAAGTGTCAAATGACAAAATTAAGAAAGGGAAGGCCTCTCACTAAAACAAAGTAGAAGGAGAAGGGGGAAAGAAATGGTGGTGGTGGCAGCGGATGACAGAAGAAAGGAAAGGAAGATGATGATAGTGATGGTGGCAGAGAGGGAGGGGAAAGTAAAGTAGAGACATGGTGCAATTACAAAAATAAAGGAAGTGAAGATAATGGTGGAGATAGTGGGAAAAGGGAGGGAGATAATGGTGGTTACTAAGGGTTTGAGAAAGGAGAGATGGCGATGGTAGTGGTGTCAGCATTGGGGGTAGGAAGTGAAGCTGTCAGTGACAATAAGGAAGCGGAGATAGAAGGGGACGAGATTGAGATCGGGAGGCAGGGATTGTTACTAATGTTTAGTATGGATGAGATGGCTATATGGTTTACTTATATGTGGCCCTCAATGCCACTGTACCATTAACCCTTTGTTACATATTTCTATGATTAATGTTAAATAGCTTTAAAATGGTTGAACACCCAAAAAATACCATTGAACCATGTGATCCTACTTGCTAAACTAGTTTCTAGATGTAAACCGTAAGCTAATTACATGTCCAATTCAACTCCTATCCCAGTTTAAAGATAACATTTAAGATGTCTAATATGTAGAAGTAAAACCCAACTTCCTAAATATAAGTAAAATTTGAGAGAGGGAAAAAAAAAAGAAAACTAAGAGAAAAGAATGCCTTCTCCACAAAGAGGTATAAAGTGAGGACATATTCTAAAAGTTCATCATAAAAGAAAGACAAAGAAAACAAAGGTAAAACCTAATCATCTCAAGATGTATGGATGTATTTATAATTTTTATCGAAAAAAAGGTCATCTTCATGTGTAAACCTAGCTAAATCCTAACTTCCTAGTTGTAGAAAACAATGACTACTTAATCTTCAAAAGATGAATGAATATGTAACTCTAAAATATAACTTCCTAAAAATTTGTCAAATTTGAGAAAAACAAGAAATCAAGGTAAAAGAATTCTCTTTCAAAAAAAGCTCAGAAACAAAAATAAAAAATAAAAATTGTTTAGAAGTTCATCATAAAATAAGAAAATATAAGATCACAGTATTCTATCTTTAACAAACACTTAATAATTCATTTTTTTAATCTCTATATAGCGCTATTGCGAGGTTCTAGAGACTAAGCTCAGTTTATCATTTTAAGTATTTTTTTTAGGATTTATTCGCTACATAAAAGTGTCAAAAGTACGTTTATATGTGCCAAAATAATCTCTATGATTTAAAAAGGTTTTTGAGAGAAGCTTGAATACTTAACTTAAAAGAAATAACGTAATGTTCTATATTTGGCCAAAAATTAATTAAGTCTTTTTGAACTTAATTAATTTAATTTCTATCATAAAGTAACTTTGGACTATTCTATTTTAGAAAAACATTCGGTGCCTTATATCTTTTCAACGCTTCACTAAATCACTATGTGATCTGCACTTTTACCTTTTTCTTTTTCTTTTTTTGACCATTTTCTTGTTTTATATCTTTTCAAAAAAATAGACCCAATTTTAGATTATTTTCGTACTCACAAGTTCTACTCCTAAAATTTTATATTACTAAGCATATGAAAATACCCCAAAAGAATAGCTATTTAATTCATAACAAACCATAAATTAATTTATACATGGTCCCTCGCCAATAATTTACAATAAACCTAGATAAAATTATCAATGTGAAAATTAAAATACTAGTAGTTAAACAAAGAAGGTTACTTTTATGTCGGAAAATTTCTCTTCTTCACTTCTCCCAATTTGCACCAAATTTTGCATTAATTATCTACCGCCAAAAGCTAAATATTTATATGAAGTTTGTTGGCCCCAAAGCAACCTAAGAGGGGGGATGAATTAGGTTGTCTCAAAAAATAAACCTTTTGAAGTGCTTATGAAAATACAAACTTTGTGCAACAAATGAATATTTAAGCACAAATGATCAAAGATAAATATTTAGCAATCAAAGCTTAAAGAACAAATAAAAGATTGAGATAAAGAATATTAAACCAAACTCCCAAGTTTCTCAAGCTTGGAGTACATCCACTAGTAGTGCCTCTTCCAAAAAGGAGGTGAGGCAATAACCTTCTTGTACACAAAGTAGGCTCACCCTTGCACCAACTAAGTTCCTCTAGTTGAGCCAAAGGGTTTTACACTACAACCTCACTTTTGTACACTTGTTATCCCTACACTCTTACACTTGAATATCACTCACTAGTCTACTCTTGCTCACACTAATTCCCACTAGTTGAGCCAAGAGAACTATACTACTCAAACCAATACAACCCACAATATTTTAGCCTATTTCTCCCCAAATAACTCTTACAAGTGTTTGTATTGAATGTTGTAGTTCCTTACATCATTTGGAAGTCCTTGGGCTATTTATAGATGAAAGATGTGCTGAAATTTGAGCTCTAACGGTCAAAAAACTAATTATTAAAAACTAGCAGTTAGGGGTTCGGACGGTGGGTTCGGACGTCCGTTCATGCGTCCTACAGCTTGATGAGTGTCTCGGACAGTCATATGCATCCTACAGCTTGATGAACAGTGTCTCGGACGGTCATATGAGTCCTAAGCTCTGACAGAAATTTACTTCATTTTGAGCTCCTTTTTTCGGATGCTCCCTTGCGTCCGATCTCCTTTCTTTCGGACGCTCTTCATTGTCCGAAAGGTGTTGTTCAACTTTTGGGTTGTTTTTCTCTCAATTGTGTTTGGATGATCATTTTCATCCGATCCTTCCTGTTTTTCTGCACACTTGTTTGCAAACCATTAGTATGATTTGGTCATCATCAAAACATGATTATCATAACTGGAGTTCAACAAAGTTGATTCATAAATTTTCTCTTATAGTGAGCTAATTTCCTCAAGTTTGTTAAGGATAAAAACTTTAATATTGTTTGCTACCAAAATACTAGTTTTCCAAATCCTAAATATTTTTTTTCCTTTTAGTATTAGTACTATTTTGATATTTTGATAAAAATTCAAGAGTATCACATGCTACCTATCTTACAAATAATTTCCTTCCCAAAACTTAGGCTTGTCGCTTTCCTGTTCATTCTAATTTATATGTCAAACTTACAATATTCTAAAATCTTAAATAATTTTCTTGATCAAGATCAAAAATCATTTCTCTATATCTTACAAAAATGATTCTCCATCTTACTTTAATGTTTAATTGGCTTCGGCAAAATAATTGTATTATATTAATCCTTTCTCCAATTCTTTATTTACTCATACTCCTCTTATTCTTTATTTACTCATGCCTCTCTTATATTCCTCATTTTAATTGCGCAAGTGTGGCCTATGTTAAAGTCAACACTCTTATTAAAACGATTTACTATTTTAACTCATGTAGTTCTACTAGTTTGACCTTAACCTTTCATCCATATCCTGGTTTCAACTCTCAACTCCTTCAATATAACCCTTTTCTATTTTTCTTACTCACGTTTTGTTCCTTTTCTTCTCCTTTACTTAAATCCAAATTTTTGGGTTACAAATCAACTACACTTTCATTGTGCTCAAATCACTTAATATTCAAATTACTTAACATTCAAATTCAGCATTTCTCATTCATCTCAGTTGCATCTATTCCTAAAACTCATAGTTTGGTATCTTATCTATCTAACCTAATACACGTTACAAAAATGATAACCTAACTGTGACACTATTAAAAATGTCATGCATCTAAACCACACTCCTGAGCCACGTGTCATCTATCGTATTCTTAAGGCAAATCTCAAGAATACAAGGCATCATAGGATATAATATATCCTTAAATGCAATAGGGGAAAGTAAATTCTTTATAATTAATAGCTTAAAAGTGTGGAATGAACTAATTGGAATCCATAATATATAGTTATCAATATCATACTAATATTATAAGCACACAGATTCCATTTGTTCCAAATAACTATCTAACTTTTATTTTGCATCAAAGCGTGATCTTCAATTGGCAATCCAAATCTCTTATTATTTCAGATTCATATATAGGTAGACTTTGTCATCTATAATGACGTACTCGTATTCTTAATCTATTATAAAAATATATAAGTAGAATGGAGTGAGCTACAAGTCACCCAATACACAGGCACGGATCATGGGCACAATTGTATAGATATACTTTCACAACCAAGTCACACATCACATGCTTATGTATGTTAGGAAAATCACTTTTCAAAATCATATGCTTTTACATTTATAAAATCACAATCATGTTTTTAAAATATTCTATAGTATATTAAATCATTTTCATTTTCATTTGACAAATTTCATAACTACACATGCATCAAGTATTCATTTCCATAATCATATGCTTTCTATGTCGCATTCATTTATATAAAGAGGTTCAAAACTAAGTAATTAACAATGCTTTCATTGGCACAAAGCACTCAGTAGTGATCACCTCACTAGAAAAGGTTGCTAAGAGATTTTCACGGTGACCACATGATGATTTATAATTCTTATCATTTTTATAATTATAAAAAAAAAAATATTAAGTTCAGGACCACGTTCCCTATCGACTGCCTCATGTTAGTTAATGTTTATGCATTTGTCACATATATTTCATACATGTTCAAGACCTTGCATATATGTTTCTATAAATCGCACGTAGCCAAATAGCCATACATGATTCATATTTTCATAGCCAAAATAATCATTTTATCAAACACGTTTTTTTCATTAAACAACCTCTGACAATCATGTGAGTTCATTAAACGATTTCAAGAAAACTCAAGTTTCAATAAATAGTTTTAAAATTCACACGGTAAACACTACCAACCTCAGTATGAGTACAATAATAGTGCATAAACTAGACCTTGACATTTTCCTATAAGAAATCACGATATTCTATCATCAATAAATACATAATAATTCCTTTTCAAATTCTATATAGCCATATTGCAATTCATAGGGACCATACTCGGTTTATCATATTTAGTATCTTTTAGAATTTATTCGTGATGTAAAAGCTTGAATATGTACAAAAATAATTCTTAGTCATTTAAATAGGTTTTCGAGAAAAGTTCGATTACTGAAATTTAAAAGAATAACACATTCCTATATATTTTCAAAAAAAAAACTAATTCTTTTTAAACTTAATAATTGAATTTTCTATCATAAAGCATCTTCTGGACTATTTTGTAATTTTGGAGAAATATTTGAGGCCTTATTTTAGCATTATAAAACATATGGGACCTTTATAGAACTTTCAAAAAAAAAAAAAAAAATTGGGCTTTATCCAACTTTGAAAGCATCTAATGACTAATTTATAACTTTAAAAATCATTTGAGTGCTTATCTATATTATGGAAAATATTTGAGGACTTCTTGGTAATTACTAAAACATGCTTTGAGCTTTACTATAAGTTTTTAAAAGTTCTTGGGCTTTGTATAAATTTCATAAACACCTAAGGGTCATAATATAATTTTCAAAATTCTGGAATTTGTTTAACTTCTTAAACCTATTTTGGGTAAAATTTTAAAATTCTTAAAATACCTTCGGACCTAATCTGTCTTTTAAAAGTAACTGGGACTATAGTAAAAAATTTACAAAACATTAACGTCTAAATAGAAGATATTCCAAATCATCATCATCCTCTTCCTTGTATCACATAATCTATGAGACCTGGACTTCTCTTTTTTTTTTCTAAATCATTTATTTCTTTGATTTCTTTTCGGAAAAATATGCCCAAATTTCATTAAAATGTATTTTTGGCCCCTCAAATTTCACCCAATTTAGAATTATAAAGACATATGAAAATACCCAAAAAAACTATTTAATTCGTAAAAGCCAAAAAATAACTTATACGTGGTCCCTAATAATTTATAATAAACATAGAAAAAAATAATAATTACGAAAATCAAAATCATGGTTAATAATAAAGAATTTAGTTTTATATTTGTTTGGAAATTTCAATTCTCCATCTCTCCCAATCGGCTCCAAAAATTGCAGGAATTATTCTAGCCCTAAACCTTAATATTTATAGGAAATTGATTCTTATATTTCTCCTATAATTCTAGGCTAATTTTCTCGAGTTTGATAAGGATAAAAATTCTACAATTTTTTCCTAGCAAAAAAATTTATTTTTTCAACACATCCTAAACATTTTATTTTCCCATATTAGTATTCTAAGTCTGTAAGTGCTTGATAACCCTAGGAAATTAAGTAGTATTTACAACCAAATTTGAATGGTTTTTGCCTTGGTTTCGAGTGTTTTTAGTGTTTATAGTGTTTAAGTACGTGCTTTTGTGCATTTCTATTTTCACATGTTGATATGTGTTTTATGTACTGTTTTATTGTTTTTTTTTTATGTTATTTAACTTATATTATGTGTCCTTGTGCTTAGAGTTTGTATTTGGAATTTTATATACTTTCGGTGAGAACTAGGGTTTTGTGTGTATTTATTTGTCTGAGGTTTCTAGTTTGTTCAGTGCTTTGTTTAACTATTTATGTGTTACTATATATATAGTAATGTGTGTTTTTGTTCTAGGATTGTGGGAAAAAATAGCACATCAAATGGACGTCGGACATGAATTTTCAACTTGAAAAGGTTGTAGCTGCCATGACCAACTTGTTGCTAGCGAACTGCCTAAGGCAAAATAGCTTTTCACACCGAGCTCCACTATGAAGTACCTCGCTGCTATTCTGTCTTGGCAGGCTTGATTTTGGCCCTTTTGGGCCCTTTTTCAAGGGCATTTGTGTCCTCTGCCTCATTCCCAAACCCTATAAATATTTCATTTTTGGGCTGAAATTAGAAGACCAATCTCCTAGTTTTCTTGTTCTTTTAAGTATGGAGGAACTTTTATTTCTTCTTCCATCTTCATGTCTAGTCTAGTTTTCAAAATATGTAACTTTGATCTACAACTTTGAAAGCTTTCTTTTCAATTTAATGTACTCATTTCCTGCATTTATTTCAATTATTTTTAGTTCATTAAGTCTTTATTTGATGCTTTCACTTACCTAGCCTTCAATGCACTTTACATTCTTGTACTACTTTTTAGATTTTTTGCTTTCTTTGATTTAGTTTCTTTTCTAGCCTTTTGTTGCTTTTATGTCTTTAAACATATTCTAATTTAGTATAGGTTAGGGTTTACTTTTATTGGAGCCAACTTCCTCAGGTAGTTTGGGTTAATTGAGAGAATATAGGAATTGAACATCTCTATTACATACCTAGATTAATGTTGAACTAGGGCTAGAATTTGATCTTGGCAAATTAATTCACTTAGTTGATTATTAGAATTCTATGGTATTTAATCAAGTTTGATAAGCCTAAGTAGTAGGTGGGATCCACACTTAGTTAATTAGATTGATAGACTTAATTACCGATAGATCATATTTATTTTATAATTGGAAATCAACCTCTACTTTGGCACATAGAATCATTTGATTGACCTAATTAACCAAAATCCAAAAAATTGGCTAGCATAAACTCTAATCCCCCTTTTAATCTTATCTTAGTTTTAAACCTAGTTTAGTTAAATTCTTTTCTTTAATCAACAAATAGCATTCCATGTGTATAATCAAAAATTTCTAACCATTCCTCGTAGGTTGTCATCTCGTTAAGTTAGTAGATTTAGGTGTAATTTTATAACGAGTCTTTTACATGCAACAAGTTTTTGGTGACACTATCAATGAATGATTTTCCATATTGATACAATTTGGTAGAGTCCTAGATTAAAGTTGATTTGTGTTGTTTTTGTATAGTTGTTTCACTTATTTGAAAAATCAAGAAGATTTTTTCCTTTTAGTAGTTGTGCTTCTTGTATTTGAAAAATCCAAAAAGATTTTCCTTTTGATGGGTAGTTTAGACTAACAAGTACTGTAAACTTTTTATTTTTTATCTTTTCTTGTTTTCATTTTTTAGTCTTTTTCATATTCTTGTTGTTTAGTATTGATTTGTAAAGAACATGCAAGTAATGAATTGGAATGATTCATTCCAAGGATATTATCATCCTTATGATTATTGGAGCATGACCAATGAATATGTTTATTATTGTTGTTATTCTCTTTACCCCTTAAGTTATGATATGGGATGGTACAATCATTTGGATCCTTATTGTTGGAAGTTTTAAAGTCAATTCAATCATTATATACTTCAAGAGCGAGGGAAATTGATTATGAGTGACAATGTTTGTCAAGGAATGGAAAATATTAATCAAGAGGTGAAGAAGTCTCATTAAGATGAAGAAATGTTATGAGGAGGCCTATCTTGGGTATCAACCACCACCAATTCAAGGTATAAATGATGAGGAAATAATGAATACTTTCAAGGATAATCAATCCAAATCCATGAAGAACATGAAAGCCTATTATGCAAAAATCATAAGGTATTTGGCCAATGAAGCTCAAGAAACTCCTATTACCTTCCCAACCCAAATTAAACATCAAGCCTCACCAACCTATGAATATGAGAAGAATATAAGGTTGGAAATGATGACAATGACCGTCATGGAGCAAACAAGTAGCCATCTACATACATTCAAGCTCAATTTTATGAATTAGTACAAAAATTGGTGGGTGAAACTCAAAATGCCCCCATGGACCCTCTAAGCCCAATTAAATGATATGGTAATGATGGAGCAAATGCAGAACCATTAAATCAAGACTCTCCAATACTAATGAAACAATGCAAGTTTGGGGTAAATAACCAATATGAAGAGCAAATGGAGTTAATTTTTGGTTTGAGAAGAGCAAATGGAGCAAATGCTAGAAGGGGATGAAGACAAATCAACTTATGCAAAAGTCCCACAAGTCCTTTGGAGCTTTAAATGTGGGGATCAATAGAACAAATCTACAAAGGATTTTGACACTCTGGGAAAGCCTCCTTGACTTTGATAGGAGAGTATATCTTTCCCTCATCTTTTATAATGTGCTTTAATTTAGTTTACATGCCCTAGTTTAAGAACCCGGTGGGTAAATAAAGACTTGTAGTCTTTTGTTAGTATAGTGTTGAACCCCAGTTTTGTTAATCATGTTTTGATGATGACCACATCGCACTAATGATTAGAAAACTACTATGCAGAAAAATAGGGAGGTTCGGACGTAAATGATTATTCGAACACAACAACTAGAAGAACTCTATGGATGCCGGTGTTCGTCCGAAAACCAAAAGAACTCTTCGGACGTAAATGATCTTCCATAAAGAAGGTCTGACACAGAAAAATTGAAGTAGCCTTAGATGATAGAATAGCATCCGATAGAAAGGATCTCAGACGTAGGAGAGCATTCAAAACATGACCAGAAGTTGTAGAACGCACAAGACCGTTCAAAGAAAAGAGCTCAAAATGAAAAAATTCTTTCAAAGCTGTAGGACGCATACAACCATCCGAAACACTGCTCATAAAGTTATCGGACGTATCATTATATGCAAAAGCTATGCATCAGATGTCCGAATGGTCCAACGGCTAGTTTATTCGAACGCATACTTATTTTTTTTGCGTCGGCCATTCGAAAGATCTAACGGATAGTTTTTCAGAAAATAGAAAATAGCCGTTAGAGAATTGTTGGAGGCAATTTTTGGGCATCTATAAATACCCCAAGTCTGTAAATGCAAAATATAGAGAGTAGAACTACTCCATTCAATACAAACACTTGTAAGAGCTATTTGGGAAGAAATAGGCTAAACTATTGTGTGTTGTATTGGTTTAGGTAGCATAGTTCTCTTGCCTCAACTAGAGGGAATTAGTGCCCTTGTACCTGCTTTTACAGTGAGTAAGAGTAGACTGGTGAGTGATCTTCAAGTGTAAGAGTGGAGGGATAATAAGTGTACAAAAGTGAGGTTGTATTGTAAAACCCTTTGACTCAACTAGAAGGACCTAGTTGGTGCAAGGGTAAGCTTACTTTGTGTACAAGAAGGTTATTGCCTCACATTCTTTGAAGAGGCACTACTAGTGGATATACTCGAAGTTTGAGAAGTTTGGGAGTTTGGTTTGATACTCTCTATCTCAATCTTTACATGTGTTCTTTATGTTTCAACTGTTAAATATTTATCTTTGATCTATTGTACTTAGGTCTTCATTTGTTGCACAAAGTTTGCATTTTCATTAAGCACTTCAAAAGGTTTGTTTTTTGAAATAACCTAATTCACCCCTCTCTTAGGTTGCTTTTGGGACCAACAATTGGTATCAGAGCCAGGTCTCTTTCTTTTGGTTTATTCACCTTAGAGTAAAGATCATTATGGCAACTAATAATATTTTGTTTTTAGAGAGGCACTTTTGCAAGATGTGATTCCATTACTAAACCTCCCATGTTTAATGGGATTAATTTTGTTAGTTGGAGGAAAAGAATGAAAATATTTGTTCAATCTATTGCTATTGATTTGTGGTATATTATTTGTGAAGGTCCTTTAGAAACTAATATTCTTGATGTAAATACACATAGGTTAAGGCCTAAGACTAGATATGAATTAAAAGCACAAGACAAAGTAAATTTATCTTTAAATGCTAAAGCTATGAATATTTTATATAATGCTTTGGATGCAGATGAGTCTACTAAAGTGAAAGGTTGCAAATCGGCCATGGAGATATGGGACAAATTGAAAGAAATCCATGAAGGAAATGAAGATATTAGAGTGCAAAAGAACTCACTTCTTGTGGCAAAATATGAATCCTTCAAAATGAAACCTCATGAGAACATTGACAAGATGTATTGTGGGTTCAATTATATTGTAAAGGATTTGGAAGGTTTAGGTAAAGAATATTGCTTGGGTGAAAAGAATAGAAACATTTGAAGTCTCAATGCTTTACCTAAGGAATGGGAACCTAAATCCATTGTCATAGAAGAATCTAAAAATTTAAATTCTATGCCTATTGAGTCTTTGATTAATTCACTAACCTCCTTTGAATTGAAATTGAAAAATAAGGTACAAGATGAAGAAGAGGAAAGGGCAAAAAGAGGCATACCATTGAATGCTTCACAAAAAGATACAATCTTCAAGAAGTCAAGTGAAAAATTCTATGAATATGGAAAATTAGGACACTTTGCAAATGAGATTCATCAAAAGGGAGGAAAGACTCAAGGAAATCTCACTTCAACAACTTCCAAATCACATGGGATGATTACAATACAGATAGAAAAGTTGAAGAAGAATATACCTTGTATCAAATGGCTTTTATGGCTCATGGCAATAACGATTTTATCCTCTAGTCCCAATTCTTGTGATGATGATCTTTAAATCTTTGATATTGAATCATTGCTGTCTCTTATATGGCAATAGAAAAAAATGCATGAATGTTTGAAAGAATGATATGCTATTATTTTCAAAGAGCAATTCTATTAAAGTTAATGCTGAGTACTTAAATCAACTCAAAACTTGTGCATGAAAATAATATTTTGTCAAAAGAAAATGATGATTTGAAGAAAAAAATTGTTGGAAAAACCAAGATCAAGAATGAACAAGCTTTATTGAAAAAGAGATTAAATGATCTTGATTTACTTTTGCAAAAGAAAAAGGAAAATATTTTTGAAAAGAAAAGAACTAGAATTATGCATATCAACAAAAATTTGTCACCTATAGAAAGGATGATTTGTGCTTTATTAAATCTAAATCTTCTTTTTATGGCAACAAAAATATTGTACACAATTATTGTTGTCAACATGGACATATAAAAAGGGTTTTTTTATGTCAAAAGAAATGAAAAGTTGGGAATAAATTCTATTTGGGTGCTTAAGTATGTTACTAACCCAATTGGATCCAAGAAAGTTTGGGTACCAAAAGTTGTTATTTAATTTTGTATCTAGGTAAGGTTGGAGAGCACCAAGGAATTCAAGATGGATCATCAATGGAGAGTTTTCAAAGCATATGGGTAAAGATGACATGAAAACAAAATCATTTGAATAGGGTAACATTTTTTTAATTAAGTCTCAACTTGCGAAAGAAAAGGGGAGCACTTTTTTTGTGTTCTATGGTTGCTCTATTTCAAAGAGAAATTAAACTTAGGGAGAGCCTAAAATGTTTTCTTTTTTTTACATTTGTTTTGATGATGTCAAATGGGGGAGAAAAATAATGGATAAAATTTTCTTTTCTTGTACTTCATATTTTATGGTTGTTTTTAGAATTGTCCAATTTCATCATCAAAAAGACAGAGATTGTTGAACCCCAGTTACGTTAATCATGTTTTAATGATGACCAAATCGCACTAATGATTAGAAAACTACTTTGCAAAAAAACAGAGAGATTTGGACGTAAATGATCGTCCGAACACAACAACTAGAAGAACTCTACGGACGCTAGTGTTCGTCCGAAAACAAGAAGAACTCCTCGAACGTAAATGATCGTCCGAAAGGAATCGACACTTTGAACGATGGTAATCGTTCGACACAGAAAATCTGAAGCAGCCTCGAACGAAGAATAGCATCCTATAGAAAGGATCTTGGACGCAGGAGAGCGTCCAAAACCCGACCAGAAGTTGTAGAACGCACAAGAGCGTCTGAAGAAAAGAGCTCAAAATGAAGAAGTTTCTGTCAAAGTTGTAGGAGGCATACAACAGTCCGAAGCACTGTTCATAAAGTTATCAGACAAATCATCGGATGCAGAAGCTATGCATCGGATGTTAGAACGGTCCAACGGCTAGTTTGTTCGGGCGCACATTTACTGCATCAGCCATCCAAAAGATCCAATAGATAGTTTTCCAGTAAATAGAAAATAGCCGTTTGAGAATTTTTGGAGGCTATTTTTGGGCATCTATAAATACTCCCAAGTCTGTAAATGCAAAATATAGAGAGTAGAACTACTGCATTCAATACAAACACTTGTAAGAGCTATTTGGTATGAAATAGGCTAAAATATTGTGTGTTGCATTGATCAGAAATGAGTTTGGGTAGTGTAGTTCTCTTGGCTCAACTAGAGGAAATTAGTGTGAGCAAGAGCAGACTGGTTAGTGATCTTCAAGTGTAAGAGTTGAGGGATAACAAGTGTACAAAAGTGAGGTTGTATTATAAAACCCTTTGGCTCAACTAAAGGGACTTAGTTGGTGCAAGGGTGAGCCTATTTTGTGTACAAGAAGGTTATTGCCTCACCTTCTTTAAAGGGGCACTACTAGTGGATATACTCCAAGCTTGAGTAGTTTGAGAGTTTGGTTTAATACTCTCTATCTCAATTTTTACTTGTGTTTTTTAAGTTTCAACTGTTAAATATTTATCTTCGATCTATTGTGCTTGAGTGTTCATTTGTTGCACAAAATTTGCATTTTCATTAAGCACTTCAAAATGTTTGTTTTTTGACACAACCTAATTCACCCCCTCTCTTAGGTTGCTTTGGGACCAACATATAGTTTATGCTTTAGTATTATGAATTAAATTTTGGTTTTGTCTAGATAAATTTGGTTTAGTTGATGTTAATGATGATTGGATTATCTGAATTCTTGTGAATAGTGGTTGCAGTGACATATCCACTTGAACTTATTAGACTAGATTTTGTTCTCTTGTTTTGGTGATTACTAGTTTTTGATACAATTTCTTTCTTGAGTATTTAAGTGATTTGGTGGATTCTTATGGATGTTTTTTTTAGTATTTATATTTTCTTAGTTGATTGAAATCATCTTTTATGCTAATTGTTGCAAACACTAAGTTGACAGATGAATCGGACACATATGACCTTTGTTATTTTAGAACCCTTTATTCTCTAGTTATTGTTATTTTAGATAATGTTTCTTTGTTTAGTTGAACCCCATAAAGTCCTGATGATCCACACTTGGATTTGTTATGTTGGTTGAAAGAAAGAGAGTAAATGCCTTGAATTGTGGCTTTGGGTAGAATTTGCATTTATAGAAGTTAGATGGATTTGCTCACCTACTCAATAATGTTTTTATTATATTTTTTCTATTGGTGATTGCCATGACTAGAAATGAAATCAAGACAACATAGTTGAAATTGTATTTTTTATTGCATTCACATTCACTTGGAGAAATGTTGTCCATTACATACTTGAGTATATTAATTATCCAAGTGTACTAAAAAGTCATTGATTCACTAGTATTGTATTTATCTAGTCTACGTGTTTACATACTTTCTAATAGTAATTTTTCTTTCTGGTGAATTGGTAAGAGGATGAATGTCTTGTACTCATCACTTGAAATAAATTAAAAAGTTTTATGGTGTATGCATGTTTGCTTTTGCTTTTGCTTTTGGGTATGATTTGTTTTGTAAATAAAAGTTTTGGTAGGTGGATAAAAAGAAAAATTCATGTTGGTACTTAATGATGATGTGAACTTAATATTAATAGATAAACTTGTAATATTTTATTTGTTCATTCTAGTTTTAGTGGTAAAATTTAATAGTTCTTGTTGCTAGAAAATGTTTCAAAAACAAACTATTTTTTATTTCAAAAAGTAAGAAGAGTAGTGTGCTAATTGGTTTATAAAAGCAATTTACTTAGAATATATTTTGCTCATTCTCAAAGGTACTAATTACTGTCAAGTTACTTTTTTAGAAAAATGTTCTAAACGTTTGAGAATGAGTTAGGCCATTTGTGTGTTTTTGCATTTTGAAGCATTAGAACTATTTTATGGGTGATTAATTCTAAATGTAATCTTGGATCCATTTCATTTCTTTTCCTTGACTTAGGTTACTTGTTATTAAAAAGCATCAAATACATGTTTTACTTTTAGGAATAAGGCTAGAAGAGGAATCAACATCACAAATGTTGTGTCATCGAAGCAGCCATTAGAATAGTTCAATAAGTCAAGTAAAAGAAATGTCCTTGAAATATGCTAATAGGTGCTAGAATGCGAATAAGTTGAGTGTTACATTGTGTATTATCAATCATCAATGTTAAATTAATTGCTCCTAACTAGATTAATACTTTCTTTGCTTGACATGTACATATTAGAAAGAGTCGTAATAATCATTACATTTTCAAGTGGTTTATTCGAGAATACTTGATTTAATGTTGGTCCTTTGAGTGGACCAAAACATATTTTGCATAAACCGGGTTACCTTTTAGAAGTATTTTTTTATTGAGGAAAATGGTTAGTAATTTGAAATTTTTATTTGCAATTGAACTAGTTTTTGAAAAAAAAAAAGAATAATGAGAATAACCATTTTTAATACCTTGAGTTTATATGTTATATTGGTCTTTGAGATGTTGCCAAATGATTCAAAGTATATCTAGATTCGATTGCTTATAGTTTGTGAACTTGGTGGTGTTGAGACTACTTTTCGTGGGGTATACGTCACCTCTTTGTCCCTTAGAATATAAATAATTAGGTCTAGAAAGTGGGTCTTCTCAACAATATAGGGTTTTGCCCCTTTTATCGGATATTATTGTGATCTTATTCATTGTGCCCAATGCTCCTCTTCTAGTGACTTGACACTAGAGACCCCAAAAGGGCTTCAAGAACTTTACCATATGCTGGGGAAATCATATGGGTCCTCCCTATCAATTGGTGAGGCCTCGCATAGTATGCTTCTTTTCCTATAAAGTCAAACCAACACCTTTCATCTACCAGTCAATTCTTTCAATATGGTATTCTGAAATTTTTAGTTAGATCGATTATAGGAAGAAAATTAGGCTATGGAGTGTTAAGTTTGTAATGTATGGTAAGTGCTTTTTGTTTTATGTTTGTATTCTTAAGTATTTATAGTTTCTTATATGTTTGTAATCTTCTCTTATCTTTGTTTTTCTTAGGACGAGCAAAGGGTTATGTTTAGAGATCAGATAGCCCTAGGAAATTAGGATTTTCTGTGGCTAAATTTGAACAAGTTTTGCCTTATTTTCAAGTATTTCTATTGTTTAAGTGTGTACTTTTGTGCATTTCTATTATCATCTGTTGATATGTGTTCTATGTAGTGTTTTAGTGTTTATTTTATATTATTTAATTTATATTTGTGTGTCCAATATGGATAGAGTGTGTGTTTGGAAGTTTACATAGTTTTAGTGTGAATTAGGGTTTTTGAGCATTTTTATTTGTCTTTGGTTTTTATTTTTTAAGTGTTTGTTTAAGTTTTTATTTGTTATTTTATATATACATGTAGTAATGTGTGTTTTTACTCTAGGGTCACGGGAAAAAAATGGTGCATCAATCAAATGTCAGACAGAGATTTTTGATGTGAAGAGCTGAAGCTACCAAGACTGCCATGACCAGCTAGCTCATTGCTAGCCAGCTGGCAAAGGCAAAATAGCTCGTTGCCCGTGAGTTCCACCAGTAGGCACATTGCCGACAACAAAATCTAAGCCCACAGGCAGTGAGGGCTTTCTAAGAGGCGCGATTTTAGCCCATTTAGGACCTCTTTCAACGACATATGTCCTCTATCCCCAACTCCAAACCCTACTATAAATAGCTCATTTTGGGGCTGAAATTAAAAGTCCAACCCTTGTTTTCTTCTTCTTTTTCTCCTTCCCACTTGAAAACTATCTCAGGGAAGCAACTTTTATGTCTTCTTCCATCTTCATCTCTATACTAGTTTTCCAATCATGTAACTTTGTTCTACAACTTTATAGGTTTTCTTTTAGGTTTAATGTACTATTTTTCATGTACTTATTTCAAATATTTTTAGTTCATTAAGTCTTTGTTTGATACTTTCATCTACCTAGCCTTCATTACACTTAACTTTCTTGTGTAGTTTTCTAAATTTCTTGCTTTCTTTTATTTAATTGAGTTTTCATACCTTTAGTTGCTTTAATGTCTTTAAATATATTTAGTATGTGTGAGTATTTAGTGAAACCAATTTCATATAAATAGAGGTTAGTAAATTGATTAGTTGGTAAAATAGACTAATTAGGCAATATTAATAGACTTAAGGATTAATTTGAGAAATTAGCTACTTCCTTAGTTAGTTGGGATTAATTGATATGGATGGAATTCAACCTCCATTATAGATCTAGATTAACGTTGAACTAGAGATAGAATTTGCTATCTTGACTGACTTATTTACCTAGTTAGTCGTTAGAATTTCATGGGTATTCAATCAAATTTGATTACTTTAAGTAGTAGGAAGGACACATACTTAGGTTAATTATATTGATAGATTTAATTATGAGGGATCGTGATTAGGTTACAGTTAGGAATCAACATCTAATTTGGCACATAAAATCATTTGATTTACCTAATTGACAAAAACTCGAGTTATTGCCTAACATTAACTCTAATTTCCTTTTAATCTTATCTTAGTTTTAAACATAATTTAGTTAAATTCTTTTCTTTAGTCAACACTTCAAATAGCATGCCAACTAAATAAAATATAATTCCCAACCGTTCTTTGTGGGAACGATCCCTACTATTACTAACAACTATTTGACACTGTATACTTACGGGTTGTCATCCAATTAAATTAGAAAATTTAGGTCTACTTTTATAACTTGTTTTTTAGATGCAATAATACATCTATATATACAAAGTGACAATGTGAAAATGACCGAAGCCCCAATAATGTATAATTAAATCCACGAAAGTATGAACGAAATTCGACCAACAATGTAAAATTAGGGATTAGTTATTCAATATACTTTACCGTAAGAACTTATTTTGACAAGTAGATTCTAAATTTATGGTTTATAAATCACTTTTCAATAGCCATTATTACTATTTTATGACTTTTTGATAAAAGAGTCATGGGTGTCACACGTTGTGCTCTCTCATTATGGTCCAACTTTGTACATTAGAGTTACGTGGCATTTTAGGTGGCCAATCATTATTTATAAATAGTGATTACTGAAAGGAATACTAATACTAAACCCAATGCCGAAACTTGCTTAAAATTTGGGCAACTTCCTTAAGCGCAACAAGTAAGCTCGTTGGCCAATGGATTGTGATTGTCAACAAGAAGAGAGATGATGGTAATATCCGATCTGCAAGTTTTAATGAATCCAGGAATTAGCAATAAAAAATTCATCGTGATTTGATATTATACAATATCTTTGTCAATTTATCTTATTTCAAATGTCAATTACTTGTAATTTTGTAGAATACAGATTTAAAAAGTGCGAGAGGAGGAATCACTATTCATTGATTAAATTGCCATTTGGGAGAAATAGTGAGGGAGTTGTTTTCTTTTTCCTTTTTTTTCAATCGTGTAATGAAACAATTAATATATACATCTGACCATATTCAGATAGGTTACGTTTGAATTAGTTTATTTTAAGAAGAAAGATTTAAAATGAATGGATTAAAATTGAATGAATTTGAAATGATACAAAATTTAGGTGAACTTTAAATCTACTCATGTAATTAATAAAATCCCACATTCATTAGTTGATGACATTTCAAATTCTCAATTAAATTCCTTAACTTATTTGAATAATTTAAAATGAATCCAAATATTTTCATCCAAACACAACCATAAGTAATTTAGTAGACATGCACTATACATGCAACTCTTTGCAGCTCAAGTTATACATTCTACACTGTTGGTGAATCATTTGTTGAGAACGTGGCTAAATTGGGGATAGCATATTAGGCTAACATGTCTTTTGATAATTAGGTTAAATGCGGAATATCCCATGCAAGCTATGCATGGAAGGATATATATTTATATTTTATTTCGACAATAGAATAATATTAGTCTAATAATTAGACTATATGAAAATATAGGTGAAAAATTCAGAGCCACTCGTTCGCCATTAAATAAAAGCTAATAGTAGTAACATTCAGACCCCATGAATAGTTGTAATTATGGCAACCAACTAACAAAATTCTGTGCATGATTAAAATTTCTCTTTGTTGACAATACAGCAATAAAGTGGGGACTGGTTATTAATGAGATTGTTTACAGTTGAGCGAAAATTTGGAAAGGTTTAGTTTATTTGCTTAAAATTATATGAATAGACGTAGATGCAAAAGATAGTGATGTATTATTAACCAACAGATTATAAGACAAAGAGATGGTAATGTTTTTAATGAGATGATCCAGATGAGAAAAGTATTAGTAATGTTGTAATGAGAGAAACATGTGCTGCGGTATCAATATTTCAATAATGTTTCTAATGAGTTTATACAGGTTTAACTCTTTTTGTACCTCTACTTTGTATACGATTTTTATTTTATACATTATTTTTTTGAAATATTTTGCATTCCGAATTCTCTAATTCGTCTCATTTAAATCTAAAATCTAATTCTATTAACATAATTAACGGTTTACCAGTACGTGAACAACATGTTCTTCTTTAACCATTTTCTTAACAAAACTTAACAGAAATGTGTTATTCACACATTGACAAACCATTAGTTTTTATTGACAAAATTAGATTTTGAATTTAAGTAGAATGAATTAGAGAGTTCGGAATACAAAGTGTATAAAAAAATATAGGGTACAAAATGAGAATCATATGCAAGTTGGCAGTAGAAAGTAGAGTTAGATCAATTTATACATGAGCAGATACGCATGCAAGTTGACAAAAAAAAAAAGTTTCAATATATGCATTTATTAAATGCCTGGTTGGGTCTCACTACTAGTGCATTCCCACCTATATATAACCGATTAAAATATGAAAAATGCAGTGTTAAAAAAGAAAGAAAAATGCAGTGTTGATCGTTCTTGTTTGACATATTACAGCCTTGGTACCCAAAGTTTTACCAAAATAGTTTTGGTCCCTAATGTTCCAATTTTTAGGTAAAGTAGAATATTTGACGGAATAAAATGGCTATGTGTAGATCACATGGGTGTTAGGTTAAAAGAATTCATAATAAAATCTACTCTTAAAAATCTCACGGACTGACTGATATTTAAGCAAATTCGGGGTCATTTTTGTTATAAAAAAAAAATGACTATGCTTTGAGGCAATGAAACTCATGACTCCTCTGAGTGTCGCTTCGTGTATTTTACACTTTTGATGGCTGATTTGTTGTTATAAACATAATCTACTGGTAGTCATGAATATTTTGGCATATTATTCATTAATTTGATGTTAATTTTACAAGGGGAATAAGAAGAAAGAACCAAAGTTATTAGAAATGTGGTGGGATGGGTAGAGGGATGAGATTTATCACTTTTTAAAGTATCGAATATGTAGGAGTAAAATTATTCGATACATATGCCACTTTTAAAAAAAAAAAAAAAATTGCTACATTATATGGATAAAAAGTTAGTTGATAATAGATAATATTAAATTTATAATAAATGTTGAATTTTTAGTGACCGAGAAAAAATATGTTTGACTTTCAAGAATTATAATTGTCGATTAAATACTAAATTGTTCTAAATAAATAAATTTAGAGAGTATTATCTCATTTTTTTAATAAATAAATGAAACATATAGAAACATATGTAAAAAGAAAAAGATGCAAACCATCTTAATTCTATTAAGCATTCGTTACATTTGACGTTTCGAATCATAAATTGTTGTATTTTCGAAACGTTAATGAATTGCATTTTGATAATAAATAAATCGATACGCAGTCTGTAAGGGTGTGGAAGATTTCGAGTAACTATGGAAAGAACCACGGTTGTCTTGGCCTGCAACCCAATTCCATCTACTTAATTGTTAAGCAACAACATTGCTTCTTCACAATGTTAGCAAATATGCTATGTTAATTTTTTGTTTCTTCAAAATCAACATATATAGTTTTCAATAAGCTTAAGCTAATCAATAATGGCAAATAGAACGAGCGACAGCTAGAGACGGAGTTGGTGGCTCCGCTGGAAAAAATTTTCGAGGCTCGTCTTCTCTAGTTTCCCTACGTACAAAAATCAAGACCCAACATAACAATTTAATAGTCTAACAAAATGTTCGTGACAACGAAAAAGAATACAACAAATCAGCCACTCAAACTCGGAAAATACACAGATAGACAACCATGGGGTTCTCAGGTCACTGCCACAAAACATAATGATTTTTTTCTTTTTCGAAAAAAACGTCCCTGAAGTTTTGTTTAAAATTTAGTCAAAGACCCTGCGTCTTTTAGAATTAGAATTAGTTCTATTTTCTTGTACTGAATAACCACGTGACATGTTTGTGGCCATTTCTAGTTGCAAAATAGCACGGACATTTTAGTTCAAAATCCTACTTTGCTTAAAAATTAGAATATTGAGAACCAAATTTGTCCTGCCGAAACGTTTAAGACCAATTCTGCACACAGTTCCAAACAAGAGGGACCAAACTGCAGTCTTGCCTAAAAAAATAAGAGTTAATTATATTTACCTCCCATGAGGTTTACCATATTACTAAATAGACCCTATGGTTTGACAAAATTACAATCAACTCCTTGAATGGCCAAACGTTTAACAAGTATCACCTAGTCTTTAACTACTGTTCAGAAAATGCTGACATTAGCCAAAAATAAATAAATTATTCCCAAATTACCCTTCTTCATTCTTAATTATTTTTCTTATTTTTTCAAATTTTGGGAATAGACGGCATTTTATAATTTTATAGACCAACCAAATTTTATGGTTTTTTTTTTTTGTTGAGTTTTTTCTATCTCTAAGAATCTTTTTGCTGATTTTTATTATGGATTGAAACCAGTGAAGTGGAATAGAGGTGGGAGAGATGGTGGTTTGTGGTCAGAGGAATAAATTGTGTGCTAAATTGATAATATAAAAAAATCTGAGGACTATTCTTGATTTTAGAAAAAAAATTAAAAGACTAATTAAGCAATACATGATAAAGGTAATTTAGTCTTTTAAAAGTTTCGTTAACGACAGTTAGTGAGAATGGGAAATCTATAATTTTGTTCAAACTACAAAGTTTGTTAGGTAATATGGCCAAATCTCAGGAGAGATAAATGTAATTAACCCAAAAAATAAATTTCTTATTTCTTCTATCAACTGTTGCATTTAGTAATAAAGGTCCTACTAAAACTTAACATCACGTTGGATCTGCCAAATCTTTCTATATCAGTCCCACACTCTCATCCCAAAAAAAAAACAACCAACAAATACAACTCACACGCAAAAGAAACAAATAAATAATACCTTAGTTGCATTTTGATTAAATTCACAAAAACCATCATATGGCTCTGAATATGGAGCACAGGAGAACTGGAAATGGTGTCAAAGTTTGCCTGCATGAAAACCAACAACACTTGATGGCAACAGATGTTGTTGAAATGGAATCGGGAACAGGAAGACCTCTAATAGGGAGAGTTAAAAAACCCTACACCAGCTCCCTCTCTTCTCGCCAAATGGAGTCCCTTACCGCTTTATGTGACACCTATTTGCCCTCCATAGATGCTAATTTCCACGAAAAGAATGATGAAGCCAAGGCTAAATTCTACCGAACTTCAGCCTCCATGGCCGGAACTCCACAGCATGTAAGAGTTCATCATCTAATTTAAAGATAATACACAATAACATGCTTTAGTTTGTCCATTTTTTCTTTTAATTTTAAAAGGGGAGGTTTGGGGGAACAAAATCAAGCTGGAAGAGATGAAATATTGTGAAAATCAAACTCTTACGAAAAAAGAAATACAATTTATAACAAAGTTGTAGTCGATCATCATATAGTCATTGTATTAGGTGTATTTCGATTTCAAAATTAAATATGTAACAGACTGATTTATAATTAGACATTTTATTTAGCCACAGAATCTTCTTTCACTCATTCTTAATATCTCGTGTCAGATCTTGTATTCTTGTAACGTGTACTTTGACATAATAATATTTATAACACTAAAGTATACATAGCAAGTATTTAATATATGATACAGAAAATTAATTCAAATACTGAAACAGAAGATTAGGAACGATTTATTTGCATATCTTTAATTTTCAAAATTACTATATACGATGCAGTTGCTACTCATCTCGACTAACGGTCTTTACGTTAATGTTTTACTTAAATATACATTTACTTTGCTATTCGTGAAACGCTTTTATTTCCTAAAAATGAAGACTACAAATTTAAATCTAAACATAACAATACACAACATGGTGAATAAAATAATTGAAATTTCTTTTTATTCTTTATTGTTTAGATTGGAGGGTTGATAAGCGAACGATTGCAACATCCAAAACTTTTCTTGGCCCGAGTAGCTTTGTGGTTGCTATCAACAAGTATAGGAACGTTTGCAAATTGTGTGGGATTGCAAGCTTGTCTGGCCATTTTCCCTATTTGCAGAAGTTTTCTCAAGTTTCACCACAAAAAAGAGAACAAATAGTGCTTGCATGGTCTCGGAGCCTCATATTTCCCTTGAGACTTCTTTTCACGGCCTTAAAAGTTCTCATTCTGCTCGTATTCTTCACACAGGTAATAATTGTTCCTTTTCCCTTTTTTTCCCGTATCTAGATGTATTTGTTGTGTTGTAGTTTTCTCCATTTATGTGCTCCTGAATTTAACCTAAAAACATCGTCAGAATTTAAAGTTTTATTTCTCAGATACACGTAAAGCCCCACCAAACAAAAAGGATCTTATTAAATATATAAAACAATTACCTAAATACGATTTCATATAAATAAATTTTATATTCACAATGTACATTTAGTAAAACATATCATAATAGTAAGAGTAGCAGTAGCATAATTGATATTGCTATTTTCAAATGTTACGGACACTACTTATAACTCTAATGAATGAGCCGTTGCTTTTTATTTTAACGGATGAGTGACTAAAAATTAGGAGTGATTCAACCTAAAAATCTAGGAGTGAAAAATAAGCATTTAAACGATTTTGTAATTTGTTAGAAAAATACGTTTGTAATTTTCCTATTTTCATCTAATACTAAACTTACTTTATTTGCTTTATGCAGTAAAAAAAAAAAGAAAAAAAAAGAAAAGATATATATCCTAGGAAATAAATACTGAAAACAACAGTTATTTTTTTTTTTGAATTAGAGATATCATTTTACAGTAACAGATTTGCTTTTTATTTTACACTGACAGTGAAGATATATATAATATCGGAATTTTTAGTGTAACAAAACAAAAACTTTGCATTTTAGTTTGGTACTTATATGCCTTCCATATGTTCCCATTCCTAAATTAGGAAAAGATATTTTAAAAGAAAATTGTTTGGCATGGACGTTTATAAATTATTGAAAGAATAATATAAGAAAAAGGAGGAGAGTATAAGGGGTTAGACTCCTCTCAAGTAATGAGGTATAAAAGAAAACTTCTCTCCAATAAACCTTATAAAAATAATATTAAAAATATTTTTAAAAAATCATATTCATTCATAATAAATTTATTATATATACTTGTTATAAATAAAATTTAAAAATAAATAAATAAATTTTTTTCTTTTGATTAAATGCTTCAATTTTTGTCTTGATTTTGACTCATTTTAGATCATTTAATTTTTTTGTGCAAATTGAATGATAAAACATTTATGAATAAATTTGGTTTTAAAATATATTGATCTACTCATCGAAACAAGATTATTGATGTAATTCGATAATTTTTATGAATTTTAGTTGTTTAAATATAATAGATCATTGGAGAAAATTTAAGAAAAGTGTACCTTTTATAGGAGCTACCTCCTACAAAATGAAGAAGGGAAAATAATCATTTTCATAAACATCGGATTAGATTGTTATATAAGAAATTTTGTGGTCAAAGCTATTTTTCTAGAAATTTTGTCCATTTCTTTGGAGATTTAGGCTAAACCAATTATGTTGCATATCATTTAAGGTGGATGTGACGATATTTTCTATATGGCTAGGGTGCTTCTACACAAATAGGTGTATATCTTGAAAATTTTTGTTTACAAGAGACAAAAATTACCATTTACTTGTGTGAAAACAACACGAAAATTCTCAAAATCAGTTGTGTGAAACAGTGAACGCTAAAAGGATAATAAAAAAGGGGGGCAAAGCACAAACAAGGGCTTTTTTTTTTACATGTGTTCCTTGTTTTGAAATAATTTTATGATTTAAGATCATTTACAAAGTGACAAATTCAAACTATTTATCAAAATTAATATAAGTGACAAAATTATGTATATATATTAAATTATCAAATCGTATTTTAAATATTCAGTTGAATTTTGTTACTTCTTTCATAAATTTAACAAGTAAGTGAATTTGTCATTTGTCACTTTATATAGAGAGTAAACCTTAACTACTCACTCTGCAATGTGGAATGAATATGATAACTATTGATATGACTGAAAAGCAGGATCATGGATTTCATAACTTTTCAATCATCCAACGATATATAATTTTCATTCCGTACTGTAAAGTGAGTAACAAAGAATTTTCGTTATATAAATATATTGTTTTATAATTTGTATTCGATTTTAGTTTTACTATAATAGTTCAAAAGACTGAAAAATTCACTCAATTGTGGCTGGGCTTGGTTATGAAACTATTGGAGCAAAAACAACGAGAAAAAAAAAAAAAAACCTGGGGCTATTCAATTTACAAGGGCCCGGTCTTAAACATAAAGTCATGAATTAATATCCTTCTGCACCCCTTATCGTCCAGCCTGCGTTGACCAAGTAATTTAACGAAGGTAGTTGCTCCTTATCCTTAGATGGGCCCTTATCCCACATTCTTTTAAATAAATAAAATTTAAAAAATAATTTGAACATATTGTTGACGTATCAAAAATTAATTTATTTGAAAAAATATTCACTTTTGAATTTATATTTTATATTTGGATGTTGCAAAAATTTTAAAACTTTGACAAAAAGTATAAAACTATTTAATTAAACAATAAAATTTATTATTTTCTTTTAATTTTTTTGCAAGATATTTATATAAAACATGACTGAATTATGAGTAAAAATATTTTTAAAATATTATTTTTATACGCAAATAAATATTCTTTTATTTAATTCTAAATAGAGAAGAAACTTGTCCAATAGATCAAGTACTCACTAATGAGAGTTTATTAGTCACTTTAAGGGTTTTAAATGAAATCTCAAAATTGATGTCCCAAGCTGACACTGACAGTGTCTAGTGAGAATTAAAGACTACGAGACGAACTTTAAGTCTTTTAAGATGATATAATTATTTTACTTACAATGTAAGTTAATTTTATTAATTTTCCCTCTTTCTTTTTATTATATTATAAATAACAAATCCCGGTGGTTATTCATTGTGTTCGCGAATCCATTTTTCCCATTAGGTTTAAACAACTTATACAGAAACAGTTAATCAAGACAGCCCAACTACCCTAAAATCATCATCAGCTGTATCATATTGCAGCCAGGGAATTTAATGTGCAGTTTGACACCATCCATCATTTCATGCAATTTAATATTTTCCAACACATATTTTTCGAGAATTTGAACTTGTGTTTGGATTTAAAATTTTATAAAAAAAAAAAAACTATTTTACAATTGTCAAAAACCAAATTTTCGGAGTTTTCAAATCTTTTTTTTTCCCCGCATTATGTGAAAGTTCTTTACTACTTTTCCGATACAAAAAACTTTCAATTCTAAGGTTTCAAATATTTGAAAAGAAAATTTGAAACATTCTCCAAAAACATGTCCTGTCTCTTATTCAAATTCTGAAAACATAAAGGAAATTAGAATCTCCAGTTGCATAAAAGAATTATTTTTCACAAAAAAAAAAAAAAAAAACTTTCTATAAAATCTTGAATATTATATTAACGAATAAAATTTTAATTTCCAAAATCCTGACGGCAGCCTTCGCCACGACGGGCCCTTACTCCCAAAGATGTGTCTTATTCTTCTGGAGTCTTTGTACTATACCAAACTCACCATTACTCCAGTTCTGGACCTTCTGGTACTCTGCTCAATGTCTATTAAAATTAAATGGTTTTGATGGGTGAAATTAATTTTCAGAGGGGACACACATTACACCGCTTGTAAACTTAATCTGAAGACCGAAGCAAGTTGAACATCTTTGGACCCCATTTTACTTATGACCAACGTGCTTTTCCAGTCCGTGTAACGAATTTGACAATTGAAGCATATATTGAGAAACCAATAAAGTTCAAGAAATCCATTATTCCAACACAAAAGGGACTTTTCTTTGAATAATAAAATAAAAAATAAAACAAATAAAAAAGGAAAATCATGTATATTTTGTTAAGAGTTAATTCAAATTGGTAAAATGAATAATACTTAAAAATCTGAATCTTAATGCTTGGAAACACATAATAAAAGAGCAAATGGTGACATTGGTGCTCCAAGTTTTGGCGGATTACGCTTTAGTATCCCATTTTCTAATTGTGTCATTTTGATACCTCATCTTTATGGAAATGGCGTCAATTAGTACAATTGTCTAATTCCTTTTGCTGGAAAGCATCAGAGATCATCATGTTTATCACACAAGATATGAATAAGGATAATTTTGGAGCACAAATAAAACAAAACAGCATAGTTTTATTAACACAACTTTAAAGAAAATTAAAAAGTAAGAGTGAGCATTTAACTAATAAAAAGTTTGGGGCATTTGAGGGATTAAATGTAGAGTTTTACTTTCTTTTTTTAAATTTTTAGTTGTTATAATGAATATGCATCACTTTGTTCAATTTAGGTATGACCTCCGATGATGTCCGATCATCAAAAATTGATAATTGCACCAATTAATTATTATTTATAAATGACACATTTAAACATGCATGGGTATCAAAGTGTAATTAAGTCAAAAAATTAGGTACCAATAATATCATTTACTCCATAATAAAAAAAAAAAAGTCTGCCTAGACAAAGACATTTTCAAATGCAATGAACATATATGTGACATAATTTATCATTGTCTTAAGAGCATTTGTTTTTCTCCATTTTTTCTTTTGCAATTTCAAGCTCACTTTAAAGTTAAATTTGTCATTTCAATTTCGTGTGGATATAAACATTTCCAGACATCATATTTTAGATATTTAGTTATCTACATGGCTTATCTTTTCCAGGCTGTTAGAAATAATTTGTCGAAATCAACTTTTATTTTACATTTTCTGCATTTTAAATCTTTTTTTTTTTTTTTTGGGCTTAAATTTGTTTTACCATCTTCTTTATAAGTCATGCAAGAGTAAATTGGGAATGGAAACAATTTTTAGCATTCTATATGAAATTTTAATAATTAGATGATGTACCGTTATTATAGTAAAACTCAAAATGGAAGATAATGAAATTTGAGACTTTAAAAAAGATAAGTTAAATTATTAACGAAAAAAGACTATTTCGATCCCTTATATTTGGAGTGTATCCTAATTTGGTCTTTTATGTATTATAAAAAGTCAATTTAGTTACTCATATTTCAAAATATGTGGACAAAACAGGCTTTTGCCAAAAAACTTGAACAAATTAATAGTGGAAGACACGTGAACATCACGTGGTCTTTAAACGACTAAGGTTAAAAATCTAAAACTCATGAAAGTTGCTTCATTAATTTCTGTAATTGAGGATTGCTAGAAGAAAATGGGATAAAATTAAGGTTAGAGAAATGTGAGAAAAAAAAATATTGAGGTTGAATAGAAATAATACTTTTTAACCTCAATTTATTTGTGATTTAACGCCCACATAACATTTATGTGGCTTTCACTATTAATTTGTTTAACTTTTTTGCCAAAACCCTGGCAATATTTTGAAAAATAAAGGATTAAATTAATCAATTGTGATACATAAAGGAATAAATTAGAAAACATCTCAACGATAAGGAACCAAAATAATTTTTTTCCCAATTATTAAAAACCTTTGCGGAGGCTTCTGTACGTAATACGGATCCCCTTTCTTAATCCAATGATGGGATTTATAAAATTCCTTTAATGCTAAACGCCAATACCTGGGCAGCTACAACTACAAGAAAGAAAAGTTTCAATATTTGACACAAATTATACATAGGATAGTCATTTTCTCACCTATTTTATGAAAGAAAAGTTTCGATATCAGCCACAATTTATACATATAGATTAGTCATTTTCACACCTATAACTCGAATGGTACACTAGGTAAGTTGTCTCCTAAATTTTAGTTCAAAGTACAAACACAAACCTCTCCATTATCCATGCATCAACAAAATATAGATATTTAGAGAGTTTAAATCTTCCATGTCAAATTACCTTCTGCATATGATCAAAATTGCTGCATTTCATGTACCTAAAGACAAAATTGCGTTATTTTATTTTATTTTATTTCCATATCTTAAGGACTAATTCCACTTTGCACTTCCAACTTATACCCTAATCCAATTTTACACCTTAATATCAATTTTGGATAATTTACACTCAGGACGTTCAAATCCCTATTACTTTAATTCAATTTTTAACAAGGTCACCATAAATTAGCAGAATTTTTTAATATGCACTCAAATTATTGTGACCGACTACTGTATATTTTACTAAATTTGTTGTAGATACATAAAGTTTCTATTAAATTTAGTAGCGGTGTTTAACATTAGACTAAGGCAAAACGGATTTGAGATTTGGAGGTTCAAATTGTGCAAAACAAAAATTAGGAGGATAAAATGGAAATTGGAATGATTTGTACATACATAAAAATTCTGTTAAATTTGATGGCGGTGTTTAACATTAGACTAAAGTGGGACGGATTTGAAAGTTAGAGGTATAAAATATCGAAAACTAATTTGGAAAGGTAAAATGGGAATTGGGAATTGGGATGGATTTGTACATGCATAAAGATTTTGTTAAATTTAGTAACGGTATTTAACATTAGACTAAAATAAAACTAATTTGAGAGTTAGAAATATAAACTGTCTAAAACTAAAATTAAGAGGGTCAAATAAAAATTGAATATAAGTTAAGAAATGTAAAGTAAAATTTTTTTACATGATAGGTCAATGAAGTTAATTTCATGAAATAATCTATAACTATGGCATACCCGGTAGAACATATATAATCAAATTAACTCGTCCTATTAATGTACAACTTTCTAAATGTTTGGTTTATAGGTACGACGGGAAGAAATGAAAATCATGACTGGTGATACTTATAAATATTATTTAGTTAATTATTATGGGAATGAAAATGTTAAAAAAATTTCACTTTTATTCCCCACCTGTGACATGGGTTTCAAATTTATTAATTTATCAATATAATGAAACTTATTCCTTATTCAAATTAAACAAGTAAAGGGGAATGGCATAAATTCATACTAATAGTAAGATTTATGATTCTCATTCTGATTTCGATTTTCCAATGCGAACCAAACACCTCGTTAATCATATATAGACCCGTCAACATTTTTCAAACGCGCTCATATTGGACTAGTGAATTCATTGAGAACCTAGGCCGTTTGAAAAATGTGTAATCCTTCTTGTCAAATGTATAATGTTCATTTTATTACCTAAACAGATATTAATTACCCCAAAAAAAGTACTCATCTACACAAAAAACTTTATTATAGGAAGGTCTTACCAAGTGTCATGTCAAATGGTATCTCCAAACCAATAAAATTCTAGTATTTTTAAGCAGTGGCCCACCAATTCATTTTATTTGAAGACCCACAACTTTAAATAGTGGAATCTTATTAGTTTGGGAATACCATTTGACATGACACTTGATAGATCATTCCCATAATAAAACTTCTCCATGTACACATACATGATACATCATTGACCTTAAACTCCCACCTACCAAATTATTGTTATCTTGTGCCCTTTTTTTTTTTTTTTTTTTTGGGTGATGAACTCTCGTAATTTCATTCATGTGTACATCACAGTTGTCCCCTGGAAATATCAATATGGAGCATCTACATTGATATTGTGCAATAAATAAACTTTGTATTTCGTCCATTAATATTTTCAGCAGAGTATCACAAGAAAATGGATCGAGTTACTCTCACCAATGTTAGAAGATACATATGTGTTTAGAACCTAATTGGCGATTCAATTCTTTAGATCTTATTTCAATTATGTTTTTCATTACTTTTAGATTCCAAACTTGACCACTTGAATACTTTCAAAGTAACACATTATTTTTTTTTCCAATTAATTCCCCAAAATATAAATATGTCACCATTTTATTAAAATTTCGTTTACTGTTGAAAAGATAATAATTAATAATTTTCATATGATAAAAGTAAACTGCAGTTGATGAGTTGAATAGAAAATGAGTTATCGGTCAAAACAACTTGCTAGTATTTTCTGTGTGACGAATTAATTAGTGATGAATTTCATTTATGCTCTTCTTTTTAAATTTTTTCTAAAGAAATATATTTCAGTTTTGCTTGAATCACATAAAAGATGTACGTTACAAGTAAATTCTAAATCCATGCTTCCATAATTATTAATACTAATGCTATTGGCACACTCAATCTGTGTGTATAATTATACTAAAATTTTCTAAAAATAGACAAAACTAAAATAGCGTACACAACTAAATTTGGGGTTTGTGTACGCAATTTTATAGTGTGAAGTTATTTGCTGGTGGGGAGTGGAAAGTTACTAATCTGAAAAATAGGAGTAGATAGATAAATTATACCAAAAATTAAGAATTACACTAAAATACTCTTCTATTATATAAAGCAGTAATGTTAGGGTAAATGACTCTAATAGTCTTGGAGATTTTATTAATGATTTTATTTTATCCCTCAACTTTTAGAAGTTTGTGTTATATGCTTAAACTTTTAAATTTGACTCTAAATGGTCTCTCAATGTCAAATTCTAGCATGGTAATTTTTACTTTGCCCCAAATAGGTTTAGTTTATCTTTAGTTTATCCTACCAAGCTCAAAAAATTAGGCAAATTAATTTTTTTAATGGTTTGGAATAAATACTTAACTATTTTCTAGATAAGTGATAAAAAACGACAAAACTGATAGTATTTTCACACATGTTATTTAATCATGTATCATGTTCTAATATATTGTTAAGAATATTTCATTTTATTCAATCATATATTATTAAGGTCATTTTATTATTGGTTAATCAGGTTATTTGAATTTCAATGACAAATTTAGTAAAATAGGAATAACTAAGTACAACTAGTACAACTAATAAATAAGAAAAATAAGGAAAAATTTTAAAAATTAAAATGGGAACAATTTTTTAGTTATCTTATTGTCCATTTTTATTATTGATATTTATCATAGTAAATAATCTTGACTTTACAAAAATACTAGACAACTAAAGGAAAAAATATATATTTTTCATATAATTTTTAGCTTGTAAAAAATTGTTAGAAGGAAGCATTGTCATTTTCTCATGGTTAAATTAGTTAATTATTTAATGTTTAACCAAATTATTAAATAATGCTAAATATCTTATTCTATTGACTTAAAAAGAAGAAATATACATTAAACCAAAACTTTAGGGGGGCAAAGTAAAAATTGTTATACTTGAATTTGATATTGAGAGACCATTTAGAGTCAAATTTAAAAGTTTAGGAACTCATTTCTAATAGACACTTTTAAAAGTTGAGGGATCAAATAAAATCACTGGTACAAATTCAGGGATAATTGGAGTCATTTACCCTATTATGTTATTGTCAATAGAGGTTGCAATGGGTTATGTTGCATTTGACCTGTTTTTATTTCATGTCGTATAGCGTGAGTTCATTTCTTATTGTGCCGTGTTTGTATTTGACTTGTTTATTTTGGATCGTATTCATATCTAACCAGTTTATTCCTACAAGAGATGTATTAGCCTATTTAAAAAGTTAAATAATTACGATACATTTGAATTAAGATCATAAATTTTATTTTTTTAATACTTTAATTAATTATTAGTACTAATATTATTCTCGTAGCAATTTAGGATAAATTATTAAAATTATTGTAAACTTTGGAATAATATTTAAAATAATTATGAGGTTTTATTTAATAATCTTACATTAAAATAATATTCATAATGTTAAAATATATTATATTAAACTATAATCAAGGTAATCCTTTACACACAAAATTTGTTCATTCAACAACTTAAGGGGTTATTTGGTCAACCTATATGTTGACCCAACCCAACCTATTAACTTACTGTCGGGTTAAACCAATAATTATCTGTCATATTCAGATCGTATTGCTGTGCCATATAAGAAATTGCCAGCCCTAGTTGCCAACTTTGTTTTACATTCAGTTGTTCTTCACGAGTGACGTCCCCATCCGTTGGAAATGTGAAAGGCAGAGTGAAATTGATAACTCTGTAATACAAGATTTTACATGATAAAATCCTAGTGTAATTTGTATTCCACTAGTTTTCTGGAATTTCCCTAAAACAACATACAGTATAATGGGATGCCCATGAAGGTTTTTTTATTTTTTTCTTTTTTAAATGTCTGTGAAGTTACTGGATAAACAAGTCTTGAAATTAGAGGTTGTTGTATTCCTAATTTTTCTATTAATAATGGGATGTGAAATAATTCATAATGCGTACTTCGAGTTTTTTCATTTTGCAAGTGCAAATCCTTTCAATAAGTCTAATAGTCTATACGAATGCTTCAATTTATAACGTTTTCAGGTAGATGACAAGGAGGATAACCCGTCTTGGAAAGCAATAGGCTATTGTGGTCCTGATCCAGACTTCAAAAGAAAAACTCAGCATATCAAAACATTAAAACAAATGTTTGAATCTGTAGAAGACCAAAAGCAAGAGGAATCAAGTAAAGAAGAGTTATTTGGACCTCTTAACAAAGGAATTGTTAATCTTGACAGGCCAAAGCAATTTGTCTTTGAGAGATTGCAAAATGCAGGCTTTTCTGTTTCAACATCATCATCTCATTTGAAGAACATTGCAAAATCAAAGTCACTTAAACCATGTTTCAGCATCAAATGTGATGCTGTTGTAGTTGGTTCTGGCTCAGGTGGTGGAGTTGTAGCTGGCATTTTAGCAAATGCTGGCTATAAAACAATTGTTTTAGAAAAAGGAAGCTATTTTGCAAGAACCAATCTCTCACTTCTTGAATGTTCCAGCCATGGATCAAATGTACCTTGGTAGTGGTTTACTCGCAACGGAAAATATGGATGTTATGTTTCTTGCTGGATCAACAGTAGGTGGAGGATCCACTGTAAATTGGTCGTCCTCAATTAGAACGCCACCTCATGTAATAAAAGAATGGAGTGAAAGCTATGAGCTAGAATTGTTTGACAGTAAATTGTACAAGGAGGCTTTGGATGTTGTTTGTCAAAAAATGGGAGTTCAATCTGAGATTAACAATGAAGGTTTAAATAACATGGTTTTGAGAAAAGGGTGTCAGGAATTAGGCTATCCTGTGAATACTATACCTAGAAATGCTACTTCTGATCACTACTGTGGTTGGTGCTGCTTTGGTTGCAAAGACGGTAAAAAGAAAGGTACTTCAGAGACATGGCTGGTGGACCTAGTCAATTCAGGCAATGGGGCAATTCTTCCGGATTGTAAAGCTATACAAGTCCTTCATGGAAGAAAAAACAAGAAAAAAAGAAACTGTGCTATTTGGGGTTGCCTTCAAATTTCAGAATCAGGGAGCAGAGGAACTCTGCATTGTGGAGTCAAAAGCGACAATTGTTGCAATGTTGGTGCTCTTGGTACTCCTGAATTACTGATAGGAAGTGGCTTGAAGAATCCGAACATTGGGAAAAACTTGCACATCCATCCGGTTGTTATGGCATGGGGTTATTTCCCAGAATCAACGCCTGATCCGTGGCCTGATGCAGAGAAGAAAAGTTATGAAGGGGGCATAATGACTGCAATGTCAACAGTTGTGGGAAATTTTCAAGGATCAGGCTATGGTTCTGTCATTCAAACACCAGCACTTCACCCTGGAATATTTCAGTACTAATGCCATGGACTTCGGGTCATGATATAAAAGATCGAATGTGCAAGTTTTCCAGGACTGCACATGTGTTTGCATTGGCAAGAGACAAAGGGTCAGGGCAACTGGTTTCGCCATATTCTATAAGTTACAAGATGGATAAAATTGATGAAGAAAATATCATGATAAAGCGGACTAGAGAAAGTCCTGAGGATACTTGCATCTGCTGGAGCTGAAGAAATTGGAACTCATCAAATTGAAGGAAGGAGCATAAATGTGAAAAAAGTTAGTTATGTTGAGTTTGACAAGTTTGTGAAGGAAGAGAGTTCAAGATCAGTGAAAAACCTTGAAACGCCGGTATGTTCAGCACATCAGATGGGCAGTTGTCGAATGGGGGTCGACTCAAAGACCTCGGCTGTGAATCCCGTCGGTGAAACATGGGAGATTGAGGGACTGTACATAGCCGATTCAAGTGTTTTTCCAACAGCACTAGGTGTGAATCCAATGGTCACTATTCAAGCCATTGCTTATTGCACTGCACAGACTATTCTTGAAACTCTAAAGAGGAAAATAGTCAAATAGCAACAAAATTTTGTGTGAGTGGCAATTAAAGAATGCCTTGCGTGGTTTTACATGTGTTTTTCTTTCTTTAATTTGTCTACGTACAGGTAAACTTGCAGAATAACTTTCATAGTTATTCAATTATAGTGCTACAAAAATGTCTAAACTTTGTGACTGATAGAAGAAGTAAATTGAATTATATATTTAATGAGATACATTTTCAAGTACAATAGTTGAGCCTATATATAGACTGAAAACTAAATATGAGATAAGTATAAGTACAACAGATAATTACTAATATAGATAAATATACAAAGAAAATAAATATCATTTGACACCCCTTCTCAAATTCAAGGTGGAAAAGTTGACAACAATTTGAGTTTGTTCACAAGTGCATAAAAATGGACAGGTGAATGTGTCTTAGTGAAAAGATCAGTAACTTGATGCTCAGAAGAAATAGAGATGAGAGAGAGGGTCTACTGCAGGAAATGATGACGTACAAAGTGACAATCAATCTCAATGTGCTTTGTACATTCATGAAAAACGTCATTGTGAGTGATTTGGATGGCACTTTTGCTATTACAATAAATAGGTGTATGATTTGAAAAAGAAACACCCATGTCATGAAGAAGCCATTGCAACCATTAAGAAGTTCAGTTGTAGTAACAGCAAGAGCACGGTACTCAGATTCTGAACTGGAGCGAGAAACAACAGTCGGTTTCTTATTGAGGCAGGAAATAAGGGAATCACCCAAAAAGAAATAATATCCAGTAGTAGAACGACAATCAATAGGATCTTCAACCCAATCAGCATCAGAATATGCCCGTAATTCTAATGAGAATGAAAATGAAAAATGTAATCTATGAAAGATTGTACCTTTCACATATCTCAAAATTCGAAAGACAGCAACAAAATAGATAGAGCGCAAAGAAGACATAAACTAACTCACTATATGTACAATATAAGCTATATCAGGTTGAATAATAGTCGATAAACAAGACTACCAACTAACTGACGATATCGTGTTGGATCTATGAGAAGTTCCTCATCATTAAGATGCAACTTGACTAGTGGTGACCACGGTTCCGGTTCCGGTTTCGGAACCGTGCAATCCGGTTCCTAGAATCGGAACCAGAACCTCATACAAAGGTTTATCCGGTTCCGGTTCACTATTTTTTGGAATCGGAATAGGAACCGGAATCGGATAAAAAAAAAAAAAAAAAAAAAAAACAACAACAACAACAACAAATTTAAAAAAAAAATGATCGTTGGTCTTGGACTTGGTGGCTGCCATAGCAGCACACCACACCAACCAACAGTCACATGACCGTTGGAGTTGGACAGCTTATAGCCGTTTCTAACGGCCATAAGTTGTTTTTTTTTTTTTTTAAATTTCTAAAATTTAACTATAAATACCCCTTCTTTTTACCATTTTTAGCACAACAATTCTCTCAAGTCAATCCTTCTCTCATTCTCTCAAATACTCTCAATTTTTTCATAATTTTTAATATTATTTATCAATTTGTATTTATTGTCTATATATTTATAATTTCAATTTATTTCTTCCTATATACTATTTTCAAGTGTTATTTATTTTCTTTAATTTTCATAAATACTATTAGTTATTTTTATAATAATTATTTTTCAAAATTTCAAATTACCATCATCTTTCAAATGGATAGTCAAAATTCCAATGAAATTTTTATTAATCTTGGAGATGATGTTGAAATAACTCCCAATTCCGAAAGTAAATCAACAAAACCTCCTATTTCTAAGGCTTCAAAGGCCGAAATGTTTACGAAACATTTTACAAAAAAATTAGATAACGAAGGCTGTCCTACTAATGTACATGTGTAATTATTGCAAGGCTACATACAGTTGAAAAAAAGGGAGCGGATACGGAACACTAGCGAAACACTTGACAAAGGAACATCCGACGAAATTCGGCATTGAAAAGACGCAATCTCAAATACCCGGATATGCATCTTCTTCCTCTAATCCTATATTTAAATTTTCTGATCAACAATATAAAATTGGATTAATTAATTTTGTTTGTGGAGAACACTTACCATTTAGTTTTGGTGAAAAAAAGAAATATGTACATTTTCAACAAACGTATGTGAATCCACAAGTTAAACGTATGCCTAGAACAACTTTTACACGTGAAATTTTAAAAATATTATAAAGAACAAAAAAATTTTGATAGATATTTGTTCAAAATTAGAAGGTCATATTTCAATTTGTAGTGATATTTGGAGTGATCATTGGAATAGAAATTCTTATATGGATGTAACTGCTCATTGGATTGATAATAATTGGATTATGCAAAAAAGAATAATTGCTTTTCTTATATTTAATGAAAGTCACACAGTCATAAATATAAGTAATATGATTAAAGATATTTTAGACGAATATGGCTTGGTAAATACAAATTTTTTAATCGATTTTGATAATGCTACTAATAATACTGCATCGATTAGAGATTTAAAAAATTATTGTGAACCACAAGTAGGTGATAAATTTTTTCATATTAGGTGTGCATGTCACATTTTAAATTTAAGTGTTAAAAATGGTTTGAGAACACTTAATACTTCGGTTGAGCCTATTAAGGATGCAATTAGTTATCTAATTGGCCATCCAAAAATAATGAAAGAATGGGCTAAATTTTGTATTGATTTGAAAGGAAAGAAATCTAAAAAATTTGTTCATGATGTTCCCAATCGGTGGAACTCAACTTATGATTTACTTAATAATTCTTTAAAATATAATGATTTATTATGCGAATTTTTTAAAACAGATATCCTAGTAATTTTGACTTGCATCCTAGCCTCTGGGAAACTTGTAGAAAAATGGTAGAAGTTTTGCATGTTTTTAAAACTGCTACTTGTACTTTATCTGGTGTTTATTTTCTTACATCTCATTTATTTATACCCCAAGCATATGATATTAGTATTTTACAAGATAGTGTAAATGATATTATTTTGCAAAGTGCTGTTATTGATATGTTACAAAAATGGCTTAATTATTATTATTATATTCCACCTATTTATTTAGTTGCTTTTGTTTTAGATCCTCGTGTTAAAATTGACGATTTGATGCAATATTTAGAAGCATATTATACTACAATAAATAAAATGTCAGAATATATTGTTCTTTAAGACAACAAAGTAGATCCAATTGAAATTGTTGAAATGACTAAAGAGTGTATTTGTACATTATATAGTGATTATCAAACTCAAGTTCCGTATACTCGTGCTGGTAGTAGTGATAATAGTGCTAGTAGTAGTCCACGAAATACTACTAGTACTATAAATATCCCTCCGTCTAAAAAAATATTACATACTTTGAAAAGGTCAAGGGGTGGCGCTAGTAGTACGGAATATGATATTTATCTAACTATTTCTTTTGAGTTCCAAGATGATGATAGCCAGGAGCTAGTGGAATCAAAGAATTCTTGGTACTGGAATGGTGGGGTAATAAGTCAAAGGTTTACCCCATCCTTTCTCTTATTGCAAAGCAGATTTTAGCAACTCCGGCATCAACTGTAGCGGTCGAACAAGCTTTCAGTGCGGGTGGAAGCATTTTGGATGAGAGACGGTCTCAATTGAGCCCCGACCATTTGGAGATTTAAGCATTATTAGCAGATTGGTATGATGCGAGTATAAGGAATCAAGAGATCGAGTTGGATTAAGACCGAAACAGATATGAACGAGAGTGATAAGAGTACTATAGTTACTTCTTCAAGTGGAACAAACTCAGATATTGAAGAAATTCTTAATGACCTTAGCCTATAATAGTCTTATAGGCCAATGTAATTGATACATTTAATTTTTCTTTAAATTATCTTTTAGTTATAGATTAGTCAAAATATATCTTTACTTCAATTTTTAATAGTTCAATAAATAATGCAATCGTATACTTTTTTTTGCTAAAAACAAAATCAACAATTGACATATAAATAAAATATAATTTTTTGTTTCTCATATTAACTTGTATTATTGTTTATTTTATTTTTAAAAATTTGAAATCAGAACCGGGACTTGTATTATAGTTTATTTTATTTTTAAAAACTTGAAATCGGAACCGAGACCGAAACTGTGACCGAAATCGGACGGAACTGGAGAACCGGTCGGAACCACCGGTTCCAGAACCGTGGACACCATTAAACTTGACATTTGTTTCAAGTGGAGTATCCACAGTTCAAGCATCCATGATCCCCGCATAGGAAAGCAAATCGGAGATATATTTAGCCTGAGACAAATGATAGCCTGTGGAAGATTTAGAAACTTCCAAACCAAGAAAATAACTAAGTGATCCCAAATCCTTCATTTCGAACTGTGTACTAAGGAACTCTTTTAATTGTTGAGCCCCTAAGATATCGTTACTTTTGATGATCATCTCATCTACATAAAGAAGAAGAAGAATAATACTTGACGAAAATTGTTTAATGAATAAAGCTGAATCATATATACTAATAGAGAAGCCCATCTTTTCCAAGGTAGTACTGAATAGATGTCGGAGGTAAGAGATTATAAATGTTACTTTCTTGATTTTATGAAGTATGTTAGTAGTGCAACGTTGAATTAGTTAATATCTTCTAATATTGTGAGTTAGTTAGAATAACGTTTCCTGATTGTGAGAGTTTGTTCGAGTTAGGAACACATCTTAAAGGAGAGTTGGAAGATTCCTTCTAACTTGTACCTAAATAGGTGGGTTCTACAAGAGTCCTACTCTTAATTAATTAAATTATTATTAACAATCCCTCACATAATTTAAATTAATGGTGGAAGCCACGTGAACATCACGTGGTCTTTAAACGACTAAGGTTAACAATCTAAAACTCATGAAAGCTGCGTCATTAATTTCTGTAATTGAGGATTGCTTGAAGAAAATGGGAAAAAATTAAGGTTAGAGAAATGTGAGAAAAAAAAATATTGAGGTTGAATAGAAATAATACTTTTTAACCTCAATTTATTTGTGATTTAATACCCACATAATATTTATGTGGCTTTCACTATTAATTTGTTTAATTTTTTTGTCAAAACCCTATATTGGCAATATTTTGAAAAATGAAGGACTAAAATAATTTATTGTGATATATAAAGGAACAAATTAGAACACTTCTCAACGACAAGGGACCAAAATAATTTTTTCCCAATTATTAAAAACCTTAGCGGAGGCTTCTGTACGTAATACGGATCCCCTTTGGACTTAATCCAATGATGGGATCTATAAAATTTCTTTAATGCTAAACCAATACCTGGGCAGCTACAACTACAAGAAGAAAAGTTTCAATATTTGACACAAATTATAAATAGGCCAGTCATTTTCGCACCTATTTTATGAAAGAAAAGTTTCAATATCAGCCACAATTTATACACATAGATTAGTCATTTTCACACCTATAACTCGAATGGTACACTAGGTAAGTTGTCTCCTAAATGTTAGTTCAAAATACAAACACAAACCTCTCCATTATCCATGCATCAACAAAATATAGATATTTAGAGAATTTAAATCTTCCATGTCAAATTGTATATCTGCAAATGATCAAAATTGCTGCATTTCATGTACCTAAAGACAAAATTGCTTTATTTTATTTTATTTTATTTCCATATCTTATGGACTAATTCCACTTTGTACTTCCAACTTATACCCTATTCCAATTTTACACCCTTAATATCAATTTTGGATAATTTACACTCATGACGTACTCAAATCCCTATTACTTTAATTCAATTTTAATAGTGTGCCGACTACTGTATATCTTACTAAATTTGTTGTAGATGCATAAAGTTTCTGTTAAATTTAGTGGCGGTGTTTAACATTAGACGAAGGCGAAACGGATTGAGATTTTGAGGTTCAAATTGTCCAAAACAAAAATTAGGAGGATAAAACGGAAATTGGAATGATTTGTATATACATAAAAATTCTGTTAAATTTGATGGTAGTGTTTAACATTAGACTAAAGTGGGACGGATTTGAAAGTTAGAGGTACAAAATACCAAAACTAATTTGGAAGGGTAAAATGGGAAATGAGAATTGGGACGGATTTGTACATGCATAAAGATTTTGTTAAATTTAGTAAAGGTATTTAACATTAGACTAAAATAAAACTAATTTAAGAGTAAAGATATAAATTGTCCTAAAATTAAAATTAGGATGGTCAAATAAAAATTGGATGTAAGTTAAGAAGTGTAAAGTAAAATTTTTTTGACCCGCAACTAGGTCAATGAAGTTAATTTCATGAAACAATCTATAACTATGGCGTACCCGGTAGAACATATATAATCAAATTAACTCGTCCTATTAATGTACAACTTTCTAAATGATAGGTTTATGGGATGAGGGGAAGGAATGAAATCATGATTGATGATACTCATAAATGTTGTTTAGTTAATCATTATGGGAATAATATTATGGGAATGAAAATGTTAAAAAAATTTCACTTTTATTCCCCACCTGTGATATGAGTTTCAGATTTATTAATTTATCAATATAATGAAACTTATTTCTTATTCAAATTAAACAAGTAAAGGGGAATAGCATACATTCATTCTAATAGTAAGATTTATGATTCTCATTCTGATTTTAATTTTCAAACGCGAACCAAACACCTCGTTAATCATATATAGACCCGTAAACATTTTTCAAATGCGCTCATATTGTACTATTGAATTCATTGAGAACCTAGTCCGTTTGAAAAATGAGTAATACTGCTTGTCAACTTGTATAATGATTTTATACCTAAACAGATATTTATTTCCCCAAAAAAATACTCATGTACACATACATGATACATCATTGACCTTAAATTTCACATACCTAATTATTGTACCTAATTATTGTTATCTTGTGCCTTTTTTTGTTTTTTTGGGTGATGAACTCTCGTAATTTCATTCATGTGTACATCATGGTTGTCCCCTGGAAATATCAATATGGAGCATCTGCTGATATTGTGCAATAAATAAAATTTGTATTTCATCCATTAGTATTTTCAGTACATTATCACAAGAAAATGGATCGAGTTCCTCTCACCAATGTTAGATGATACTATTTAGAACCAAATTGGAGATTCAATTCTTTAGACCTTATTTCAATTATGTTTTTCATTACTTTTAGATTTCAAACTTGACCACTTGAATACTTTCAAAGTAACACATTATTTTTTTTCCAATTTATTCCCCAAAATATAAATATGTAACCATTTATTAAAATTTCCTTTACTGTTGAAAAGATAATATTTAATAATTTTCATATGATAAAGTAAACTGCAGTTGATGAGTTGAATAGAAAATCAGTTATCGGTCAAAACAACTTGCTAGTATTTTCTGTGTGACGAATTAATTAATTAGTGATGAATTTCATTTATGCTCTTCTTTTTAAATTTTTTCTAAAGAAATATATTTCAGTTTTGCTAGAATCACATAAAAGAGGTACGTTACAAGTGATGTTTTCCAAACCTTATTTTGATGATGACATAAGCACTAAACTTTGAAAACAAGCTTTGCTGGTCTGTTACTTTTTCACATCTTGGAAATAGGCTGTTCGAACGCAGTACACCGTCCAAACTAACAACCAGAAAGCACGTTTCTTAATCTTCTCTGACGCATACAACTGTCCGAATGAAGTTTCTTTCGGATGAACACGACCGTCCGAAACTCTGTTCGGGCGATGGAACTAACACATGCACGGCCGTCCGAACGATATCCTTCACCAACTACACGGAGATAGGACGCAAATTGTGTAGGACGCATCATACTTATCTCGGACGTCCAAAACCTCAACGGCTAGTTTTTGTGTATTTATTATTTAGCCGTTAGGAAGTAGTTACAACCACCATTTATTGCTCCTATAAATACCTGCTCTATTATTCTGTAAAAATCATCTAATACATTGAATACAAGCCTTATAAAAGAGCAATTTGAGTGCAAATTGGCTAAAGTGCTATATTGTATTAGTGTGTAGCTTAGAGTGCTGTTCATTTTTAAGTGGAGTGATAATCTTGTACAAAAGTGAGATTGTGAGTAAAATTATTGGCTCAATTAAAAGGTTTTTAGTGTGAGCAAGATTTTTCCTACTTTGTAAAGATTATTGGCTCACCAAGTGTGTGAAGCATTCTAGTGGATTAATACTTCAAGCTTATTAGCTTGGGAGTATTGGTTGTTTAATTTCCTCTCTTTCTTTCTGAACAGTTTCATCGATTCTATCTTCATTATATTAATTGTTAGTTGAAAATTTTCAGAGCTTAAGTTTAATCTTTCTAAAAATATTTTTAGAAACCTAATTCACCCCCCCCAAGGTTTTCTTTGGGACCAACAATTGGTATCAGAGCTTGGTCTCATTTTATTGCTTAAATTACATTTGAGAAAAGAATTATTATGGAAACCAACAATGCTCTACTTTTTAAGGGTCAATCCATTACTAGACCCCCCCTATGTTCAATAGGGCAAATTTTATAGTTGGAGAGATAGAATGAAAATATTTTTACAATCTATTGATATTGACTTGTGGTATGTTGTAAATGAAGGTCCCTTTGAAGCTACTATCATTGATGATCACACAAATAGAAAAAGAGAAAAAACAAGGGATGAGCTCACTCCAAGAGACAAGGCAAACTTGACTTTAAATGCAAAAGCCATGAATGTGCTATATAATGCCTTAGATGCTAATGAATCAACTTGTGTCAAGGGATGCATTTCCACTAAAGAAATTTGGGATAAATTGAAGGAAATCCATGAAGGGAGCGACGATGTCCTAGATTCGTGAGCAAAAGAAATCCTTACTTGTTGCCAAGTATGAGTCCTTCAAGATGGAACCACAAGAAAATATTGACAAAATGTATTGTAGGTTCAATGATATCATTAAGGATCTTGAAGCCTTGGGTAAGGAGTATTTTTTGGGTGAAAAGAATAGAAAAATCTTAAATGCTCTATCCAAAGAATGGGATGTCAAAACAATCGCTATTGAGGAAGCCAAGAATTTAAATTCAATACCTATTGAATCACTAATCAACTCTCTTACCTCTTATGAATTGAAGTTGAAGGCCAAAGTGGTGGATGATGAAGAAGCAAGACAAAGAAGGAGCATTGCACTAAAGACCTCTCAAGAAGAGGATGAAAATGGCTCCATCAATCTAGAAGATGAAGATCTTGCACTCATCACCAAAGGATTTCTTAAACATTACATCAACAAACGGAGAATGAGAAGAGGTGGAGCTACTAATTCAAATAATTTCAAAGGAAAGACTAAGATAGAAATGAAGTTTAAGCAAAATGAAAAATACTTTGAATGCGGTCAACTCGGACACTTTGCAAATGAGTGTCCTTCCAAGAAAAAGAAGGAAGGAAGAAAGCCTCGGTTCAATAACTTTCAAATCACATGGGATGATTTCAACTCCGAATGAGAAGTTGAAGAAGAAATGTAGTCAGTACAAATGGCCTTTATGGCCATTGGAGATGACCAGGTAAGTTCTAACTATGACTCCAATGATAAAAATGATCTTGAACATCTCATTTTAAAATTGCATGATAGCTTAAAGGAATGATATGCTAGAAATAAGGAGTTAGTGAAGAAATCAAATGCTCTATTGAATGCTGACTTTAAACTTGTGAATGAAAATAATAGGCCATCACAAGAAAATAGTGACTTGAAGAAAAGAATGCATGTGAGATAAAAGGTCAAGGAAGAACAAGCCTCCTTGAAGAAAAGATTGGATGATTTGAATGTTCTCTTGACTAGAAAGAGAAAAAATGTTGTTGATTTGAAAGTAGAAATAGAATTGTATTAATCAACAAAAATTTTATCATGTTTAGAAGGGGTGGCTTATGTTTTGTAAAATCAAAATCCTCTTTACATGGAAATAAAAATATTATTTGTAGATATTACCAACAACATGGACATGTCAAGAATATGTGTTATGTCAAGAAAAATGAGAATAAGAGGAATGACAGCCGTATGGATTAATAGCAATTTCAATAACTCAAATGGACCCAAGAAAATGTGGGTACCAAAAGTTATCGATTGATCTATTATGTACTTACTTAACATAACCAACAATGCTAAGTGGTTCATAGACAGTGGATGCTCAAGGCACATGACAGTGATGCTTCTCTCTTCACAAACCTCAAATCCAAAAATAGTGAAAAAGTAACATTTGGGGATAACAATAAAGCAAAATCAATCGGTATTGGTGATGTAGGTAAAAATGGTGAAACCTTGATAAGAATGTGCTTCTTGTTGATAACTTGAACTACAATTTATTAAGTGTAAGTCAACTTTGTAATAAAAATTTATGTATTTTTTACCAAGCATGAATGTCTTATCCTTGATAAAAATCATGTTGTTTTATTTAAGGGTACTAGGCACAATGATGTTTATGTGATTCACCTTGATAAAATTAACAATAGTAATGTAAAATGTCTTACCACTTCCATAGATGATCTAGATGTGTTTAAGATAGAAGACTTTGTCATTTTAATATGGATTTAATTGAAAAAGATTGTACCAAGAAAGCAATTGGTAATAGGTTTGCCAAAACTTAAAGTTTTTGAAAAATAAAATTTGTGAATAATGCCAATTTGGTAAACATGTTAAGGTTTCTTTTAAACCAAAGAATTTTGAGTCCGCTCATAAACCATTAGAATTGTTGCACTTAAACTTGTTTGGACCAACTCAACATGCTAGTCTTGGTGGTTGTAAATATGCCTTTGTTATTGTAGATGACTATTCTAGGTATACTTGGGTGTTATTACTTGTTCACAAAAATGAAACTTTTGAAAATTCTCTATTTGTAAAATTATTTTCCAAAATTCAAAATTTATTGAATTTAAAGATCATTCGTTTAAGAAGTGACAATCGTCCGCAATTTAAATTTGGAGGTTTTCTCGAATTTTGTGAACACAATAGTATTTCACATGAATTTTCGGTTGTTAGAGTCCCTCAACAAAATGGTGTTGTTGAAAGGAAAAATAGGACTCTTCAAGAAACCGCTAGAACTATGATTAGTGAATGCGACTTATCACAATATTTTTGGGCCGAAACCGTTAACACGGCTTGTTATGTCATGAATCGAGTTTTATTAAGATCCATTTTAAACAAAGCTCCTTATGAACTCCTTTTTTGTAAAAAACCGTTGTGAGCTATTTTAAAGTCTTTGGTTGCAAATGTTTTGTTTTAAAAATAAAAGAAAATCTTGGTAAATTTGACAAAAAATCGGATATAAGGAATCTTTCTAGGATATTCTAGTGACAAGAAAGCATACCGAGTATACAATAGAAGTAGCTTTTGATTGTGAAGAAGTTGTATATGTTACATTTGATGAAACTAATGATGTTATCTCAAAGAATTCATGTAAAGATGAAATGTAGGTATTCAAAAGGATCTCACTTGCTCACTGTCCATGAAGATCTGTCTCTTATACACATCTAGAAGCAATGATATAAGAGACATCATTTAGATGAAAAGAATAAGAAATTCATTCGGAATGAGGATACTCCAAAAGATCTTCCAAAAGTTTGGAGATTCGTCTCTAGTCACCCTCAAGATTTGATCATAGGTGATCTATCTGATGGGGTAACTATTCGTTCTCATAAACTTTTGAATAGTGATTGTGCATTACTTTCTCACATTGAACCTAAACATGTAGATGTTGCTTTAAATGATGAATCTTGGGTCATTGCCATGCAAGATGAACTTAATCAATTTGAGAAAAATAATGTATGGACCTTAGTTGAAAGACCATCATTTCATCCTGTAATTGGAACAAAATGGGTTTTTAGAAACAAATTAAATGATAAAGGTGAACATATCATAAGAAACAAAGCTAGACTTGTTGCAAAAGGTTATGCTCAAGAAGAAGGTATTGACTTTGATGAAACCTTTGCACCCGTTGCTAGATTAGAATCCATTCGCATGCTTATTGCATTTGCATGTTTTGATGATTTCAAATTATTTCAAATGGATGTCAAAAGTGCCTTCTTAAATGGTTTTATTGATCAAGAAGTTTTCGTTGATCAACCTCCGGGCTTTGTAAATAAAACTTTTCCAAATCATGTTTTCAAATTCTCTAAAGTTTTATATGGTTTGAAACAAGCTCCAAGAGCTTGGTATGAAGGACTAAGTGGTTTCTTGATTAAAAATGGATTTAAAAGAGGTATAGTTGACACCACTCTTTTTACCAAAACAAATTCCAATGGTTTGTTAATTGTTCAAATTCATGTTGATGATATTATTTTTAGAGTAACTAATGAAAGCTTGTGCAAGGATTTTTCACATTTAATGCAAAAAGAGTTTGAGATGAGTATGATGCTTTGGAAAGTTACAATTTTTCCTTGGACTACAAGTTCACCAAACGAAGGAAGGAATGTTTATTACACAAATCAAGTACACAATGGAGCTACTCAAACGATTCGGAATGGAAGATTGCAAACAAGTTGGTACGCCTATGTGCACTTCAACCAAACTTGATAAAGATGAAGAAGGTAATAATGTTGATGAAAACGCTATAGATGTATGATCGAAATCCTACTTTACTTAACAGCTAGCAGACCAGATATTATGTTTGCTAGTTGTTTTGTGCTAGATTTCAATCTTGCCCTAAAATATTGCACTTGATAGCTGTAAAAATGATTTTTAGATACTTAAAGGGTACAATGAATTTTGGTCTATGGTATCCAAAGTCCTCTACATTTGATTTAATTAGTTATTCTGATGCTGACTTTGCTAGGTGTAAAATTGATAGAAAAAGTACCAGTGGTATGTGTCATTTCCTGGGTAATTGTCATCTTGGTTTAGCAAAAAACAAAATTCTATTTCTTTTTACGGCTGAAACCGAATACATTGCTGCTGGAAATTATTGTGCTCAACTTCTGTGGATGAAACATACTCTAAAAGAATTTGGTGTTATTTTGATTGTGTGCCTATAAGGTGTGACAACACTAGTGCAATTAATCTCACAAAAAATCCTGTAATGCACGCGAGGACCAAACACATTGATGTTAAGCATCGTTTTATTAGAGATATTGTTTGTAAAAAGGAAATATGTGTTGATTTTGTGTCTACTTTAGATCAACTGGCTGACATTTTTACAAAATCCTTAGCCCTAGATCGTTTTGAATCTCTCAAAAATCGTTTTGGGATTTTACAGTTCACTTTGGCATAATCTCTTAGTTCAGACGCACCCGATCGTCAAAACAATACCCTCTCTCGGACGCTCTCACTCGTCAGAAAACCTCGTCTCTGCCTCGGATGCTTATTATATTCCGAATGTTCCTCAATTTCTTCACTTTCCCACTGGAATTCTACCGGACACTTCCCATGCCATCCGAAAAAATATCGGATGCACTAGCTCCTCGATCGACTATCCGTTTATCAGCTTTCGGACGCATAATCGGATGCACACAAATCATTTTGACATCCGAACGGTCTCTCTGCTCGATTAAAATCGTCCATTTTCCCCCTTTCAGACTTATCCTAAGCACCGAACCCCTCTCTGGCAAAATTTTTCTCCTAAAAAATTCCTCCAACTTCTTCCTTTTCTTGACAAATTTATTGGGTAATTGTCATTCCCAAAGTATTCATCACCATTATTGCACCTAATTTCATCCATCTACCATTTAATTTCATCAAATTTCCACAAACTTTCCAAAAAATCAATTTTTTTATACCTTCCATTCACAATGGTTAAATCCCGTGGAGGATCTTCAACAGCAACTTGTGGATGTAAATCAAAAGGAAAACTCCAGTGCGAGGGGAATCATTTGCTAATCCTCAAGCTTCATCAAATCCAACCCTACCAAAATTCATCGATGCCAAGGCATCCGAACGGTATAACATCTCTTCTTAGCAAATCTATAATCGTTCAACGACCTACTTCTCAAAGTCTTTTCGATGAATTTAATCTTTCCATTGTCAAATCGTGTTTTGAAAAACAAAATTGGGGTCACTTAGTTCATACTGACTTACTCGTTTATCATGACTAGATGCTCCAATTCACAACCAATCTTAGTAAAGGCCCCATTGATGTGTATAACATTAGTTTCTCTTGTAAACTGCACAAATCTTGAGATTTCCTCCAACATCATCAATACTATTTTTGAATGTGAAGTCTCAAATCCGAATGAATTTTCTTATTTCTTTTCTTTAGATAAATGGCCCACTCTTGATACTCGATTTGACATTGATAAGGTTAGAGCAATTTTTAACATCAATTTCAAACAGGTCTCGGAAGCCAAAACTACATTGCTCATTCCTGAAATGAATATTCTATACACTCTTGTCACAAATTTGCTATTACCAATAGATGAGCATCGCACTGAGCCCGAAAAGATGCAGCTTTGAATACCTATTTTATTGTGTTTTCAAAGGAATTCTTCTTGACTTTGGGTATCTCTTTACACTCCCTGTGGGAACTCTTTCTTACTGATACTCGACGAAACATTACATCTAAAATTTCTCACCAAAGTATTTGATTTCCTTGAAGTACCTTTCAGCGGAAACAAACAATTTTCTCCCTATTTCAACAAATCTTAAATTGAACGAAAAGGCCTCCGTTATTTTAATGATCAATGGATAACTAAGGCAGCTTTTGATATTGAACGTTCAAAATCCCTGGCCTCTACCTGTGGTTTGGCACCTCACCATTCTCCTACTCCTCAAACATCTCCACCAGTCCAAGATCCAGGTCCATCTTCCTCCGAACCTTCACTTTCACAAATCTATGGCCTTCTCAATTCTTTGAGCACTCAAGTAAGCTCCTGTCAACGTCGCACTAATCGTAAGTTAAAGCGATTTGAAACTCATCAGTTGATCCTCCAAGAGGAACTTAGCTTGGGCATGTCTGCTTCAGCTACAGGTTCAATTTGCCAATATTCAATCACAATATCCACTCGACTCCTCTTCCAAAAGTGATGACAATGCCGAAGAAGAGGATGTTCGTGAGGATGATGAAGAGGACATAGATAATCAAGGTGTTGCCACATGAAGATGAAGGCGACAATGAGGACATTGACCACACATTCTATTTCATCATGCAACGATGTAATGAAGAAGATGAAGATAGTGAGGCTACTGATGATGACGCCCCTTCCAAATGCCGCAAGATTGAAAAACGCTCTAAGAAGAAAAATGACTTGACTTAGATTCTATGATAATATGTATTTTAGTTTTGGCATTTCTTTGAATTTTTCCTTTGACTAGTTGGATTTGCTCTCATTATCATTTTATGAATTACTTTGACTTTTTGTACTATTGGTGTTGATGATGATCCAGGCTTAACTTTGTTGTTAATTCATATTGGATATTTGAGTACACTTTCTCAGGGGGAGCTTTGTTTGATGATGTCAAAAGGGGGAGTAGGAATAAAAACATTGCAAAATGATTGGTTGTGTTATCACTCATATCTGTTGATTTTACATGTTGATTATTCTATGACTGTTTGTCATCATCAAAAAGTGGGAGATTGATGTTTTCCAAACCTTATTTTGATGATGACATAAGCATTTAAATTCTGAAAACAAGCTTTGCAGGTCAGCTACTTTTTCTGCTGGAAACAGGGTGTTCGGACGCAATACACTGTCCGAATTATGTCAGGTTTCTCGGACGCATTTCACCGTCCAAACTAACAGGCAGAAAACACGTTTCTTAATGCTTCTCTAAGGACGTATACAACTGTCCGAACAAAATTTCTTTCGAACGAACACTACCGTCCGAAACTCGGTTCAGACGATAAAACAGACGCATGCACGGCCATCCGAACAATATCCTTCACCAATTGCACGGAGATCGGACGCATCATACTTATCTCGGAGATCCAAAACCTCAACGACTAGTTTTTGTGCATTTATTATTTAGCCGTTAGGAAGTAATAGAGTTACAACCACCATTTATTGCTCCTATAAATACATGCTCTATTATTTTGTAAAAATTATCTAATACATTGAATACAAGCCTTATAAAAGAGCAATTTGAATGCAAATTGGCTAGAGTTCTATATTGTATTAGTGTGTAGTTTAGAGTGCTGTTCATTTTTAAATGGAGTGATAATCTTGTACAAAAGTGAGATTGTGAGTAAAATTATTGGCTCAATTAAAAGGTTTTTAGTGTGAGCAAGAATTTCCCTACTTTGTAAAGATTATTGGCTCACCAAGTGTGTGAAGCATTCTAATGGATTAATACTTCAAGCTTGTTAGCTTGGGAGTATTGGTTGTTTAATTTCCTCTTTTTCTTTCTTTACAGTTTCATCGATTCTATCTTCATTATAGTAATTGTTAGTTGAAAATTTTCATTAAGTTTAATCTTTCTAAAAATATTTTTAGAAATCTAATTCACCCCCCCTCTTAGGTTGCTTTGGGACCAACAACAAGTATATTCACTACTAAATTCAAGCTTCCATAATTATTAATACTAATGCTATTGGCACACTCAATCTTTGTGTATAATTATACTAAAATTTTCTAAAAATAGACAAAAACTAAAATAGAACTAAATTTGGGGTTTGTGTTCGCAATTTTGTAGTGTGAAGTTATTTGCTGGTGGGGAGTGGGAATTTATTAATCTAAAAAATAGGAGTAGATAGATAAATTATACCAAAAATTAATAATTGCACTAAAAGACTCTTCTATTATATAAAGCAGTAATGTTAGGGTAAATGACTCTAATAGTCTTGGAGATTTTATTAATGATTTTATTTTATCCCTCAACTTTTAGAAGTTTGTGTTATATGCTTAAACGTTTAAATTTGACTTTAAATGGTCTCTCAATGTCAAATTCTAGCATGGTAATTTTTACTTTGCCCCACAAATGTTTAGTTTATTTTTAGTTTTATCCTCCCAAGCTCAAAAATTAGGCAAAATTAATTTTTTTAATGGTTTGGAATAAGAAGATACTTAACTATTATCTAGATAAGTGATAAAAAATGACAAAACTGATAGTATTTTACACATGTTATTTAATCATGTATCATGTTCTAATATATAGTTAAGAATATTTATTCAATCATATATTATTAAGGTCCTTTTATTATTGGCTAATCAGGTTATTTGAATATCAATGACAAATTTAGTAAAATAGGAATAACTATGTAGAACTAGTACAACTAATAAATAAGAAAAATAAGGAGAAATTTAAAAAATTAAAATGGGAACAACTTTTTAGTTATCTTATTGTCCATTTTATTATCGATATTTATCATAGTAAATAATCTTGACTTCACAAAAATACTAGACTACTAAAGGAAAAAAAAATATTTTTTATATAATTTTTAGCTTGTAAAAAATTGTTAGAAGGAAGCATTGTCATTTTCTCATGGTTAAATTAGTTAATTATTTAATGTTTAACCAAAAATATTAAATAATGCTAAATGTCTTATTCTATTGACTTAAAAAGAAGGTCTCTAGAAATATACATTAAACCAAAACTTGAAGGGGCAACGTAAAAATTGTTATACTTGAATTTGACATTGAGAGACCATTTAGAATCAAATTTAAAAGTTTAGGGACTTAATAGACACTTTTAAAAGTTGAGGGGTCAAATAAAATCATTGGTAAAAGTTCAAGAATAATTGGAGTCATTTACCCTACTATGTTATTGTCAATAGAGGTTGCAATGAGTTATGTTGCATTTGACTTGTTTTTATTTCATGTCGTATCGTGTATGTTCGTTTCTTATTGTGTCGTGTTTGTGTTTGACTTGTTTATTTCAGATCGTATTCATATCTAAGACGTTTATTCCTACAAGAGATGTATTAGCCTATTTAAAAGTTAAATAATTACGATACATTTGAATTAAAATCATAAATTTTAATTTTTTAATATTTTAATTAATTTTAGTACTACTATTATTCTTGTAGCAATTTAGGATAAATTATTAAAATTATTGCAATTTTTAGAATAATATTTGAAATTAATTATGATGAGTTTTGATTTAATAATCTTACATTAAAATAATATTCACAATATTAAAATATGTTATATTAAATTATAATCGAGGTAATCCTTTACCAAAATTTATTCATTTAGCAACTTAACGGGTTATTTGGTCGACCTACATGTTGACCTAACAACTGATTAACTTATCGTGTCGTGTTCGTTAAGCATCAATCCGTTTGCGACATTCTGCAAAATTATGTCCCCAACGTCCATAATAATCACACTTCTTTCTATGTTGCTCTCTCTTTTGCTGAAATGGTTGAGTTTTTGAAGTAGAGGCCATGACTGCTTCAGTAGTTTTGGGATGTGAACTCTGTAAGCGAGTGTCTTTAGAGATTAATTTTGATAGAGCTGAGCGGAGTGTAGGCAAAGGTCGGCGATGTAGAAAACTAGCTCTAGTCAGTTCAAAATATTTCTCAAAGCCATGAGAAACTGAATCAATCGAAGATCATCTCTGTGAGCAATATAAAGCCTGTAGCATCTTCAGCATGAGGGAATGCAGGCTCAGACAATGCCAATTGATCCTAAAGATTGTTCATTTTAGAGTGAAAATCATCAATAGATTGTCCAGATTCTTGGCGGAGAAGTTGCAGGTTGCTTATAATCTAGTACTGATGAGTAAGATCAGCTGTGGTGTATCGTTCTTGTAGGAAGTCCCAAACATTTTTAGCAGTCTCAAATCCATTGAGAAGAGATCCGATGGAAGGAATAGATGTATTAATAAACCAAGAAATTATCTTGTGATTGATGCTATCCCAGTCCTCCAATCTATCGGCATATTTATCAGATGACTCTTGAATATCTTGCGTCGGCTTGACTTGATCTCTAGTGATATATTGCCAAAACTTACGACCTTTGAGGAAACTTCGCATGATTTGCATTCAAAGTTCATAGTTACTTCTATCAAGAGTGATATTTTTTGAATGGGTGACATCGAAAGTAGGATTAGAAGCCATAATGATGAAGAAAACTTATAGACAATAGAAAAAAGTACAAAATAATCAATTTTTGAGCAAAATTTGCATAAAAAGAGGCCGAAAATGAATTCAGAATACTGAAAAACCTTAGAAACTGGTCTAACCATTGAAAGAACCGGTCAGAATATGGCCAAACCGGTGGAAATATTAATCTGTCTATTGAACCGACCAAGTTGGTCAAGATTGGGAACAAGGCAGTGGAGTTGACGTGTAGCTGACATGTCGTTTATGTATCAATGACGTGTCATGATGTGGCGCTGACATGTCGATGATGTGGTGCTGACGTATCGATGATGTGGTGCTGATGTGTCGATGAGTCAGTGTGTTGATCTGCACAAATTTCTGACGCGCTGTTATGGCACATGTAATGCATGTACGGTTGAGATGGTGATTGGCCCGTGTATTGCACGCGGTGCATGTTTGGACCGGCAGAAGCTTTCGGTGGTACGTGGGGGTGTGTGCGTGCTTCTTTCCGGCTGATTTTTGCACCATTGTGATCGCCTTGTCTTCTTCATGTGGATTCTGAATAAGTGTTAGTTTTTGTTTGGAACTAACATAGAAAAAATATTTTAACAAATTACAACAAATCTGCTATGGAAGAAGCATTTTGTCGTCAGGTCTCAAGAAGGTGAGGCTCTGATATCATGATAGAATAATTGAATTGAATTATATATTCAATGAGATACATTTCCAAATACAATAGTTGAGCCTACATATAGGCTAAGTGTGAGATAAGTATAAGTACAATATATAACTACTAGTATAGATAAATATACAAAGAAGATAAACATCAATTAATAGTGAGGATTTCAATTATGTCAATACACTAAAATAAAGGCTATTGAAATTTTTTAGCGAGGTAATTCATGATCTCCATATCATGTAGATAGTGATCATTGCTAAAATTTTGATGAACTACTTGAACTGTTGCTCCCTTAATAATTAATATTGTTTTTCATCTTTTGAACTAGTTTAGGATGTATTTTTTGTTTCTTAAAAACAAAAAGAGAAATTTAATTCACTACAATTACTAAACTTGCGTGCCAAAAGCATTGCCATTACACGAGGAGGATTATGCATCCACTCCATTCAATGATCGGCAAATGATTTTGTAACTTGAGCTGGACTACGAGCTACTCTATTGCAATCTCGGCTGCTCCAACTAAAAATCTAAGGATTCAAAGAGTTAAATTGGACTAAATTCCTTCTGCGTTATTAGCTTGCTGGAATTATTTTCCATAATCATGGTTAAACAGTGGGTTTTTTCGCCCGCAACGGTATAGTTTGCCACCGGAAAAATGGTACTGGCCGAATTATATCATTTTATTTGGTGTACATAGATTTGTAAAAACTAATGTGGGACTGAGTTAGAATTTTTATAACATTTCATAATGTGTTGGGGTCTGATTATAAATGTTTATTAAACCTTTTGTATAGTGAATAGGTGCAAATTTAAATAAAAACCTAATATATTATAAATGTTATAATATGACATATTATGAATAAGTACAAATTTAAATAAAAGGTGGCGCGTATATCTATTCATTAATTTTCAGCTGAAAGCCTGAAAGGTCATAAGTATTCATTTTGAAGGTTACAAATTTGTTTTTGGGTTGTCAATCAAGTGAGGTAATTGGCAATTTTTTGTGAAGTGCCTTGATGTATTTATAAATAAGTGACTCAAAGTCCCTGGAATAATAATCAGATTTCTTTTTCTATTTTTTCTTAGTTTTAATACTTATTTTTGAGTATTCAAGGGATAGATATTTGTATTCTATATTTGTATTCTTGAGTAAGTATTTTGGTGTAAGTTTGATGATTTTCGAATATTTTGTTTGCAAGAAAACCTTTTACAACACTTTAAAAATAGACATCAATTACGTAAAAGTGAACACATTTGTTCTCCATTCAAATGTTTTCCTTCTACTTTTCCTAACACTCTTAAGGTGCTATTTTGTTACTTGAAATATGGAGAATTACTACCGTCAAAGTGGAAATCGTGAATTTAAGTTGCACATTTTGATGACAATGATTTTAACTTTTAACTCGATACTAGGACCAGATACTAGGACCAAATCAAGTTGCTTCAAACAGAGCAAGTATTTTATTTTTTTTTTTTTTTTGCAAAAATTAAAATAAAGTAAGTATTTTCTATTTTCTAATTACATATATTTGATGAAAATCATCCCAACTAACAATATTAAATAACGTAAGCACAGATGCTGAGAAAACCACATACCAGAAGTATACTCAAAATTGTGTTAGATGTCATGTCTACATGATGGATATGGTCTCAAACAGATTTTATAATCTCTTCCAAGCATAAAAGATCCTATTTCTCCCGTTTTATTGATTTTGTCATAATTTGAATTTTCTAGTTAACCAGATCAATTTTGTAATTAATAATTAATATACATTTATTTGATATTTTATGATTTTTTTTTAACAAAAATGAAATTTATATAAAGTATTATGATATGAAAATTGAAATTTATATAAAATTTTAAAAAATTGACAAAAGATTGAGCATTGAAAACATGACTCGTAGAGGTAGTCAAGAAAAGTCAAATGTGACAAATATATTGGGATAAAGGTAGTATAATTTTTTTTGAACCCACATTTCCTTCTTATTCCTCTAGTGACTCGAATCTATGAGCAATAACTTATAGTTGAAGTGTTTTACTACCTAAATTGTATTTCGTTGTCCATCCTATAGAATTTTAGAAGGTATTGGAAACAAAATACACCTATGAGAAGTAAGGTATCAATAAACTTATTTATTTTGAAATATTTTGATTTTACTATAATGGATAAAAAATCTATAATAACTCAAGTAAATTTGAAGTCTTAGTTTCAAAACTTAAAGATCTAAAAATTTAAATTTCAGGCAATGTAAGTGACTGCAATTATTTTGAAATTGTCACATATTTGGGCAAATTACCTTAAGAAATGCACTGTAACGAAAACATCATTATTTGTCAACTTTTATTGCACATTCCAATCAGTGAAGAAACTTGGGTTCATTAGGGTAATAGTACACAATCGAGTAACAGTTAAAGCGAATATTATTGATAATGGAACCAAAGGTAAAAACTAACAAAATAAAAGGAAATTTGTTGACACAAGTAACGTGAATTCTGCTAGAACTTCTAATAATATTAAAAAGAATGGATAATGCTTTCATTATGGTAAAAAGTATCAATACAAGAAAGAGTGTAGAATTTTTAAGAAACAAAGGGTAGAGAACCCAAACAATGAACATATAATGGTAAAGTATGAGGACTTAGTTGCCATGCTGCTCCTTGTGTCCTATTTTATTTGATATGGTCAATTTTATATATAATTTAATAATAATTGATATTTGACCAACTAGTAGAATAGTTTTTTCATTATTATCCCTCAATTAAAATTTAAAATTTGTTAGTTGGATTTTGATTTTCAAAATTTGAAATGGTTTATAAGAGTAATTAATGTTCAAACATGACATTAATGCTCTTCTTTTTTTGAAACTTGCATGAAGGATGAATTAGGTAAATTGATATTTATTTATTTGCCTTTTCAAAAAATAAGAAGTGACAAATAATTTGAGACACTAAAATAAAAAGAAAGGTAAATAAAATGAGACAGGAGGAGTATTAAGTTTGCACATTGGGATTAAAGCTATCATCAACATAATTACAAAGTACAAACACCAGTTCAATTGATTGGTGCTATTACTCCAGTCTAACCCTCTACATATGCAATGATAAAATCTCAATTTAAAGAGCTTGAAAACTCCGAGAAGGATTAACATGTCCTTTTGGGGATGATGCCAACGCTAACGTTCTAGGCAAACGGGTTGTAGAAGTCAAATTCACATTTTGGAAGAAAATAACATGGTTAATGTATTATTTGTTTCCGAATTTAAAAAATAAATCTGTATACAATTAAATGTGCTTTGTCAGGAAGTTGTTAAGGCTATAAGAAAAGTTGAAAAGTTAATCCTATGTGATCTTTATGGGAATGATTACTCATGTAATGAGATGATCCAGTTAATAATAAAATTATTTCTGCTTACTTAGTCTCTTCAATATGGCATAATTATTTAGTACATGTTAATTTTAGAACTCTAAAATTCATGTCTAAATGTGATTTAATTTTTCATGATTAAAATTCTTGGGATAAAGCAAAATATGTATATAAGTAAAGATGACTAAAATATCATTTCATAGTTCAGAAAGATTAGTAATATCTCATTTATTTTGACATATGTGAATTGAATGTTATATTAATAAGAGATGGAAATAAATACTTTGTAAGATTTATAGATGACAATTCTAGATTTACTTAAACCTATCTGGTGAAAGGTATAGATCAAGCATGTAAGAAATTCAAACCTACAAAGCTGAAGTGCAAGACAAACTTGGGAATGGAAATAGTTTTTAAAATTGGAACGATGGGTTATGATGATGCTATTGAGAGAATTAAAAATCTGAACCTTCATACTGGGAAATGCATAATAAAATTACCAAAGTCTGCCTAGGCAAAGACATTTATTATCCAAGTTTATGAAATATAAAGGGCACTTTGCAAGACATCTCGAACCAGGTGAATAATTCTACTTTACTTTCTTAAATTATAAAAATATATACTTTACTCTTTAATACTATTTATCCATTATCAATATTAATATCATTAAAATAATCTAGTGAAATGAATAAACTGTCATTCGTACCCATTAACACAATTCATCCATTACTAATATTAAAATCATTAAGATAATCTAGTGAAATGAATAAAATATCATTGGTACTGTATTTTAATTTTTTATTATTTAAATTTTGATAGTGATGTGATAATTATTTAAAATAAGCAAAAATAAACTATATAATATTTAAATATAATCTATGTCAATATATTTCTTGGTCAAGTTTTTAAAATTTTTGGATTTCCTTTTTATATTATTTCTAATTTGAATGTTTAATTATAGTGGTAGAACAATTCCCAAATAGGCTTATTTTGTATTGAAAATTTTCTTTAAAGGTATTGTATGAAAATATTTTCTATAAGACTTTTGTAATTTTTTTTATGTCTCTTATTGCCATTTACACTTTGAATATTTGACTTAACCTATGCAAATTGCAATGTGGGATATAATATAATTCAACATTTTTCACATTTTCACTCCCTAAAGTTAAAGATATCAATGTGATATTATATTTTATTTTTTTCTTAATTATTTTATAACTATTGACAATCAATTAAATACATGAAATATCAAAATATAATACTAAGAATATTTCAGTCATTTAACTAGATTTCTCAATATTTAAAATCTTTAAAGGATGAAAATATGAATAGGGGGCAAAGTGTATATTTCTATAGTTTAGGGGGGCAAAATCTAATTACTTACCTAGTTTAGGGGGCAAAGTGTTATTAATCCAAATGTAAACTTGTGATCTAATTCATTATTGCCGAAGAGTATTTGTTCTTTTCCATTTTTCTTTTAGAATTTCAAAGCCTTTTAAAAAGTTAAATTTTTATTTCAATTTCTTATGGGTATAAGTATTTTCAAACAGAAAGATTTAGATATCTAGTTCTATCGCATATATGGGTTATCTTTGTAGGCTATTATAAATAATTTGTCAAGATCAAATTTTTTACTTTTTCCTGCATTTTCAATTTTTTTTGGTGCTTAAATTTGTTGTGCCATATATTCTATGAGTCGTAAAACTCAAATGAGAGGTAAATGAAATATTTGAAAACTCAGAGCACCTAAGTTAAATTATGAAAAACCTCAAGGGAGGCTTCTATACATATCCCTTTAATTAATCCAATGATAAGATTTATCAAACTTTTTTTAATGCTAAACCTATACCTGGGCAGGCACAACTACGAGGTAGAAAAGTTTCATTATTTCCCACAAATTATACATATAGGCCAGTCATTTTCACACCATTTTTATGAAGGAAAAGTTTCAATATTTGCCACAATTTATACATATAGACTAGTCATTTTCACACCTGTAGATCTAATGGTACCCTAAGTTGTCTGGTTTAGTGCAAAATACAAACACAAATCTCCTTTATATATCAACTAGATATATATTTACGGTGAAAAGGAATTTGTAAATCTTACATGTCAAATTATCTTCTGCATATGATCAAAACAGCTGCGTTTCATGTACCTAAAGACAAAATTTGCAATTATTTTTTTCTTTTTACTTCTAAAATTTAAGGATTAATTCCATTTTCCACCCAACTTATACCTTATTCCCACATTACATTCTCAACTTCAATTTTGGAGCTTTTTAGGGGTAGGTTTAGAAGGTAATTAGGGCAAAGGCCATTAAAATGTCTCAGATTCGACTTTTGCTATCTTCAATTCCATATTTGATGGGCAATCTGGCCAATTTAAAGGCCTAAAAGCCGTGAAGAAAAAGAGGTAACATATCTTCCTCTTAAATTTTTTCTTAGTAAGAAAAAAACTCAATTTTGCATCTACAACCTTGAAATTTATCTCGCTTCATTCTAATTTCTAATATCGTTCCCAAGATTAACGAAATTTTTGCATATGCAGCCAAAATATTGCAGCAAATTGTTATACATTTTTCTGGAATTGTTGTACATGCATAAGGTATTTTTTTATTTTTAATTTTGGTAACAATATTAGAATTTGGATTAAGTGGGTGGATTAAAGGGTTAGGGGTGAAAAGTATCCAAAACTAAAATTAGGGATACAAAGTAGAAACTAAGTATAACTTGAAGGGTACAAAGTGGAATTAATGCAACATTATAGTAAAGTTTGATTTTTGAAAAATCTTTTTTTTTTTCAAAGGAAAACCATCAGTCTATGGGGTCTGACACCCATTTGATTAATTTATTAACAAAGTAAAAGGAGGGAGATTTAAGACCAAAATCTCTAATTCTAATTACATGACTAGCAAATTTAAGTATGTGAAAGGATTTAATAGTGAAAGTAAGGTACACTACGCATGTCTAACCCTAAGAAGCCAGTGATATTGTCAGGCAAGTGGCAGGGAAATAAATCATAGAAACGTTAGTTGAGCTCGCTATACAAGAGAGGCTGTTTGCTACTGAGTTTTTCTGTCGGAAGCTATGCTTGAAATGGATTTGATGGGAATGATTTCTGCCATAAGATTACGGTACAGGGCATCAAGCTTTTAGGGTACTTGTATCTTCTGATTGATCTCCATTTCAATTTCACCCTAATCGTAGTATATGACACTAGCATAAAATGTACTTATGAATAAGTGCATCGGATTGATCCGCTTTGATGCGAGTAGATTAATCATAAGAATGGTTGACTTGCCTTGACTAACTTTGGCTTGGTCTCCAAGATGTATGAATCTGAGAAGATAAGATATGACTCGTATATCCCAAAGTATTCTACAAAGCCGTGAGTTGTATTTTGAAAGAAGTAAAATTTGATTAATTCGATAAGAGTTGGCATTAAGTATTCTTGAATTAATCATAGGTTGGTGAAATGATATTAATTACCATAACCACTTGACAAATATGATGCCTAGAAGCCAATTTTGATCTATAAGTGTAAATTAATTAATTGAAGAATTAATTGTTTCAATTGTCCAAGTCCAGTTTTGTGCCTGTCTCTTATTAGGAGGTTGGGAACCTAAAGGGTCACACACTTAAGGATAATGCTTATGGGAAGAGCCATCCTACATATACCCATGTTTGAAATAATTGGATTGGGATTCCAGATGAGGTGAAGTCATATATGCAAGCTAATGCAATGGCTTTTTAAATCTGAGAGTCATTTGAGAAATAGGAGAAATAATTTAGGAGCTAGAAATCAATCTTGTGAAGGATAGATAGAGGCCATGTGTTTGTTTTACTGCAATTTTACTAAACAAGGTGATCCGTGATAGGAAAGTAAAATTTTAAATTCTGATTTACTTCCGAGGCAAAAATTACTTTGAATGCAAAGTGGAGAGTTGTGCTTGTCTCCAAGATGTTGCTCTCGATGCCGACCAAAGGCACCTACCACCTCCGAGGTCCCAGATTGCTAAGGAGCTCTACATTAAGATTTGTTTGCTAATTTATAATCCATGTAGATTCCGAAATTGTTGTGACACAAGTCTTGATGATTTTTTCTAAATAATCTGTTACCTATTATCACACTCAAAAGGAAGAATTACGAGCTTTCAAAATATTCCAACAAATTAAAGAGGGCAAGAACAAGATCAGTTCCCGTAAATCTGTTGCATCTGTGAACCACCATGCATGTACCTTCTATTGCAATGAGGAAAATTGCCCAAGTCAACTCCAATTATACGTGCATGATATTCCTAGATTGTGTGTCCAAAGAATACATGTTTGAGAGATTATATAGAGCTACGAAATTGACATTTAGAGACCATATGAAACCCCAATTATTGCAAAATATCTTGAAACGGGAGATCCTGTTGAGTAGTCTCCACATGAAGATAGATTGCGTGTTCGGAATTCTTTTGCTCCAAATATGTTTCCTCGATGCCAGGGTCATTCCATTGTTGTGGATCTTTTCATAGGTTGACAAAATTAAGGACACTCTACTGGAAGTTGCTTGCCAAATGTTTTGAATCTGCCTCATTTGAATGGAATGCCTAGTGACTCAATATTTGCTAATACATATTTCTATTAATGTGAATCATGCAATTTTATTAATGTGAATCAACTTACTATATTTCTATATGAATTCGAGTTAAGATTAATGCATTTCGATCGAACCCTAATTTGATTACATGGGGCGAATAGGTATATATCTATCCTTATTAACGAATAAGTTCATTCAATTATGAATTAACCAAATAATGATGAATTAACCAAATCTAAGCTATTCAAACCCGACCTCACCATAATCTTTCTTTATCAAGTTCCAACTGCAGTTTACAATTCAATCTAGAAGACGATCAATCTTCTAGAAGTATTAAGCACAATTTTAATAAGCAAACCTTTTAAACAGAATTAAATTAGAGAAACATGATTTCAATAAATAATCTTCATGACAACTTCCAAATAAAACCCTAGAAGATAAATTTAGTGCATAGCTGAATATAAATAAACCATTGAGAAGAGTTTTACAATAAATTCTATCAACTAGAGTACAAGGAAAAAGGGTAAAAAAGAACAACTCGTGTAGAAGCTTTGATCTTCAATCTCCTTGTTGACTATAGGCTACCTAATACTCTCTGTCTCCTTTAAAAATACCCTAGAATACTTATTCATAGAGCTTCTTGGGGTTATATAAAGTTTTAGGCCGAAATAAGCCCTATAGTGTCTTAAACTTGCAAAACATATTTTGGCCCATTTTAGCGTAGACATGGATGCCCTTCATAGTCCTGTGGCGTGGCCACACCCAGAAAACAGTGGATGGGCACTTTTCCCAGCCCTCTGGGCGTGGCCACCACCAACTTGTTGATAGGGTCCTCTATTTTCATTCTTTAGTCTGCAAAATATTCCAAACCTACAAAAACACATTCAAACACATAAATAAATGTACTTAAACACTAACATACATAAACTAACATTTATGAACAAAAACCCTAAAAATGAAAAATTTACCCCTACTTAGTAACAAAACACCTCGGAACCCGACTAAAACCCTAGTTAGAATTTATGCAAATAACTCTCATTCTGGTCATGGAGAGTTAACACACACGACTCCTTCATTGATTTAGTTGCAGCAAATTGGGGGCGGCCAGTGGATGGATTTCAAATGAGAGCTTTTATTCTAAAGTTGCAGTGTTTAAAACATTGTTTTTTGATATATTGGCCGGGGGAAGAGGAAACATGGATGGAGCAAGGACAACTTTGGATATGTTTTTGATAATATTGAATTGGTAGAAAAAGTAGTAACCAGAATGTGAGTTCTATTTGATCAGAATCTGATAGAAGTAGCAATGCAACAATTTCACTATGCTCAAGTAGAAATATTTACTTATTTAAGGAATGAAGAATGTTTCTTGAAGCAAAAAGCTTGGGTGCAAGTGATTGGCGTATGGGGATCTAAATATTAAAATTTTCAATGCTACTCTCCTTCATAAGAAATCCAAGCTTACAATTCATAAAATTAATAGTTCATCTGGAGATTGGCTTGATTCCCAATCTGATATTCAAAGGGAAGTTGTTCAATTTTTTCTCTCATCTTCTTTCAAAAAATATAAGGGCATCCATGAGATAGACATGGATCTACTTTCATCTATTCCTCAGCTCATCACCCCCAAGCATAACCTAAATTTGCTCAAACCAATTACCATGGAGGAGGTTAAAAAGGCAGTTTTGAGTTGGATAAAGAAAGTACCCTGAGGCCTAATAGATTCATGAGAGCTTTCCATACCCACTATTGGGATATTATTACTCATGATGTCTTTGTTACAGCACAACAACATTTTGCTGGTGTTCCCATTACCAAAAGTATTGGGAGTAAATTGATTACTCTCATTCTGAGAAGAACAACCTACAAATGTTTGCTAATTTTCGCCCTTGTCTCATTGTGTAATTTTATTAGCAAGGTTTTCGATAAAGTCTTGACTTTCTAATTGACAGAGTTGCTACCTTCAATTGTATCACCTGAGCAATCGAGACTCGTTAAATAAAGGGATTGGCAGACTACGTGTTGTTGGCTGAGGCACCGAGTATTATGGTCCTCCTCATTGACCCACATGGACAAATCCTATAGCCAAGCAAATAACAAATGCCTTGTGTGCCTTGTGTTTATGTGGCGGTGAAGGTTTTTTTTTTACAAATATGTCATGTGAGTCAAAGGCATAAATAGGAATTTTAGGCCTTGATGTTTGAGCAAGTGAAAAGAATTAGGTAGATAATTCTTTTGGGCTGCAGCTATTCATCAACATTAGGGGAGAAAATTAGTAACTTTGTGCTTTGATTCGATGGTGAATTTGGCTCCGTTTGCAGTGAGATTTTAGTATAGTGTTCTCAGCAATGTGAGCTACATTCCGTGTGGTCATATCGTTATTTTCTCTTGTTTATTGGTTGGGATTTTTTACATGTGATTTGGGTTATTTTGTACTACTACTTTGTTTATTTCACTTTTGGTAGTAAGTAGAGGCCTGTTTGAATTCTAAGTGTTTACTAGAGACTCATTTTGTTATACTCATTGATTCATTAATAGTGGAATATTTCTGAACTAGGTTCCGTGATTTACACTCTGATCACATTGAAGGCGTTTTCTATGTAAAAAGTTATGTGTTCTGTACTTATTGATTTTATTTGTTGATTATTGTTTGGGTTAGTCCTAAGATTTATTTAAGTGTTGAAAAAAAAATTCTTGAGTGATTATTCTGCTTGGTTTATTCCTATTTTTTCCAAACAAGTGGTATCATAGCAGGTTTATACCTGCTCGGGATTTTTTGCTTGATTAAATATAGAACAAATTACAATAGAGGCAAATTGAAATCAAGATACGAGAATCTTGATTGTTATCACTGTGGCAAGAAGAAACACATGAACAGATTATGCAAAAAATTGAAGAAGGAGAACAAAGAAAAATAGGAAAAGGAAGATGTAATAGTGATGAATGTGTAACTACCACGTTATAGAGGGTTTGGTGATTGTTTGGCATGAAAATTTGATCAATGTTGCTAGTAACGAATAATATTGGGTCGTCAACAATAGTTTCGGCTTCCATGTGATATCAAGGAAGGATTTTTTATATTTTATATTCTCTCGGTAATTTTGGGATATTAAAGATAGGTAATGATGGTTAGTCGAGGGTAGTTGGCTTAGGGAGTATTGTATTGAAGATCTACATTGGGGTGACATTGGTTATACAAGATGTCAGATATGCACTGGATGTTCATCTAAATTTGATTATTTCGACTGGTTTGTTGAAAGATGAGGATTATATTAGCACCCAAGATAATGGGCAATGCAAGATAACCAAGGGTTCTTTAATTGTGGTGCGTGGAAAGAAGTATTCATTCTTGTACTGGATTAAGGCTTCTTTGTGCATTGGTAATGCCAATGCAATTAAAAATAGTACCTCTTTTGCGTTATAGCACAAGAGAATTAGCCACATCAATGAGAAGGGACTTAGTTGTTTGGACAAGTAGCTATTTTTAAGGATGAAGAGTGCTAAATTAGAAAAGTATGCACATTTCTTGGTAGGGAAACAAAACAGGGTTTCTTTCAAGTGTTATCTCCCAACAAGAAGATTAGAGTTGCTGATCCAATTCAGTTTGTACATTCAGATCTCTGTAGTTCGATGAACAAAAAGACATTTGGTAGTGCACTCTATTTTGTCGCATTTATTGACGAATGTCCAAGGAAACTATAGGTGTATGCTTTGATGTCTAAAGATCATGTTCTTGGTGTCTTTAAAAAATTTCAAGCTTCTTTTGAGAGGGAGATAAGTAAGAAGTTGAAACGTATTCGCATTGACAATGGTGGCAAATATCTTGGACCATTTGATAACTACTACAGATAATAGGGTATAAGACACTAGAAGACCATTCCTAGGACTTCTCAGTTGAATAGCTAGTAGAGATGATGAACATGACATTGGTGGAACGAGTCAAATGTTTGCTTTCTGAAGCAAAATTGCCACATGTATTTTGGGGTGAAGCATTATATATTGTTGTACATGTTATTAATTTATCTTCCTTTGTTGTTTTGTAGGCTGATGTTCCTGATCGTATGTGGTACGACAAGACAGTATCCTATGACCACTTGCACGTATCTTGTTTGGTTGCAAAGCGTTTGTGCATGTGCCTAAAAATAAGAGATCCAAGTTGGAGGTCAAGACTTGACAATTCATCTTTGTTGGTTACAGTCAGGCTGAGTTTGGCTATAGATTTTATGATTTAGCTTCCAAGAAACTTGTTAAAAGCTATGATGTTATCTTCATATAGGATTATACCATTGAAGATATTTGCAAGGAAGAGAAGTTAGAGTCTACAAGTACTGATGGCCTGGTAGACTTAGATCCAAATCTTGCTTTTGTGACACTTGTGCCCAGTGCATCTGGTGATGAAAATCATAACGAGATATGACATCAAGATTACCAAGGTAAGGGTGATACTGACTATACTACTGATAAGGAAGATGATCTTGTTAGTGGAGTCACTAATGAACCTGGAATTCCACCAAAGAGGTCAACAAGGGCTAGAGTTCTCTCTACCCATTATTCATCATTTGAGTATGTATTCGTCATTGATGGGAGAGAACCAAAGAGCTACAATAAGGCATCAACATAAAAAGTGAGCAGAAGGTAAAATAGATTGATGTTATGAATGACAAGAAGAAATAACTGCATGACAATCACACATTTGAGCTGGTAAAACTACTGAAGAATAGATAAGTTTTGAAAAATTTGAAGATCTACGAATTGAAGAATAAAGAAAGATCTTCACTTCTACGGTACAAAGATAGGTTGGTAGTAAAGTGTTTTAGTCAGAAGAAGGGTATTGACTTTGTAGAAATTTTCTGCTGTTGTAAAGATGTCTTCTATTCGAGTAGTACTTGGGTTGGTAATGAGTCTAAATCTAGAGGTGGAGCAAATAGATGTGAAAACTGTATTCCTTCATAGTGATTTGGAGGAGGAAATTTATATGGAGCAGCTGGAAGGTTTTGTGGTGAAGGGAAAGGAGAATTTAATCTTGAAGAAGAACTTGTATGGTCTAAAACAAGCTCCTAGGCAGTGGAACAAGAAGTTTGAGTCTGTGATGATCTAGCAAGGGTACAAGAAGCCCACTTCCCATAACCATTGTATATTTATGCAGAAGTTTCTCTAATGGTGACTCCATCATTTTACTACTGTATACTGATGATATGTTGATTGCTGGTCATAATTTTGACAGAATTGATAGGTTGAAGAAAGACTTCAGTAAGTCTTCTACCATGAAAGACTTGGGACCAACAAAGGAGATTCTTGGAATGCAGATTACTCGAAATAGAATTGCCAAAAAGTTATTGTTGTCTCAATATAAGTACACGAAAAATATACTCTAGCGGTTTTGAATAGATAAAGCTAAAGTGGTAAGCACTCATCTCTCTACGTTCTTTAGGCTTATCACTAGACAAGTCTCATCTAGTGATAAAGAGAATAAAAACATGCAACATGTTCCTTATGCATCAGGGATAAGAAGTTTGATGTATGCAATGGTTTGTACTAGCCCAAATCTTACCCATGCAGTTGGTACTGTTTGTCATTTTTTGAAAAATCTGAATAGAGTGCAATAGAATTCTGTGAAGTGGATTATGAGGTACATATCTCCGACATACGTCGAACTTGAAATTTTGTTTTATGACTGGAAACATTTTCTTTGTGGTTACATAGATTTAGATATGGTTGGGGATATTGACACAAGGAAGTCTACTTCAAGGTACCAATTACATTCTCAAGAGAAGCTGTGGCGTGGTAATCGAGATTACAGAAGAGTGTTGCATTTCTACAAATAAGGTAAAGTTCATTGCTAGTACCACAGCGTGCAAGGAGTTGCTTTTGATGAAGTAGTTCATGCATGAGCTCAATTTTACTCAGAGGCAGTATTTACTGTACTGTGATAGCGAGAGTGCTATTCATCTTGACAAGAATCTGAATTTCTATGGGAGATCAAAACACATTGATTGCAGTATCATTGGATACAAGATATTCTGGACTTTAAGATGATTGACCTCTTGAAGAACTACACGGATAATAATACTTCAGCCATGTTGATTAAATTTGTAACAAGGAGAAAGTTTGAGACTTGTCATTTGGTTGTCCGTTTGGCCCTTCTAAATTCCTCCATTTGAGTTGGAAGGAGAATTTGTTGTGGTCCTCCACAAATAGGAGTGGACCCACATAATAAATCCTAAACCTAAGCAAATAGCAAGTACAGTGTGTGTACCTTGTGTATATGTGGTGGTGGAGGTTTTGTTTTACAAATAGGTCACGTGAATCAAAGGCATAAATATGAGTATTAGGCCTTGAAGCTTGTGCAAATGAAACAATTAGGCAGAAAATTCTTTTGGACAGTAGTCGTTCATCAATATTTGGGAAGAAAATCAGCAACTTTATGCTTCGATTCGATAGTGAATTTTGCTTTGTTTGCTGTGAGATTTGAATATAGCGTTCTCAGCAATGTGAGCTACAATCTATATCGTCAGATTGTTATTTTCTCTTGTCTGTTGGTAGGATTTTTATACCTGTGATTCGGGTTATTTTGTATTTATACTTTTTTCATTTCACTTTTGGTTCTGAGTTGGGATGTGTTTGATTTCTAGGTGTTTGTTAGATATGTGGTTTTGCTGTACTTATTAATCCGTTAATAGTAGAATATTTTTGGACTAATAAATAGTTTTTACTCTTCACATTAAAAGGGTTTTCTATGTAAAAATTCTATATTTTCTGTACTTGTTGATTTTATCTGTTGATTTATTTACTATTTGGGTCAGTTTTACGATTTATTCAAGGGGTGAAATTTTTTTTGGGTGATTATCCCACTTGCGTTATTCCCTTTTTCTTCCCAACAAAAGCATCTAAGAGGGGGGGTGAATTAGGTTAGAAATACAAAATAACCCGAATCATAGGTATAAAAATCCTACCAACGGACAAGAGAAAATAACAATCCTGTCTCTTATACACATCTCCTTTAATAATTGAGATGTGTATAAGAGACAGATCATGACCAAAGCTACATCAAGTATCTCCTAGACAGAATATATACAAATATTTATATGAACATTAATGTCCTCCCCAGCCCAGCCTACCAACCCAACCCTAGCCAGTTCAGTCATATCACTCACAGTAGGTGAGACAATAACCTCTTGTACACAAATGAGGATCACTCTTGCTCACACTAATTTTCTTTAGTTGAGCCAAGAGTTTTACACTCACAACCTCCCTTTGTTACAATTGTTATCTCTCCACTCTTACACTTGAAGAACTTTTACACTTCTAAGCTCTTTTCACACTACCTACACTATTACAACACTTGTACCCACTATTTCTCTCAAATAGCTCAAGAATTGTTTGTAATCAATGTAGAAGTCTCTCCTTAATTAATTCAGCTATATACCCCTATTTATAGTTGCCAAATATCTTTTCAACAACTTCCCAACGGCTATTTTCTCTCTTGGAAAACTAGCCGTTGGACCTTAACAAACTAGCCGTTGGACCGTTCGGACGAACCTTGCGTCCGAGAGGTATCCGTTGGACGTTCGAACATCGTCCGATCGAAGCAAAGTCTTGGAATATGAACGGACGTGTTCTTCGTCCGAGGCTTGCTTCAAATTCTTTGTGTCGGACGATTACCATCGTCCAAGCTCTTGTGGTTGTTTTTGTTCGGACGATCATTTGCGTCCGAACTCTTAGCTATCTTTTCTGCACACTTGTTATCAAACTATTAGTATGATTTGTTTCATCATCAAAACATGATTAACATAACTGGGGTTCAACACCAACAAGCGGTCAAAGTTGGATTCCAGCTTATGTGGTGGGCTCTCTCATAGTATTTTGGTGGGCTCTCTCATAGTTTTTTTTCCCAACAGTGGTATCTAGCTTCTGGTTACAAGTCTGGGTTACTCATTTGCAATTGACTTGTGTTTTTTAGTGTTAGACCGTAATGTTCTTTTCATGGTATTGGACCATAGGCCAAGGGTTTTTCCTTTTGGGTAAGTGATTCTTAATTCTATAATTTTGATGGACCATTTTTTTGTTTTACGTAAACTATTTTTGTTTCTTAATTTATGTTTTCATAGATTCTGTTTTTGTCCATAATTAACATTTGTAGTATCAACCAATTGAGAAGCATTTGAAAAAAATTCTCTGGAGTACGTAATTCGGAATGTTGTAGTCACTTGTCCTGAGTTTAGTAGTCAAACTTCAAATGTGTTGATTCGGTAAATTATTATGAGTTCATATTGCCTATGTTGGGTTAGTCGTATTTTGGACTGGAACAATAAACTTATTTGAAGTAATTTATTTTGTACCGGAGAAACGTATATATGAATAAGGATTAATTTTACTTCCCCACCTAATTACTGTAGGTTGAGGGTAGATTCTAAGGAAGTTATATAGACACCTTTCTATTTGAATAAAGTAGAAAATCTTTAATTGCAATTCCTTGTTAAAACTCCGCTTAAGATATGGTACTAGACAGATTTTTTGTCCAACACGATTGAAAATCCCTCCTGGAATCAAGAATCTCATTGACAAAGAAGCAAGGGACTCGGAGAGATTTTAGAAACACTAAGGACTAAAAGTTACTCTTTGCCAGAATTTAAGGAACCAAATTCACACTATGTAAATGATAAAGAAGTTGAAATATTAATTATCCCTTGATAACAAATGATCTCGTCTGGTTCAATGAAGGGCATTAGTCGGTACTTTATTGAAAAACAAATATTATTGGGAATAGGTATAGCTTGTAAATTGAAATAGAAACAAATTTCAGTTTTTATCTAATTTTATCTTCCCATATATTGTACGGTGTATCACAAGTAGCTTCCTTTTTTCCTAATTTTGGTTACTATATATTGCTTACTTCCATTATGTTTTAAAAAGTTTGTACAAAAGTAACAGATTTTCCCTATTAAACATTTATTCGATACATACAAGTTTTAAAATGGTGAGCCACATCAAAGCTCATTTCAGGCCACTAGCTAGACTTCTTACTGCCTTAGGCATTATATTATTTTTGCAATTAAATTACAATATCAATATATATATATATATATATGGAAAAATCATGGTTCCAACCCTCTGTATAAACAGCCCCTTCCATGTCCAAAAACAATAAATATAGAGTGTGAAATAAAGATATTTACTACGAAATTAATTAGTCTTATCCAATGCTGACCATCAAAATCTAAAATCACCATGCCTCTAAAGGGGTGATAATGTGATATTCATAGAGTATTAAAGGTGGGCTTGAGATAGAAGTTGAGTTCCAATGTGAGAGTATGCTCATGAAGGGGGAGATTGTTGGGTTCATGGGTAGTTTTAAATTGTCCCACATTGGTTTGATAGAGAAATAAAGAGCATTTAATATATAGATTGGATCCAAAACCTACTAGATTAAGCTTTTAGCTCAAGGTTGGTTCCAATTTATGTATTCGACCTCTTTTGATGGGCTTTCTCCTAATTTTTCTAACCAACACTTAGGGCTCATTCCACTTTGCAACCTCTAACTTGTACCCAATTCTTACTTTGTACTCTATATTTATTTTTTTAGACATATTGCACCATTAACTCTCAAATTTATTCATTTCAGTCAAAATTTTAACACCCTTATCAAACTTAACAAATGTTTAAATCATACACACCGTGCACGTAAAAATGGAACATTCGTCAAATTTTGTAACAATGTCATTAAAAATTGGACCAAAGTGAAAAGAATCTAAGAGTTAGGGGTGAATTGTGTCCAAATTTAGAATTAGGGATGGAAAGTGAGAATTGATCAAAAGTTATGGGATGCAAAGTGGAATTTGTTGTGACTAATTCCGTTGGTATAATATGCCCCTAAACAAGCGCGTTGATGAACTTACTTAACCTCCGTTAACTTTGGTAATGCCATTAACAGTTGGATTGAAATAGAATAAATATGAGAGTTTAAGGTGAAATATGTCCAAAAAAAATTAAGAATAAAGTGCAAACTTAAGTAAGGCCCAGGAACTTATTACTTCCCTGGATCGAAAGCCTAGAAGGGAAGAATATTATATTCAAATAGGATATGATGAAAGCCTAAGATAGAGTTTCTTGGCTATTCTTAGAGGTTACCCTATTAAATTTGTCTTTCACTTGCAGTTTGTAAATTTGATTTTAATAACCTCTGAGGGAGTTGATCAAGTCTACTTGTTAATGGTGTTGTTCAAATTGGGTTTTTCAAGGCTTCTCAAGGCATAAAATAAGGGGATCCCTTATCCCTTTTTTGTTTATGCTTTCATAATTTCTTCAAGGGGTCTAAATAATCTTGTAAATTACATCATAAAAAATCTAATAAACATGCATTATCTTTGTAACCATAAAACAAAAGACAAAAAAGTGATAATTTGGTTATTAAACTATATCCCGGTTGTCGTTTCAATCACTAAAGTTGTTGAGTAGCCAGAAAGGTCACTGTTTCTAAAATTGTGTTTAAGTGGTCACTCTGTCTATTTTAGCTGTTAGTGTTAACGAAAATTAGTTTTTCGAAGGTTAAAATCATCCAACCACATTAAATTAATATTACTAAAAAATCTGGGGTCAAAATTAGATGATTAAAATTTTGAAACAACACCACCCTCCATATCCTTTTCGTAGCTAACCTACACCTCATTCCTTCCCCTTCTGCCATTTTCCTCACCCAACCAACCATCGCCTCCTTCTTTCAAGTTTACTTTTACATGTCTATAACCAAAAATTTCTCTCAAACTGAATTTCTTCTTTAATGTTTTTGAAAATGTTGATGTCTCTAGCCCTGGGGCTCAAATTTCACCTGACGGACGAGGAATTGGTTTGATATTATTTAAGGAGAAAGCTTTGCCAGAAGCCTTTCAAGTTCGATGCTATCTCCGAGATTGATATCTACAAGGCTGAGCCTTGGGACCTTCCTGGATCTTTCCATTTTTCATTTTTTAGGTGTCTATTTTTTTATTTCTTTTTTATTGCTTAATTTTTCTTTTTGGATTTAGGGTTTTTGTTTGATATGAATTTGGCATCTTTTTCTTTTCAATTATAGATTTATTCTTGTTTGGTGGTTAATTTTTATAGGTGATTGAAAATTCACTTTTTATTGCATTGTAGAGTTTCTTGTGTTTATTTATTTAATCTGTGAAAAGGGTTTCTTATTGTCTGATTTGTTTTTGGTGAATATTAGGAGTGATTAATTTTCTTTGGCTATTTGTGATTGTTTAGGGTAAATTTTGTATTGAAAAGTGTTTGATTTCTGGTGAAAATTAAATTGATTTGATATAATATGTGTATGTTGGTAAGTATGTTGCGAGGATTTGCATGTTTGAGGAAAGGAGGATGGCAGAAGAGGGAGGAAAGAGGTGATGGGTTAGCTGGGGGAATGAGATCTGCCAATGGTGGTGTTTCAAATTCAAATTCTTTTAATATGATCCGTCTTATAATTTAACTAGTTTTTAATCATCTAATTTTAACTTCAAAATTTTTTAGTAATGTTAATTCAATATAGTTGGATGATTTTAACCTTCAAAAAATTAATTTTCATTAACACTAACGACTAAAATAGACAAAGTGACCTCTTAGATGCAATTTTCGAAATTCAGTGACTTTTTTGGCCACCCAACAAGTTTAGTGACTGAAATGGTAACCGGAACATAGTTTAGTGACCTTATTGGCATTTGCTTAACAAATAAAGAAAAATATAACGCTTAAGTGTTTACTTTTTAATATATTGTAACGGATAGTAGTTATTTTCAAAATTACACATTTACAAGGACTATGCTAACTATTTTAACATATTTTATTATAGATTTTAGAGAAATTATTCAATTTAAAATTCATTTATAATTATTTAAATATTGATAATACATGATTTATAAATATTTTCATCAAATGTCGTTTATCTAATATTTTTAAAGTGTTATACATCAATAAAATATTATTATTTAGTCAACCACCAATTGAATTAGTAATCGGTTGGATTCCTTTCTGGGCTGAGTTTAATACCTATGCTCCAACGGAGCTGGTCTTTCTACTTATTAGTGGTGTTGTTACTGGATTTTCCAAGACTTTTCGGGTATAAAAGATCCCCTATTCCTTTTTTTGTTTATACTTTCAGAAGTTCTTCAAGGGGTGTAAATAATCTTGTAGCTCAAGGTCGTGTTCTTCCTTTTGCCTTGCCTAGAGGTTTTTCGACTCTCTCTCATTTAGCATTCGCCAAAGATGAAGTTATTTTCACAAGAGAGAGAAAGACATTCAGTTCATCATTTGACTCAATTTTTGGACTGTTACCAGCAAGGATCCTACCAAGCAATCAGCTTTGCAAAATGTTCTACGACTGTTTATCATTGCCACTACTTTATCTATCCTATCATTTATTCAAGGTAAGGCGAAAGGTAATGCATTTTCAGCACTTGATTGATAAACTACCAGAAGAACCAGTGGGCTAGCAACAAAACCTACTTTTGGTGGGTAGTAGCCTTGTGCTCATTAAACATGTTATTGCATCCATTCCGCTTCACCCACTAGCCTTTCTTGAGTCCCCAAAAACCACATTCCAAGACACGCAACGGATCAAGAGATCATTGGATAAACTTTGTTTTCCTACTCAGGAAGGAGGACTTAGGTAAGGAGTTTCTAGGATATAGTCCAAGCTTTTTACTATAAAATTGTGGTGGAAATGTTTTACTTCCAATTCACTTTGGACATCTTCTATGAGACCAAGATACCATAATCCAGATACTTTATACACAAAGAAGATCCTTCTTCCATTCAGAAACGCATGCAGCCTTTTGGTATTTTGATTCAAAGGCATTTTCAGCTACGAATCTTTCAAGGGGATATGTCTTTTTTGTTTGATAATTGGCAAGAAGATGGACAGGTTGCGGATTATATGGGCGAAATTCCCTTTCCAGACATTAAACTCAACCAAGTATTCTACTATTCTTCAATATGAATGGTTGGAGCTTGGAACACTTGCAACTTCCAATTGACCCCAAGCGTAAGGTGCTCGGTACTCTAATATCCTTATCACCAGGTGCTGATTAGTTCTTCTGGAATTTATCCTCTTCAGGTTTTTTTTTTTTTCCAACATCCTCGGCTTTCAACCTGGTTAGACACAAATGATCTAATCTTGTCTCAAGGAACTATATTTTGAGTGCTCCGATTCCATAAAGATTTCTATATTCATGTGGAGATTTCTCAATGGATATATTCCTTACGAGGACTCACTTGTGTAGCTTGGATTCAAAATATTCATTTTGCAGATTCAAACACAGGAGATCAATCATGGTTTTGTGGACTGTTTTTTATCTAATGAAGCTTGGTTTCACTTTGCAAATTGCAAGGTAGTTCCTCATATTAATGGAGTAACAATATTACATAAATTGCAATTGTTATGGATTGACTCCTCTCATCTGAATTGATTCTAGTGTTGCCTTCATTAATTTGCTGGCATCTATGGATTGCACGAAATAGAAAGTTTTTTGAACACAAGATGACTAATTCCAGATAAATATTCAAGCGAATTTGCTCTCATCTTTGGGACACGAGCTCTTTCAAGTCATTTCAAGCATCTCGACATCAACGTGACTTGGTGAGCTTACCAGTGCAACTTGTAACCCCTAGATGCCAACCCCTTATTGTAGTTGCATGGTCCAGTCTATCTCACGGGGTTCTCAAGATGAATACTGACGGTTCATCGCTGGGTAACTCGGGACCCTTGGGCGTAGGATGAATAACTGGGGATGCACATGGGTGCGTGATCTTTGATAAAGGTTTTTCTCTGTTTATTGGTGCAGCAACAAACATGAAAATGGAGGCTCAAGCCCTTCTGCTTGGACTTTAACTCCGCAAAACTAAAGACATATTCGATATGCTTGTTGAAACAGACTTAGAGATTCTCCATTCAATGGTTCATGGAGACTCGCATATTCCTTGGAAGATTGAAGCAATAATTAGACAAGTGCGCACGACCTGAGATGACAGTAGGCCAGGTCAGCTTGCACGGCCTGGCGTAGCTAGCCTAGCCCAATAGGTACTGTAGCGGGCTGGGCTAGGCTCGCCACATACCATAGGGCCGTGCCTGGTTTTGTTGCCGGTGGCTCAGCATGGCACAGCCTGTGTTTTGGTCCAGATCAATCCGCCAATCAATGGATTGGCCATTCACTGATTCAATCAATGGTTTGACGGTCAACTCATTGACTGGACTTTTTTTTTTTATAATTATTTTAACATTTTAAATGACTTTTTTTTTTCTAAACATATGTACATATTTTTTTCTTCTTCTAGGACTAATAAATAATAATTTTTAGTAATAATGATTAAATTGGATTAATGAATAATACTTTATAGTATCAATAGTAAAATGGCCTAATTTATTCCAACAAGTACTATAACATTTATGCACTTTCCTCTTCGATTAATAAGTCATAAATTTAAAATAAAATAAGGAACATCTAAAAATTAACCTAGAATAAAATTAAGAATTACTTGGTCTGATTGCTCGAAATAGTAATATGTAATCACTTGTACTATAAATACTGAAAAATGATGTGCTAATTAATAATAACTTCAAATAATAAGTAATAATTTGAAATAATAACTAGATATCATGTAATAACATGATTTAATACCTTATAATTTGTTTCTCTTAGTTATAACTTCTACAATAACGATTGAAAAATGGGCACTAATTAATAATATCTTCATGTAATAGATAGCGAGTAGGACTACTAAGTACTTATTTTTGAATTATAAGTAATAACTTTGACTATTAAGTAGCTAAATTTGAAATAAAATAAAATAAAATAAAATAATTAATAATTTGGTCTCATTTTAATTATTTAAAAATGGGCGAAACTATGGGTCAACTCGTAGGCTAGGTCGAGGCCCAACTTGCCTCATCAGTCCATGGGACTAGCCCAGGACCAGGGTTGGACTGGGTCCAGGCTGGGTATTTCCCATCCTAGCCTTGTCCGGCCCGGCTCGGCCCTACCCATCCCTGTTCTTGGCCCACCTCGTGGACGGCATTTGTGGGCCTAGCCTGGCCCATTGCCATCTCTACACACAAGACTCAACAGCTTCCAAATCACTCCTGTGTATCATTAAGCCAAAACTGTGGCTAATTCTCTAGTCAAATTGTAAGCTTAAACCCTAATTGTAACTTTGTTTTTGATTCTTCTAAAATCCCTAGCTAGCTTTTAGGGCTCCTTAGACTAGTTGCTTTAGGCTTTCCCCCTTTACAAAGATGAAAGTTGTACTTCCCTTAAGTTTGTTTGATTATTAAGAGGTTTTGGTTTGTTTTTTACCTCCTTGTAATTTTCTTTAAAAAAAATTAATAAATGCCTATCCGACCCTTGCCAAGGTACTAGTAGTTTACCTCAAAAAAACAATTAATGTTTATAGTTTTAATTAGTTTATATTTTATGTGAATTAATATGTTTTTATGTTGGATTTAGGGTTTTGGATTGATAGAAGGTCATCGAAATCAAATCGAGACATACCATGCGAAAACAGACTTCACTGGCCAAAAACTATTCAAGGTTGGCCGGCAAACCCCCTTAAGCTTATACCTTGGCCATTGGCCAAGGTATCTAGAAGACTCTCGGCCAACAGCAAACCTCCAAGAGCCAAAGGGTTTGCTATCGAGATAAGGTGCTTAATCCTCTTTTGGGGCTGTTTTGAAGGGCTAACATTATAATTTTTTCCAACCTTAAAACCTGTAATAAATACCCCTTTTAAGGGTTGATTTAGGGAGTGCCTACCCTTTGTTCTTTTCTTTTCTTTTCTCCTCCTCACTTGGAGAGGAATTAGACAATTTTTTAGCCTTCTTCTATATTTGACTTCTAGATTAGTTTTCCTCTGTTATTGTGCCTTTGTTTTACTACTAATAAGACCTTTATTTTAAGTTCAATTTACTTATTTTATACATTTATTTCATGTCTACTTTGACTATTAAGTCTTCTTTAAATGCCGTCATCAATAGCTTTTAATTCACCAACTCTACTTTACTAATTTCATAGAATTTGTATTTTATTTGATTTAATTGTGTTACAATATTTTATTATGCTTTCTTGCTAATTAATATGCTCTAATTAGTTATGCATTAAGGTTTTTTATGCCAATTTAATATGAGTAAAGGTTAATTGGTTGATTAGGTGATAAAATAGACTAATTGGACAATACTAATGGGTTTAATAGTTAATTACGAGAATTGATCACTCTACAAAGTTAATTTGGCTTAATTGAGGAAATATGATAATTGAATCTCAATTTTAGACCCAGGTTCGTATTGAATTAGAGTTAGAATTTGAATTTGGCAGGACTAATTTACCTAATTGGTTGCTAAAATTTAATGTAGTAAATAATCAAATTGGGTTAGCCAAAGTAGTAGGAGAGATCTACATTTAGGTTAATTGCATTGATAGACTTAATTGCCAAAGAATTGAAATTAAGTTACTTTTGGAATCAACCTCTAATTTGGTTTATAGAATCACTTTATTGGCTTAGTTAAACCAAAGCTTAGGAAATTAGTTAGCATAAACTCTTATCTGCTTTTTTTTTATTATTCATTTCTGGTAGTTAGTTTAGTTTTAGTTAAATTTCTTTTTTAAATCAATCCTTCAAATAGTATTTTAACGAAATAATTTGAAATTGACAACCAATCCTTGTAGGTATAATTCCTACTTTCACTTGCTACTGTTTGACACTGTATACTTGTCAGTTGTTATTTAATAAAATTAATTGATTTAGGTATTTATTTTATAATTGGATGGTTTGTTTTTAAAGACGAATAGTTATTTACATGCTTTTATGGGTTAAATATAATTAATTGCAAGCTAATGCAAGGATGCAATGCAAATTGATCTATGGACTTGGAAAAGAGTTGAAGAAATAAAGATATTGAAGATTTAGTCATTCTCGTGCCGCAGCTCGAATTTGTAAAATGAGAGACATTGTAATTCCCAGGCCACGGCACGAGAATCAAAGAAGAATGTTTTATGCTGCAGCCCGAGTTCAACGAAGTTCAATTTTCATATCAGTTTTGGTACTCCATTTGGAAACACGAGTGACTTGTCAGCTAAGCTTGAAGTTGTGAGAGAAAAATTAGACTATTTTAGTAATTTTAGAGAGAGAAACTCCACTTAAAACTTTTATTTTTGCTTTTTAGTCTACTTTTGTTTCCTTCATTGTCACTTTGAATTCTTGCAAGTTTTAATCTTTGTTAGTTTAAATTAATAGGATTTTTGTTAGCTTTAATCTATATAATATTGGATAAAATAGAAAAATCCCTTGTGGTTAGGCAAATAACCACTTTAACCTCCTACGGTTGTCTAAATGTGTGTTTGATCCCCTTGTGCTTAATGTTTGTTTGCAAAATAGATGAAAACTCTAAAAAATAACAGTGACCCATAAAATGGCATATTTGCCCTTAACCAATTAAAATGTTTTACAAAGATTTGACATTAAAATAAAAAAAAAATAACAAAGTTTTAAAGTCAAATTAAAAATAAAATGGAGTCAAATTGAAAATAAAAAAAATTCAACCGCATTTCCTTTCCCCTACCCTAGCCACTACCATCCCTACCCTAGCCCCGCCATCACCACCCGCACCACCAGCTCAGCTCAGCCCAGCCCAACCCCCATCCTCCTATCTCCTCCAATCCACATCTTGACAGTACCCCTTCCCTCGTCCACTCCCGTAACCCCAGCTCCACTCCCTAGCCACCACCACTACTCTAGATCCACTTACCCATCACCCCTCAATTCCAGATGCAAAGAGACTCATGTACATAGGTACAATCAAATTTTAAGTCCACAAAGAAAATAGTGCAAATTGTTACAAAATACTATTTTCTCAAATGGTGAACATTCTTGTGGATGGCATGCTACAATATGCTAAAGAACCATGGAATTTCAATAAACTACATTCTACATAAGTACTTGAAATTGGCCTTCCATCATCATCATAAGTACTTGGCCGTAAACCTCCAATTCACCAACATTATGATCACCGAAGTAAAGATTCATCAACTAGAAATTCAAGAAGTCCCAAATCCATTGCAATCTAGCTACAGGACTATTACTACTCCAGCATACACTCTCTCCACTCCTCAAACCCCATCGTCGTGTAAAACCCATCTCTGGTGCCACTCACAAGCCTAACTATGGCCTCGTTGTCCTCTGTCTCGTTACCGAGCCTTCGGTTGACAAAAAATTTGACAGACCACCATTGTCACTTTCGAAAATCACCTCAAGTCCCGATGTGCACCCCCAGCTCCTCCCTTCTATGACGGTGAGTCTCAAATTCTAACTCCAATTCTTAACCCCGAAAGGGGCTAATGATTATGTGTCAACAAGTTAATGGGATTTTAGGCTTCTAGCTACTCTTAATTCATTGTTTAAATTGGAGTTTTGATTAAACCTCCTCATCAACAATCATATAGACAATTAATCTGATTATATATATAGAGGGACAGGGGTAGGGTTGGGATGGGAAGAAGTGGACGGACTGTTGTACTGGTGGTGGTAGGGGAGATACTTACTTGGACCCGGTCCACGGGTGGGGCCGTGGACCCCTTGGTCCAGGTAAGTCCACATCAGTCTTCTCCCAACTCTCCCATCCAAAATAAATTTTTTTTTTGGAAGGGAGAGCATATGTGGACTTATCTGGACCAAGGGTTCCACGGCCCCACCCGTGGACCGGGTCCAGGTAAGTATTTTCGATGGTAGTAACTGGGGTAGGAAGAGGATGAGGTGGCAGGGGTTGTGCTGGAAGGGAATGAGAAGAGTTATGGTTTCTTGGGGGTAAAAAGGACAATTTATGTATTATTTTAATATTAATATTGTTTAGAAAACAATCCTAGTCGTTGTGGTAGGAGTGTGGGTGTCAAACACAGTTAGTTTTGATAGTTACTGTCGATTTTGAAAAAAAAATTAAAGCACAAAGGGGTCAAATACACATTTGATAACCATAAGGGGTTAAAGTGCTTATTTGCCTATCAACAAGGGGGTTATTTGCATTTTGCCCTATAATATTTAGGTTAAATTACACTAAACCCCTTGTTGTATAGTGAATATTCACTTTACTTCCTTGTAGTATCCAAACCTACAATTAAATCCCTTATGCTCTGGACTAAAGTGAAAAAGTTAGTTATTCCATCTAATTTAACAGTCAAATGTCCAAAAAGCTTTACTTTAAGGTATACTTGTCTTTTAACAATTTTTTTTTAAATAAGTCTTTTAAAATTTTTTAACTTAAAAATTTTAAAAATCAAAAAATTTTCCACCCTACCCTCACCAGTCGCCAATACCTGTCTATCTCCCTCTACTTTTTCTTCCTCAACCACGACAACCTTCCCTCATCATCTGTACTAGGCAGTGCCATCAAACTTACTGTACTTTTACCATTGCCTCCATCACTCCTCCTTATTCTCATCCAACCTCCCCACCACTGTAGCACCTTCTTCCTCCCTCTTCTCATCATCGTCGCCATCACCCTTGCCTTATCTCTCAATCTCCTAAGCTACTGCTATCCCCAACCCCAACTAGATCTTTCACCTCGAACCTTTACCTCTTGCCTCCCACCGCCCCTAGCCTTATTTTCCTGCACCAAGCCCCTCCCTCTTGCCCTTAATTCTAACAACCATGGCTGATGAGAGACACAAAAGAAGAACAATAAAATCTGACTTCGATCTCAATTATCTCATATCTTTAAAGTGAAATTTTATTTCTATTTGACTTGAATACGAACTAGATTGAAAAATTTGTTTGAGGGTGATTTGCTTTACTTGTTTGAAGGCAATTAGGATATGCTATCTTGCAAGAAGAAGAGAAAGAAAAGAGATTATTCATGTTGACCTAAATTTTTGTTATAATTATGTTACAAAACCTAATTTGACCCATTTTGACCAATATGTTGTTAATTAGTCCAAAGTCATATATATATAAATTGTTGAAAGGTTATATTGGTAATTTAATAATTAATTTATTTGAAAATGTTGACTTTGTCTGCCTTGACTGTTAAACTTAATAGAAAATCTAATTTCACATTTTAGTCTATAGCACAAGGGGTTTAATTGTAAGTTTAAAAATCACGAGGTAATATGAACATTTGGTATACCACAGGGGGCTTTAGTGATATTTATACAGTATTTCTTTGAATTCCTCTGTGTTAATTAATTATGCATAACTTAATTGTGACTATTTTACCCTTGTTCTTTATTCTTTTAACTATGATCTGATTCCTTTTAGGGTTAGGGTCGAATGATGTGAAATTCTTTGTGGTGATGATTGATTTGCTTGTTTGATGTGTAAATTGGGTAGATTTGGTAATTGCTAAAGGCTTAAAAGATAATTTGGAAATTTGATCACCTCCAAAATTAATCTAGTAATTAGTGTGATGAATGAGACTTGAACCCTAATTTAGACTAATTAGCAATTAGATTGTGTGTGAGAATGATTTTAGCGGGCCTTTCTTGCCTAATTGGTTATTTTGGGTTAAGTGACTTTTGGGAATCGATCCCGTATTGACCTAGTAGAATAGAGCGAGTCTAAAAAATCGGGAATTTGACTAGTTTTTACCTAATCCTTATTCCTTATTTGAAAACTTGTCTATTTTGCATTGTCATTTTAATTGCTTGTTTTAGCTAGTTTAGTTAACTTTAATCTTCCTTGTTTATAATTCTCTAGTTGCCTTTGAAAAACCCCAAAAACTCTATTTCATTGTCTAAATAGTAAATGGAATAAGTACTCGATAATTGCCATTCAAATTTTTTTTGTGGGAATGATCTTTACTTTCATTAGCTACTGCTTGACACCGTATACTTGCAGTTTGTCAGATATGAAGTTAGTTGAATTAAGTGAATTTATAACTATGACATACATCATCAAGAAATTAGAGTTGAGATTTTGCCTCCAAAATGCTATTTTTTTGAATTTTTGGTTTGCTTTCATTTTTAATCCCTCATTCTTGGAAACCATTTCCCACATTGAAAACTAGTAGGGTTTTTCTCAATATATATGTGTTAGGTGTTTGTCTTTGGGCATCACTAATTGGGAGCCAGGACTATGCAAGGTTAGTGGTTTGGAAAATTTCCTATATTACACGCACATGCCCGCCCAGCCTACCATGGCATGGCATGTGAGCTGTTAAGAGTTTTACTTCTTGTACAACTTTTCTTCTTTTATTTTGGTCTGTTAGAGTTCCAAGCCAACTATAATAACCAATTTCATGTACAACTATAAACCGAATTTTGTGGTTAGTTTCTTGTAAAACTCTGTCATCTTTGGTATTCACATTGATGCATTGTTATTCATGTGACTAACTTGGTCACTTCTATTAGGAAACAGTTTCGTTCTTATCTTTTCTCCCAAGACAGACTAGTTGATCTCAAACTTTGGCAGATTTGTCTTTATCCTTACAGATAGAGGCCATTCTTGCAGTTCTCTTTTGAACCCACTAAAATACCTTCTTCATTTTAGTTTCCTCTCATTCTTGGTACTGAGTAGTCTTGTGAGTCGACATGATTGAAGTTGTCATTGTATTCTTGAGAGTGACCGCCTAGTAGGGGTGGGCAAAAATATTTGTTGATCCGCTAACCTACCCGCTCCATCCCACCCTGCTATAAAAAATGAGGATATCCAACCCTCATCTATTGATTGGGTCAACTGAGGATCGAGTACCCGCTTATGTGAGGGTCAAATACAAGTCAGGGTTTTAAAAACCCACGGGTATTCGATTCATATGTAGTGTTTTCTACAGTTTTTTAGTGTAAATAATTCATTCATTAATTTTAAAATCTTTATTGATAGTAGTATTGATTTTATATAGATTTTCTTGGATAATTATTATGCAACTTTTGCTTTAGCTTCAAGAAATGATGTGATTTTTTAAATTGAATTTTGTTAACTTTTTTTTTTTTAAGAACAATCTAATATTGATTTTTTTTTCTTTGTTCTTCTTTTTTTTGTACAGAATATTTGTTAATCAAATTGTTAGTTCTAAAAATTATTAAAAGCTCAGTATTCAAAGTAAGGTTAGATTAGTTTTTTTTTTTTTTTGGGAAAACAAATGATGCTAAGATAGGGTTGGGCAGTTGCGGGTTCCCGATCCTCTATACTAGGTACCCACTCTTTCGGTACCTGGTGGTGTGAGGGTCAGACTAGGGTCAATAAAAGACTGACCGGACAAGTGAGGGTTGGGTTAAGCAAATCCCTTGATGGGCAAGTACCTGTCCTGCGCCCATCCCTACCGCCTAGAGATCTTTTTTGCACTAGTGGATTTGATCCCATGAGGGGGCAAAATCCCGGCAGTGATTCTATCCGTTTGATCCAACAATTAGTCTAGGAGTTACAAAATTTTTTCCTTACACTAGTCTATCACGCTATAAACATGTCATCCGATGAGATCCAAATGAAAGGAATCTCCAACTTATGTTTCTCATTAGAAATTTTTGGAGCGGAACCCCACATTCTCAACTTTTTCCAAAATTTCAATTGGAAAACACCAAACTTCAACCTAGAGAACATCCAAAATGAGGAAATTATTTTTGACACCGTTACATGAATGATGTCCTTGATACAATATCTTTAGACTCTTGTACCAAAATATATCAATTATTATTTTGTGTATTTGTAGGGCTCTAAACTCTTATAAATTTCTATGTTTATGGGTTAAGGTGGAAGAATTTAGGGTTCTACATCACTAAATAAGTGTTCATTACATAGACTTTAAGAGTAGAAAAAGAAGAGGGAGTGTTACTGAAGCATCACACTTAACTAGGGAGTTAGTGTCCAAAATATTCTTGATTTCAAATTCATGATTTAGCTCCCATTATCAAAAAAAGTACTGAAAAGGAGGAGTTAAAGCCAAAACAATATGCTACAAACTAGTACTTCAATTAGGTTAGTGGAGGTCGTTTATGCATGTCCATTACCCATATATATTTCGATGGTTCAAGATCTATCTATCCATTTGTGTGTGTGTGTGTGTGTGTGTGTATATATATATATATATAAAAGTATGAGTAGCTTAAAGTATTTGACATTTTTGTTCAAAAAATACCCCCAGTTTGGTACTCTACAATCATTTAAAAAAAGGGCATTAATGAAAAATTAAGAATTGGAAATGATTTCCACTTAATTAAATAAATTAGAAAAGTTACTAAGACTTCAATGTCTAACCTCATCAAATTCAGCCTACACAAAAAATTAATATCCTAATAAAACTTCAACAATACTCCAACTAACATTATCCAAAAAAAAAAACCGAGAGTATCATAAAGAAAAATTGTGGCAGCTGAGTCTCAAAATTTTTGTATATGTGTCAATCATCTTAGACATATTTGTCAATTTCAAGATGGAATGGATGGTTACCTTATTTTGAATTGGGAGCTTGATCTAATAAAATTGTCATGAGGTAAAAGAAAATTATGTTCTAGTCTACAATCATTCAAGGAAAGGGCATTAATTGAAAATTAAAGAATTGGAATTAAATTCAACGTAGTTAAACAAAGGGTTAACATTAAATACACCATCGGTGTAGAAAAGTAAGTTTTGCCACAAATTAGACAACCTACTAAGAATTTAATGTCTAACCCCCTCAAAACTCATCCTAAACAGAAAAAAAAAAAAAACTAAAATCCTAATAAAACTTCACCAATACTAAAACAAACATTGTCCAACAACAAAGAAAAAAATAAAATAAAATAAAATGAAAGTATAGAAAAGAAAATTTGTATTAACTGAGTCTCAAAATTACTATATATGTGACAATTATTTTAGACATATTTGTCAATTTCAAGATGGAATTTATGATTATCTTATTTGAATTGGGAGTTTGATCTAATAAAATTGTCAAGAGGCAAAAAAAAAAAAAAATAAATAAATTAAATTCTCTATAAATCATCTAGAGAATATGTAAGTCTATAGATCCATAGAATACTATTTTTATTTTTTTTACATATACTTTTAACCATTATATGTCGATTAATACTTTTGTTTCACTTTATGGAATGAGTACAAAAATTCGTTTACAGTGTATAGTTTTCACTCTACTAAAAGAAAATTATCCATTTTTTTCCTTTTACTTATCTTGAATTTTATATAACATAATATAAATTGAAAAGAATTATTTCTATGAGAGCATTCCAAGCCCAAAGCTTGAAAAGCCTTTCCATGTACAAAGGTGTATTTGAAGTATGATTAAGAAATAAAATGAGTTTAAACCTGTTAGAAATTTAATGAGTTTTGTATTAGTTTATCCATAATAAAAAGTTTTGTATTTTAGTAATAACTCATCCATTGAACCAAAAGATAAACTAGAGATTTGCACATACTAATCGAGTAAAAAGTCACGACTTTTGAATTAAGGAGAAAAATGTAATTCAAAAAACTGTATGCTAAAATCTAAACCAATTATTAGCCCTAGGTTTTCATTAATCTAAAAGTATACCTTAAAAAATTTCATGTCTATTTTTATTTCTTTTTCTTCTTGAACAGCAATTTTCTAATAAATTTTCATACATGATAAAACTAACTTGAAAACGCAAAATTATAGGTTATTTATCAAAAAGAGTTCATACGTATTCTATTTTTTATTACTTTCTTTGTTTAAAAATAATTAATAACATATAAGTAAAAAAAATATTCCATATTTCATAACTCAATCTATTGAACACAATATAGACTCTTGATATGCGAAAGGTTGGTTTTAATAATATTGCATTCATAATATCAAAGGATAAAAAAAGAAGAACCATGATCAACAAAAAATTTGTAATTGAATGAATACATTGTTTGTCCTTCTTAATTAAGGAGTCATGTGAGTATAGTTTCAGTGATAAGATGCTTTCCAATGAAAACTTGATAAATTGACCAAAAAATAAAATTGTTATAGAAAATCGGGATGAACGGAGCACCAAAAGTTAGAAATTCCTTTTAAAAGAACTTTGCCAACATGAAGTCACGGTATTACGATTTCTTGAAGATATAAAGTAATTGAAACCTTATTACCTTGCCAATTAAATTAGGATTAATTTCACTTTATCTCCTTAACGTTAAGAGTCACTATCACTTTAGTCCCTAACATTATTTTTTAGACATTTAAATCTCAGGACTAATGGTCAAAGCTCATGGTGTTATATTTTCTTTTTTACCTAAAATAACACTTTTACCCTTAAATTATTGAAGTGTGGACAAATTTTAACATGTCACCTAATATAGCTCATTTTCTTTCCATAAATAGATTTGATGAAATTTAAGACATGGTGATAAATGATAAAAAAAATTATTGAATCAAGTCAACAAAATTGGAGAAAGGAAAAAATGAATCAAGTAAAAATGAGAAAAAAAAAGAAGAAGAAGAGAGAATAAGTGTATTTTTGTCAGAAGGAAAATGAATGTTGAGTTGGATTTAACGGAAGGACTTAAGTGTCTAAAAAATAATATTAGGGACTAAAGTGATAATGACCCTAAATAGCATTTACACGTTAAGGGGGTAAAGTGACAAACCTAATGGTGTTAGATTTTTTACCTAAAATGACATTTTTACCCTTAAATTATTGAAATGTGGACAAATTTTCCCATATCACCTAAAATAGCTTATTTTCTTTCCATAAATGTGTTTGATGAAATTTAAGACATGGTGATGAATGATATAAAAATCATTGAATCATTTTAATAAAATAGGAGAGAGGAAAAAAATGAATCAAGTAAAAATGAGAAAAAAATAAAGAGAAAATAAGGGTATTTTTGTCAAAAAGATAATGAATGTTTGAGTTGTATCTAACACAAGGGCTAGAAGTGCCTAAAATATAATGTTATGGACTAAAGTGATAGTGACTCTAAATGTTATGGAGTAAAGGAAAATTATCCCATTAAATTAGGTTAAATTTGAGTCTTTTCAAATTTCCACTTTAAGATGGTTTTGATAAGAATCAATTACTCTTTAAACAAAAAAGTCACATAAATTCTTGTCTTAGAAAGCTAAAATAATCTTGTAAAATTTCATAGGATTGCATAAATTGAATGAATCTTTTATTTGGTGTCAACTATGTAAGTTATCTAGTTTGATAAATTACAAAATAATAGGAAGAAGAAAATTTTTATGAACACAAATTGTTAAACATCCTAAAATATTTGAAAGTTTTGACAATTGTATACTAATTTTGAATATTTGATTCTTTTTAAGAGTTAGAACTAAACACGACTTTTAGCTTTTTTCAGAGCTTACATATTTCTTTATGCTATGGAAGAATTTTTATTTCGTTTAACCTTTGTATTTTTCATTTCACTTGTTAAAAATATTGAAAGACCATGGATTACTAATTTAAATAAGGGTTAAATACATTAAAGCCCTTTAAAATTTGGACTGTTTGGCGCTAAACCCCCTAATATTATTTTTTTCTCACTTTGTCCCTTTGACTAACGGTCAAATGTAACTCAGCTATTAGTTTTTTCGAAAAGATAAATTTACCCCTAAAGATCTATCGCAGTAAATGCCCCCTTAAGGTTTAAGCCAAATTTCAATTTACCCTCTTAGGTAAGTTCTGTAGCATTTAATATATTCGGATAAAAATAAAATTCAATAAGTTATCAATATAGTTAAAATATAAATATGCTCCAAATTAATTACTAATATTCTAATTCTCAAATTATACATTCTTTAATATTTATAATTTAAAAATACAATGAAATAATTAATTTTAATTTTTTTGATGAATTGTTAAAGGTATTTCATCTATATTATTTTAATTTAAGTTTTTATTTATTTGATAAATTTCCTTGGTATAATTTAGGTATTAGTTAAATTATATTAACAAAGGAAAAAAGTAAGAAGAAAATCATTTTAAATAAACAAAAAGAAAATAAAAGGAAAATAGACTAATATAACTTTAATAGATGGTTATAAGTCTCGTAATATTTAAAAATTTATTTTTACATGAAAATAAAATATAATAAAAAGACCAAAAAATACCGAATGTGCTACAAAATTTTTATATTTAATCTATTTTTTTTCACAAATATTTTTAAAGAATCACTGGTATTGGTAGACATCATTATATTTTTAGTTGTTTTAACAATATTATTATATAGATTAATGATTAAAGTAGGTTAATTGATACAAAACTTGAATTAGGGACTAAAATGACAAATATAATAAACTTTAATGGGTTAATTTTATATATTCTTGTACTGTTTAGGGGTAAAAATGTCTTTTTTGACTTTTTAATAGTCAAATTGCTTATGGAATGGGCAAAGTGAGAAGAAAATAACGTTAGGGGGGTTTAGTGCAAAACAGGCCAAACCTTATGGGGTTTAATGTATTTAACCCTTTAAATAACCCAAATATATATTAAAGTAATACTTGATTGTAACTTATTTTAGGTTTTCCAAGAAAATTATAAATTAGATACATGAACCATAAATGAATTATGGTTTGTTAAAAAAGTAATGTAATTAACATTATTTCTTTAAATTTTGATTAACATACATTTTATCCCCACAAATGTAGTGATGTTCAAACTTTAGCAGTAGTAGAAAATAATGCTCATGAAGGAATAAATATGTATCTCACTTAAAATTAAAGAATAAATGTATCATACTTGAGCTTTGAATTGTTTTTTCTTGTCTTCTGTTTTAGCTCAGATGATACTTTAGCATGATCTTCTAAAAAAATGATTCAATAAATAAAAGTCGCATTCTATATCCCTAAGATTGTTATATAGCTTTAAGTACATGTATGTGTATGATATACTTTACTATGTTTATTACATTAATTACAATGGATGCAAATTAACCTATAGTTTTTATTTCTAAACAAATTATTGTATAATTTGAACTTATAAGTATCAAGGATGTAGGATTTGTATATTAATCAAACTTGAAAATAAAAATAACTAAGTAATAATATATATAATAAAGAATGAAATATTCATGAAATGCGTAACTTTTCATATAGTTTTAAGATATATGTTTATGAAATACTGTAACTTAGCTGACCATGAAGCAGAAACCATAAAGCAACATATTAAAAAATTCACACATTTCAATTATCGAATTGAGAAAAGTATCTAGGAGAAAATAAAAAGAAATAAAAGATAGGAAAGATTTTCTTTCAAAAATCATAGCTGATTATAATTCAAAGGGAAAAACTATATTAAGGGGCAAATCAAGGGTTCCCATATAGAATTGAAATTCAAAATTGTAATCATAAAGATAATAAAAAATTAAACAATACCTGCGACAATGCACTACTAGAAAAAAATAGATCTACAAATCATGGCTCCATTTGGACAGAGCTCGTCATCCATTATTTTTTAAATAATATTTTGAATTATTTCTTGACACATTTTCAGTTATCTTTTTATCTCACATATATCAAATTTCAAAAAGTTACTCCGGATATCTTTTATACGTAGTATTATTTGAATTGAACAAAATTTTACTTTTGTAAAGTGACTTTAGTGAAATGTATTTATATGGTAAATGAATTATAAAATTATCTACTAAAATTTGTAATTCTAGATTTAAGCTAAGTGTAATATTAAAAATCCACGACACGTGCAAACGCACGTGCCATATTCCTAGTAGATACATAGAAGTATGAGTTGGTTTAATATTTTGACATTTTTATTCCAAAATTAACCTTTTAATAATTACTATCTATTAAGGAGAAGGTATGTAAATGAAACTATACTTACTTCTATTTATTTATTGTTGGGATGCAGCTGAAATTATGAGTACTTCTATACAAGTGAGACAACAAGAAGTTTGGTATATTTTTTTAATTCTATAATTAGTCCAAATTTTATTAATCGTCATGCAGTTAAATTTAGAACTCGAGAATATAGTTAGTAATGAACAGCTCTTCAAGAGCCTCTATATCAAATACTAATGAAGCTAGATCTCCCAACAAAAAAGAGTTATCAAGAATTGAATAGCATGATTAAAATTCATCCTAACTAAAAGAGTCATCATCCATAATAAGGATTGCACATTTTCAATTATTTATGACTCTTTTTCCTATTAATCACTCTTTTTATGATTCTTTCGCTTGTTAAAATGGTTATAAGTATCTTTCAAACAATTAGATGATTATAGCATTTCTTGAGTTCAGGTTAATTTTTCTAACAACTCAATCGAGCTAGTTGGATAAATATATGTAAAATACTACAATAAAAATAGCTGATAATATAAAATCTAGCACAAATAAATTGAGCAAGTGAAAATGTATTAACTGATAAAAAAAGTTTGAGAAGTAAAGAAAATATTCAAGATGGTATGATTAGTTTGGTCGCCAAGAAATTGGATTAATAATATTTATCTATATTATATATAAAATTATGCTTGAGTTCCCATTCAAATGGTTGAAGCATGGACTTATTAATTATTAAATATGAACATTTCACATTTTTGTTGAGAAATAAATATATTTTACATATCTTTCTTTGGAATGGCAAATTTTTTTTCTTGCGAAATTCTGTTTTCATGCATAAGATATTTGTTACTATCACAACAAATTATTTTGTGCCAAGACATATTTCTCTATCTTTGTAGAGTTTTATCCTTACTAAAATATATATAAATTGTGTAGAGAATACTATATTAACTGATAATTACATATAAAACATAGACATATCAAGAAGCACATAAGATATTTAAGATAGTATGATGAGTTTTACCGGCAAAGATACTAAATTAGGTAAGCGAGTTATATTTGGTTCTTTTTAAATGTTTGAGGCATGGATTTGTTGATGATCATATATAAAAACATGTGTGATCATTCACTTAACTCAAAGACAAATTCTTCTATATTTTAGGAATAAATATATTTTGCATGTATTTCTTTGTCATGACACAATTTATTTGGAGAATAGTTACTATGTCACAGCAAATTAGTCAAACCTAACTTCTAACCCAATGCTTCTAAAATAGGATACATAAAAATCTAAAGTTTAAAGTACTTAATTCATGATAAATATTGTGAATAAAAAAATTAAGCTACTAAGATTTGGAAATCATTAAATATTAAAGAGAAAAGACATGCTACCACTGGAGTGAAAATATGAGAGATTAAAAGAGTTGATATGGAATCATAATATGAAATCATTAAAAAATTAAATTTGGTAGAAAATGCAACAGGTATATAAAGAGCTAAATGAACTCATCCCAAAAAGAATTTAAGATTTGTCCTGAAAAAGATTAAACAAAAAAATGGAGGTTAAGATGATATGGTTAGGTTGTGTGGCTTGTGAATGTGTGAAGCATAAAAAAGTTATTGATGTTTTCATCTCCACACCTTCCCACCTTTTATTACTTATAAATTTTTATGATATAGACTATAATACGAGAACAAATTTGTTGTTTTAAAATCACGAAAACTCATGTTTGTCACATTTAAGCTGTTAGAAGTAGTTTTGCTACTTATCTAACTACATAGTACAAAGAGAAGAAGATGGAGAATGGGAGAGCAAACAGAAAGCAACATCATTAGTTTTACTTTTAGGGTGCAATATTAAGAATTTCCTAAAGATCAAATAGCATATTTATGATCATATATGAGGTTCTCTCTCTTCTTCCTCCTCCTCTCGCTTCCTAGGGTTTCCTAGGTTTTCTAACTTTCATGGCTGCCCTTCAATCCATAACTGGAGGGCAACCACACTCCTATACTCTGAAACTTTTTGCAGATGTTGCTCTGTCAATACACCGATTGTCCCAATCAAAAAATCTACTCTATACTGTGTTGAACCAGCCCTAATTTTTATAGATGCTGAAATAGAGGTTCTTTTAGAACCTTTGAAGCATGCTCTTATTGGAAAATTTGCTCGCGGGAAACCGAGTATGGCTGCGTTGTGCAAAGATTTTTCCTCGGCTGGTTTCAAGGGAGCTTTTACATTAGGGTTCATCGACTATCGCCATGTGCTAATCCATTTTGACCTAGAGGAGGATTATCATCTATGTTGGCTTCATGGATTCTACTCTTTTGAAGGTTTTGGTGTGCGAGTATTGAAGTGGACACCAGAATTCTAGGTTGATAAGGAATCTCCGGTGGCAGTTGTTTGGGTATAGATCTCTTGAATAATTGCCTCTTCACTCGTATGATAAACAATCGTTCTTCTCCATTTCTTCCATGATTGGTCACCAATTGAAGATGGATGCCTCTACTACCTCCTTATCTCGGCCGAATATCTCGGCCAAATATTGCCTGCTTTTGCATTGAAGTTGACTTTTTGAAACCCTTGTTGAAGAGATTTTGGGTAAAAAAAGAATCCTCTGGGAAGTGGCAGTACATTACTTATGAGGACTTGCCCCAATATTGTACCCACTGTTCGAAACTTGGGCACTTTAATGCTGATTGTTGTGTACTCCATCTTGAACTTGCTGATGATGGAATTGAACCTGAGAAATCTACACGTGTTAATGTACAAAACCCTAACCCTGGGAAAGTTCTAACTTGGCAGCCTAAAGTGGCTCTTAAGCATAGAATGGGAGGGATTCCACAGCTGCTAGAACATCAAGCTTGACTATCTTTGAGAAACAGGAAGTGTCGTTATCTCATCTTGATCGGCAACGGATGGTGGTGGTTCCTTAACAGTGCTATGAACCTCCATTTTGTAGCACAAGGTGATTCTATGTTGCAAGATGATGATGCTGAAAACCATAATTCTACGATTCCTCTTATGATTAAGAATTTCGAACCGGTGGTTCGTAAGTCCTCTGCCCAACATGTTGACCAATTGCCATCGGTAGTGCGTGGTTCTTCAGTTGATGCTCTTTAATCATCTTCTAGAATTCATGCTGTGATTTCTCCCTCTGTACCTTGTTCACGTGATGTTGTCTTTGCTCAAGTTCGTTCAACAAGGCATACACATCCTTAGTGGGTGATGAAGGATAATGTATCGGACATTAATATGGATGAAGTTAATGTTATTGCATAATGTAATTGTTGATTATCATCATCAAAGATTTCGTCTCTTGAAATGGAAGCCTCCTTTGAAGCCACCTGAGATTTCATTCTCTCTAATGGACCAGAAATCAGTTGAGTACCCATCTCTCCTACGGCCGAAGTTGTTGGCAAAATCAGGCAGTTTCATACGTTTTGTGCAAGACTATAGCTATTTCATTTTTCCCTACACAATGACAATGACTCTTTGCAAGTAGTGACAAGTACTAGACAATCTAAAAGACAATAACCGACCCCTCATTCTATGGTAATGCGCCAGGCAGCCCGGTCGCTCTCTAACTCTAATTCTTTATCTCAATGATTAATGCAATTATTTGGAATATCTGGGGTATTGGCAGAAAATCTTCTTTACGTTGACTTAAAAAATTGATTTGCTGGCATGATATTTCCTTCTTAATTATTATTGAATCGGTGGTGGATTTCTGTCGGATTGAAGAGTTTTGTAGTAAATTGGGTTTTCACAATTTTATGTTTAATACCTCTAATAAAATATGGCTGTTTTGGAATGCGTGGATGCATGTTAATGTTGTTTTTAACTTTGATAAACTTTTGCATATCCAATTGCTTTGTGATGATTGGAATAATTCCGCGTTGGCATCTATTGTTTAGGCCAAATGCGTTATAGGTAATATAACGTCGTGAACTCTAGAACGATCTCATAGATGTTTCATAAAGGGTTCATCGTCCCTGGTTAGTTGGATGTGATTTTAGTATTATATCATCTGTGTCAGAGTATCTTGGTTCAGCTACTCCGAACACTAAAGGTATTCGGGATTTCAATGAAACAATGAACGACTAGGATCTCATGGAGTTGCCGTTCACAGGGAGTAGCTTTACATGGTTGGGTGTTCGTTGTGGCCGGTAGGTTTGGAAACATTTAGATAGGGTCTTTACCAATTCTAATGGCTCCAGACTTTTTCGTATTCAATAGTTCAACACCTTAATAGGGCTAGCTCAGATCATTCACCATTGCTGCTTTCTCTCCATTTGCTGGCAATTATTATTTTGAAGCCTTTTCGATTTTAGCACATGTGGGTTGAGCATGAAGGTTTTTTTGGAGACAGTTTAGAGAGAATAGGGATTCGCCGGTTTACTGGTTATGGCATGGTAGCTTTTTCACTTGAAAAGATTACATAAGTCTACCTTGTGTGCTTGGAATAAAGAATTTTTTTGTGATATTTTTAAGGGCATAAAGAAGCTGAGGTGATGGTTATGCTAAAGAGTCTATTTATGAAGCATCTCAGTCCCGAGAGAATAGGGTTTTGCTTCAAGAAGCCCAAGCATAGCTTTTTCTAAACTTCGGGTTGAGGAAGATTTTTTGGAGGCGGAAGGCAAAATATAAATGGCTAGCTGAGGGTGGTCTTAATAATCATTATTTTTATGCATCTATAGCTGGTCGACGTTTGCATTTGAATGTTCGACAGATTAAAAATGCTGCGGGGATGTGGCTTGATGATGTGGCAAACATCAAGTCAAAGAGGAGGTTTTCTTTAAAAATCTACTGACTGATGAAAATATAGATGATGATTGTCTGAGGCAACTCCTTGATCTCGTCCCATCTCTATTAACTGAAGAAGAAGTTAAAACAGTTGTTTTCCAGCTTGATAAGGATAGTGTGGCATGCCTAGATGGTTACTACATTGGCTTATTCTTTACTTGTTGGGACATTATTTTCGCATGATTTATTTATGGCTATTTCGGAGTTCTTCGCAGGTGTTCCCGTACCTCGAAGTGTAGTGAGTGCCTTTCTGGTGCTTATTCCGAAGCACTTTTGCTAATTTTCGTCCAATATCTTTTTGCAACTTTGTTAATAAAGTTTTCACTAAAATATTAGCTAATAGATTATCTCACATGCTTCCTGTTTGAATCTCTCCGGAGCAATCAGGTTTTGTGAAAGGAAGGATGATCGCAGATAATATTCTTTTGCGCAAGAGTTGAATCACTCCTTGGACAGACGAGCTCGTGGACATAATATGGTGATTAAGCTGGACATGATGAAAGCTTTCGATCGAGTCTCTTAGAGGTTCTTGAAGGTGATTATGGAGAAATTTGGATTTCCATAATCTTTTATAACCCTAGGCGAGCTGTTTTTCTTTGTTAATCAATGAAGTCTCTGGATTCTTCCAATCTACTGGGGGGTTAAGCAAAGGAGATCCTCTTTCTTCGCTACTGTTTATTCTCACCTCAAAAGTTCTATCTTTGGGTTTGAAAGCTCTTCTGGATTCTTAAATGCTTCTTCATTTTGCTCTACCCTGTGGCTGCCCAATAGTCACACATTTTGCTTATGCTGATGATTTCATCATTTTGACAAAAGGGGAAAAAAATTTCTTTGCATCGTCTTCTGTAGTTTTTACAAGTATCAGCAAGGATCGAGACAAAGGGTTAATGACTCGAAGTGTACCCTTATTTTTCCCCAAAAGTATAGTCGGGTTGCAATTTCTTCTATCCAAATGCTTACAGGGATGTCTAAGGCAACACTACCTATCATCTATCTTGGCTGTCCGTTATTTCTTATTGGTCAAATTTTTTACCCATTATTAGCAAAGATTCCACAGAAACTTGATGGGCGGTCACAGAAACTATTGTCTCTTGCAGATAGACTTATCTTAATCAAGCATGTCCTCACATTGATTCCCATACATATTGTAGGTTCTCAGTTTTGGATCCTCCAAGGCGGGTTACTCTTGATCTTAAGCGTTGTTTGGCATTCTCTATTGGGGGAGAATCCGAATGGGGCAGTAGGCAGCATTGGAAATAATCGAGCTCATTATGTTTCCCAACCGAAGAAAAAGGATTAGGGTTTCGTAAATTTTCTACTATAATTGATTCTTTTTCTCTAAAAATGTGGTGTAATTTTAGTTATTCTAACTCACTTTGGGCTTCTTTCATGAGGGCTGGATATACAGGTAACATTCCATCCAATCCTTCATACGTTTGGCGTCGTATGATGAGGGTTAAACATGTGGTGTATTTATACTTTCAAAAACAAATTCACTCAAGTGATACATTATTTTGGTTTGAAAATTGGTTGGGTGACAGAATTTTAGCTGATCAAGTACATCAAATCAATCTCCCAGACATTCAAATCTGTTCATTATTCTCTAATGACCATGGCTGGAATTTATCCCCTTCATAGCATGTGTTACCCGCAGATGATATTCATGCGAAGATTCTTGATTTTCTGATCTTTATCTCCTCGGGCAGTGATAGAATTATTTGGAATTTGACTTCTAATGATTTTTTTACTACTTCCTCTACATGTGAAGCTTTGCGGCTGAAGCGACCTAAGCTTTAGTCTCGGGAATATATTTGGAGTGCTCGGATTCCCGTGAAGACCTCAGCTTTTCTTTGGAAACTTTTGAATAGATTCCTTCCGTTTGCTGAAATTTTTATGGAGATAGGTATCTCCTTGGCACCTAAATGTAATATTTGTGATTCTGTGGAGTCCTTGGAGCATACATTTGTTCATTGCCAACTAGCTTGTAAGGTTTGGTTGAATTTCAAGGCCATTCTCAGCATACCTCGGCCAGTACCCCTTCTTTTCTTCACAAGTTTCAAATATGGTATGTAGTCTTTATTATTTCCAGACAGAAAGTTGATGCATTTATTGCCTACACTTTTTTGTTAGCAAATTTGGATTGCTCGTAATGATTTTATATTCTCCACATGGCCGCTCCATCTCTCTTTTGGTGGTTTTTTCATGGGTACTCAATTATGCTGTGAATATTTGTGAGATTCACCCGATGTTGCAAGATTATGGGCTGCATTGGTATGTTCCTGACCCTGCAAGGTGAAGCGATAGCCTCGGCCTTCTCCTATTTTAGTGCATTGGAGTACACTGCAAGCTGGTGTTACGAAATTAAATATGGATGGATCCTCACTTGGGAACCATGGGCAGGTTGGCAGTGGGGAATCTTACGTGGTCATTCAGGTAAACTGGTTCATGTTTTTTCTAATTATTTTGGCAGGGTTGCAAACTTGTATTCGGATGCTAAAACTCCTTTGGAAGGTTTGAAGAAGTGTGTTATGCATGGTTATTTGCATGTCATTGTGGAATCGAACTCCGAAATGCTTTGTAATATAGTGGAGGGCAGTTGTTCCACTCCTTGGCATATTGATGCTCCAGTTCATGAGATTAGATTTTGGATGACTCAAAGGCATTTCTCTCTACTCTCTCATACATTGCGCGAAGCTAATTTTGCGGCTGATTTTCTAGCACGTATGAGCTCTAGCTCCATGTCTTTCCAATCATTCACTCATTTGTATATTCCTCATGCAATTGTAGGTATTCTTTGTTTATATGATAGGGAGATTCCTTCCATTCGATGGAAAAATAGATTATTTTATTTTACTTTGTCTTTAACTTTGTTATTACAAGAGGTATTGATCTAATCCCCTCTTTGTACTTTATTTTAATTACTAAATGATAATACTTTGAGGGTGAAAAAATTAGTTTAGATAAAATGTATCATTAGAAAATGTCACCAATTTCCAAACTAACCCAATTATGAGAATTATTAAATCACTAGAATTTTTTTTGTTCTTTATGCCAACCATTAGTACTGTAGTAGAGGTCTTTCACCCGTTTATTAATCTTGGAAAAAAATGTTACTACGAGGAAACTAGGCCAAAACCTCACAATCAAAGAGTAAAAGCAAGTAAAGTAGCAAATGTGGCCTAGAAATCTGAACCCTAAGATATAAACAACCAATGCCATCTAACCTAAGAATACCCTTAGCTAAAATCTAGGTAATGTAGCTTGGTTACAAGTACAAAACTTCTAGAATCAAGACCACCATTTTCTAGGTAGTCTGCTAGGGACCTCACTTCCCTATAAACATGGGTAATATTGTATTCAAATCTTTTAACAAACATTGAATCTACCAAACCCAATGAGCAATCTTCTATGGCACCTTGCATTTTTGACATAAAGAATTACCTAGTATGAGCAAGTCTATTTTCAATTTCATTGTTAGTATGTGTATATTTAGTGTTTTAGTACTTGTTTAGGTGTTAACTATCTTATTTTACTATGTTCTTGTATTTAGAGTTTGTTTCTAACTTTTAACCTATTTCTTCTACGAGTTAGGGTTTTTGTTCGTTTTGGTTTGACTTTGGTTACAGCTTATGTGAACATTTTGTTTAAGTGTTTTGTAATTATTTTAAGTGTTTTGATATAGTTATTATGTAGATGTGTGTTTATGTGTAGGGCTTGGTCGAAGAAAACAACACAGCAATCAGACGAGGAATGAACAAAATCTGGAGTGAATGTGAAGCTATAGCAGACCAAAATGCAGTCCAGGATTTCTAGGAATAAAATCCTTGACTGCAGTCAAGGTTTTCCTAGTCTAGGGTTATGCCTAATAATTTTTTACCGCAGTCAACTTATTTTTAGAGGCAATTTTGTCTAAATCGGGGCAAATATTGGCTGAAGTTTTTCTCCTCAACACTATCACTATATATACTACATTTAAGCTACCTCTTTTAAGGGTATTAGGAAGTAATGCAGGATATTGGATAGAGTATAAGAGAAGTCTTCTTTTCTCCTCCCCATTTGGGAAGGGTTTCCATTTGGGAAGGGTTTTATTAGTTTAGAGCTTCTTATTTAGTTGTAATTTCCAAGTTGAAGATTGAAACTTATGTTAGTAAGAGTTTTGTTTGTGTTTAAAATACTTTATTTAGCTTTAATTTCATGTTTCTTTAAAATGTTTAATTAGTTTAATTCCTTCCGTTATTTGCCTTCTTGACTTGTTTTCTTAGTGTAATGTTTAGTTTAGTTTAGTTTATAGGCTGCTTTCTTAGTGTTAATTTAGTGCAGTATAGTTTAATTGCTTTGTCAAAATTATTTCTCTTAACTTGCTTTCTTAAAATGCTTTCTTTTAAATTCTTGCCTTTAATTATGCATTATTTAATCTTGGGTTAAGTTGAGATGATGCCAGTTTCCAATGGGTGCTGATTGATTGATGGTTGAATGGTGAAAGTGTGTAAAATTAGACAATTTTTTAGGGCTTTTTAGAAGATTTGAGGGTTTGATCAAATCCTTAATCTACTTGGCAATTTAGGGTAAAACACTGAAGTTGAATGCTAAATTTAGACAATGCAACAAGTAAATTAGGTTAGATAGTTGTCAGGACAAGATATTATCTACCTAATTGGTTAGAAACTCCTAAGGTTCATTCATGTTTTAGAGTCAATTTTAGAACCAAGGATTTGATTCACCATTAAGAATAACCTTTTGATTGAATAGGAGAACTTACAGAGAGAATCCACAGAAATTGGAGGGAGAAACTGTTGGCCCCAAAGCAACCTTAGAGGGGGTGAATTAGGTTTCTTAAAAAAATTTGCAAATGATGCACAGATAAAATCTTTTATACTAACAAGTAAGTTGATAGAGATATCATCAATTAAGCAGAAAATGTATAGAATAAGTAAAGAGAGAGAGAGAGATCAAACAAAGAATACTCCCAAGCTAACAAACTTGGAGTAGCAATCCACTAAGATACTCTTTCAAACTTGGTGAGTCAATAATATTCCTGTCGTTGGGTTTATTTATTTTTTTCTCTTTTGTGATTCTTTCTATTTGATTTCTGATTGTGCTTCCCAAATTTACACAAAATAGGATAACCTTTGCTCACACTAATTCTCTTTAGTTGAGCCAAGGATTCTATACTCAACCTCATTTTTGTACAAGATTATCACTCCACTCTATAATTTTGAATAGGAACTGTTAAGTACACAATAATAGAATATTACTAGAGAACTTTGCACTCAAATTGCTTTTGTAATTGCTTGTGTTCAATGTGTAAGTTGGTCTTTCAAAATGCAAATTGGTTGGCATTTATAAATGCAATAAATCAGCTCCCAACCACTTCCTAAAGGTTAAGTAATAAATGTTGAGAAATTAGCCGTTATAGGTTTCGGATGTCCGATATCTTTTTTGAGCATCCGAACATGCTTCCGATCAGCGATATCATGAAGTTGAAATCATCATTCGGATGGTCGAGGTTGCATCCGTTCCTGTGTCCGAAACAAGTAGATTGATGAGTCCAATACTCGGACAAAGTAATGCGTCCAAAAGGTTTAGTGTTTGTTATATGCTCTACCTTCGGATAGTTAGGCATTTCCAATAAAATTTCCTTCGAATAGTCAGGCACGTCCATTTTAAGTGTCTCAGAATTTTGCTCTCTGTCTGATCTTTTGGACGTTGTGTTATGTCTGAGACATTATTCTGTTCGGACAAATTTCCGCGTCTGAGCAACTTTGTTCTGTTCCGACGATGTGTAGCGTCGGAAACCTTGTTATGAACAGATAAAATAGAATTCTTGCACAACTTAAGGTCAGATTGTTAGATTGCATTTGTTATCATCAAAACCAAGACTGTAGGTCAACAATTTCTCCCTTTGTGATGATGACAAATCATAGGGCAAAGCAAACCAATTATACCCAATCATAGTTCAATTAATTAGATCCATCAACCATGATCAATCAGACACACAATCATAAGCAATTAACTATATTTATCCCCCTTTTAGCATCATCAAAACAAAACAAGCTCCCTCTGAGGGGATGCTTTCCCTTTCACAAACCACAAGAAGGGATAAATAAAGGCAAAAAGAGCATCATTAAATAGAAGAAATCGTTAAGAAGATACATCCAAATTCAGAAAATATAATTTAAGTTCAAACACATAAATCCAAGGATAAACAAAGCAAAGGTATTCAAAAGAGAAGTAAACTAGGGGGTAGAATCTAAATCATTTTTCTTCTTGGAGCGATTCTTACGTTTGTGCTTTTTAGCTGGCAAATCATCATCCGTAGCCTCACTATCATGTTTACTTACGTCTTGAGGGTCACGGCATTGCATGATGTAATTAAATGTGTCATCAACATCATCATTATCATGATCAACTCTAGGAACAGTGGATTTCTCAGGATGGGTTGCACCAATCGGATCTTCAAGTGCTTCAAGCTCAGAATTGGAATGACCGATATCTTCAATGTCATCGTCGTTGCTGTTAGAAGAGGATTTGAGAATGTACTGCGACTGAATTTGGCAAATTGAACTTAAGCTGAGGCAGATATATCGAGACTTAAGTCTTCTTGAAGAATGGTTTGTTTGGTCTCTAACCTTTTTAATTTTCGAAATGTGTGGCGTTGAAAATATCTCATTTGATTGCTGGGATTTGTAACAAGTGTGCACTGTTGTGAAAGGGAGGGTTTTAAAGAGGGAATGTCGGTGAGGAATGGGGCAGTGGAGATGCTGAAGATGAGGGTTGAGCAAGAGTGGAGTGGGGTAGTGCATGTCCTGACCTCAAAGAATCTTTTATTTCTCAATTTTATAATCAACCTTAGTGAACCATTTGTCATGAAAAAATGCAAACCTTTACGCTCAATGTAAGCTTTATCGAAATATGAGGGAAATTGTTCTTTTTCCAGTAAATGGGATATCAAAGTCGAAAACTTTAGTTAAGAATTTTCCAAAAAAGATGTTCCTTCGAGTGTCAATCAGGAGTAATTTCCATAAGGAACAAAATAAATATAAAAAATATAATAGAACAAATACAATTGCATTTTCCCTGCTTAGTACGATGTCTATTAGTAGGTATTAACAAATTTGTAACCAATGAGTACAAAATATTGAGTTCATGACTAAGCAAAGATGGTTTTGGCTTCTGAAAGCTATTTAAAATTAACTTGAAAATTTTGTTTTACTTCCTCGATGTCAAATCGAATATCAACAGCAGTTCTTAGTTAGCCATTTATCTAAAGAAAAGAAATATGAGATTTCATAGGAAAGAAGAACTTCATATTCAAAAATCAAATTAATGATATTGGAAGTAAATTCAAGATTGATATGATTCACACAAGAAACTAAGGTTTGAACAGTTGAACCTTTGCGAATATTAGCAATTAATTGTAATACCATATCATGATACACAGGCAAATCAAGATGAATTAAATTCTCCCATTTTTGTTTTTCAAAACATTCCTTGTTAAAAGGTAAGCTTAATTCGTCAAACAAGCCTTGAGAAACAGGACGTTGCATTATAATGGATTTACTAAACAAAGATGTGTACCTATCACATATCTTGGCATCAATGAATTTAGGAAACGTGGGATTTGGAATGGTTTGAGGATTTGTTGATGTTTGGCCTTGTACTGGAGCCTTTTCTTTTCGATTTCTTGCCTCTGGTGCCTATTGAAGACCCTCAACATGCATGAACCATCTTGAATCAAAGAAGAAGTTGGATAGTGTAAAAAATGAGAATGAAGAGATGTCGGATGGTTGTGATCGTTCGTTCGATTTTCTAGAGAGTTTGGTGGAAAAAGGGAAACAGTTTGGTCCGAGATAAAAAGTAGGAAAAATAGAGTGTTTGGACGGATATTTTCATCCGAAAGAAAAAAGAACTTAGGATGCACATTTGCGTCCGAAAACACAACTCACAAAATTTTCAAATCAATAATGCCCAAGCAAGTTTTGAGAGTTTCAAAACGATCCAACGGTAAAGGTTTAGTAAAAATATAAGTCAATTGATCTTTTGTGCAAACAAATTAAGCACAAATTTCCTTTTTGCCAACAAGATCTTTTATAAAATGATGCTTGGCATCCATGTGTTTTGTGCTAGAATGCAAAATAAGATTTTTAGTGAGGTTAATTGCACTATTATTATCGCATCTAATAAGCACACAATCAAAAATAACACCAAAATCTTTTAGAGTATGTTTCATCCAAAGAAGTTGAGTACAACAATTTTCAGTGAGACAGCAATATATTCGGCTTCTACCGTAGATAGAGAGATAGAATTTTGCTTCTTGCTAAACTAGGACACCAAAGAATTACCCAAAAAGTGACACATACTGCATGTTTTTCTATCAATTTTACAACCAGCAAAGTCGGCATCCAAGTAACTAATCAAATAAAAACTAGTGGATTTAGGATACCAAAGACCAAAATTCAAATGTCCCTTTCAAGTATCTAAAAATTCTTTTTACAGCAATTAAATGTGATTTCTTAGGACAAGATTGAAACCTATCACAAAGGCAAACGACAAACATAATATCCGATCTACTAGCAGTTAAATAATGGATCATACCTCTATAGTGTTTCTCATCAACACAATTACCTTCTTCATCCTTGTCAAGCTTGGTTGAGGTGCACATTGGCGTTCCACTTGTTTGCAATTCTCCATTCCAAAATGCTTGCGAAGCACCTTTGTATATTTGATTTGTGTGATGAAGGTTCCTTCTTTTGTTTGGTGAACTTGTTAAATTCAAGGAAGAATTGTAATTCTCCCATCATACTCATTTCAAATTTCTTTTGCATTAAACAAGAAATTCCTTGCACAAGCTTTCATTAGTAGCTCCAAAAATAATATTATCAACGTAAATTTGAACAATCAATAAATCATTAAGACTAGTTTTGGTGAAAAGAGTAGTATCAACAACACACTTTTAAAATCATTTTCAATAAAAAAAAAAAAAAAAAACCACTCAATCTTTCATACCAAGCTCTGGGACCTTGTTTCAACACATATAAAGCCTTTGATAGTTTAAAAATATATGATTTTCAAAACCAGGGGGTTGTTCAACAAAAAATTCTTTATCAATGAAACCATTTAATAAAGCACTTTTAATGTCCATTTGAAATAATTTGAAATTGTTAAAGCATGCATATGCAAGAAACATATGAATAGATTCTTAACGAGCAATTAGTGCAAAAGTTTCATCAAAATCAATTCCTTCTTCTTGAACATAACTCTTTGCATTCCTAGACAAGTCTATCATTATTTGTACTTACCTACCGAGTGAAGGAGGAGAGATTGTCGTACTTATGGGGATCAAAAGTTACTAGCCCCGGTCTAGGAGTACTGAGAATACTGAAGACTCACCTTTATCATTTAGTTTGTTTCTAAAAGCTCATTTTGTTCGTATTACGGGATGAGTTGAGGGTCTTTCAACTAAAGTCCACACATTATTTTTCTCAAATTGACCAAGTTCTTCTTACACAGCAAGAACCCATGATTCGCCATTCAAAACATCATCCACACTTTTAGGTTCAATCTGATAAAGTAAGGTACAACTATTATTCAAAGGTTTATGAGAACTAGGTTTTACCCCATCAGACGGATCACCAATGATTAATTCTTGAGGGTGGCTTGAGACAAACCTCCATGCTTTTGGAAGATTTTTTGGAGAATCTTCGTTCTTTTCTCCTTCTTCATCCAAGTGATGAGCATCGTCCTCATTGCTTGCCTTGGTCTCTTGATGTTCTTCATGCGAGAATTATGGTGAACTTTTCAAGTTTCTTCTGCACACCTGCATCTTCATCTTCACAAACATTTCTTGAAATAACATCAGTAGCCTCATCAAACCTAACATGCACAACTTCTTCAATCAAAAGATTTTTTCTATTGTATAGTCGGTATGCTTTCTTGTCATTAGAATATCCTAAGAAAATCCCTTCATCCGATTTTTTGTCAAATTTTTCAAGATTCTCATTAATTTTTAAAATAAAACATTTACAACCATTGAAATAGCTCACAATTGATTTTTTTCAAAACAAGAGTTCATAAGATGTTTTGTTTAAAATAGGCCTCAAAAGAACTCGATTCATAACATAACAAGCCGTGTTAACGGCTTCAGCCTAAAAATACTTTGGTAAGTCACACTCACTAATCATGGTTCTAGTGGCCTCTTGAAGTATTCTATTTTTTCTTTCATCAACACCATTTTGTTGAGGCACTCTAACAACCGAAAATTCATGCAAAATACTGTTGTGATCAGAAAACTCGGAACTGTGAAAAACCTCCCAATTTAAATTCAGCTCCACTATCACTTCTCAAACGAACAATTTTCAAATTCAGCAAATTTTGTATTTTGAAAAATAATTTTATGAAATTTTCAAAGGCTTCATTTTTGTGAACAAGAAATAGTACCCAAGTATACATAGAATAATTATCAACAATTACAAAAACATATTTACTACCACCGAGACTAGCTTGTTGAGTTGGGCCAAACAAGTCCATATGCAATAATTCCAAAGGTTTAGACGTACACACAATTTTTTGGTTTAAAAGAAACTTTAACTTGTTTGCCAAATTGGCATGCATCAAAAATTTTATTTTTCACAAACTTTAATTTTGGCAAACCTCTTACCAATTCTTTCTTAACAAGATTTTCAATTAAATCCATGTTGAAATGACAAAGCCTTCTATGCTAGAGTCAAAGATCATCTATAGAAGCAGTTAAACACTTTACATTGCTACCACCAATATTATCAAGATATAATACATAAACATCATTGAAAATGCCTAGTATCTTTAAATAAAATAGCAAAATTTTTATCAAGAATTAAACGTTCATGCTTGGTAAAAAATACATATAGGTTTTTATCACATAATTGGCTCACACTTAAGAGATTGTAATTTAAATTATCAACTAGAAGCACATTTTTAATCAAATTCTCACCATTTTTACCTACATCACCAATGCCAATTGATTTTTCTTTCATGTTATCCCCAAGAGTCACCTTTCCACTATTTTTGGACTTGAGGTTAATGAAGAGAGATGGATCACCAGTCATATGTCTTGAGCACCTACTATCTATGAACCTTTTAGTATTTTTGGTGATGTTCATTACCTACACAAGAAATTAGGTGATATCTTTTTGTACCCATATTTTCTTGGATCCATAAGAGTTAGTAAATTGACTACAAATCCATATGGTATTTATTTCAAGTTTTTCATTTCTCTTGATATACAAATTATTTTTCACATGTCCATATTGTTGGCAATAGTTTCAAATAATATATGATTCTTATTTCCATATAAAAAGATTTCAATTTTACAAAACATAAGTCATTCCTTCTAAAAGTGACAAAGTTCTTGTTGATCAACATATTTCTATTCCTTTTCATATCAACAGTATTTTCCCTTTTTATATGCAAGAGAACATCAAGATCATCCAATCTTTTCTTCAAGGAGGCTTGTTCTTTCTTGATCTTTGTTTTCACATGCATTCTTTTCTTCAAATCAGCGTTTTCTTGTGATAACCTATTGTTTTCATTCACAAGTTTGGAGTTAGCATTCAATAAGGCATTTGTTTTTTTTTTTTTTTGACTAATTCCTTATTTCAAGCATATGATTCCTTTAAACTATCATGAAATTTTAAAATGAAAGCTTCAAGATCATCATTATCATCATTTTCATCATTAGAATCATAAGTAGTTTATACACATCTAGATGTGTATAGAAGCCATAAAGGCCATTTGTGCCGATTCCATCTTTTCTTCAACTTCTCCTTTAGAGTTGCAATCATCCCATGTGATGTTGAAAATTGTTGAACAAGGCTTCCTTCCTTCCTTCCTCTTCTTGGAAGGAAACTCATTTGCAAAGTGTCCGAGTTGACCACATTCAAAGCATTTTTAATTTTGCTTCTTAATTTCAAGCTTGGTCTTCCTTTTGAAATTGTTTGAATTGATTGCTCCTCCTTTTCTCATTTTCGGTTTATTGATGTAGTGTTTGAGGAATCCTTTGTCAAGATCACCTTCATCAAGATCTTCATCTTCTAAATTGATGGAGCCATTTTCATCTTCTTCTTGAGAAGTCTTCAAGTCAATGCTTCTCTTTGGTCTTACTTCTTCATCATCCACCACTTTAGCTTTGAGTTTCAATTCATATGAAGTGAGAGATTTAATCAGTGACTGAATAAGTATGGAATTTAAATTCTTTGCTTCCTCTATAGCAATAGTTTTTGCCTCCCATTCTTTGGATAGAGCATTCAATATTTTTCTATTCTTCTCACCCAAAGAATATTCCTTACCCAAGGCTTCATTGAAAGATCTTTAATGACATCATTGAATCTACAATACATTTTACCAATATTTTCATGTGGTTCCATCCTGAAAGACTCATACTTGGCAACAAGTAAGGATTTATTTTGTTCTCTAACATCATCGCTCCCTTCGTGAATTTCTTTCAATTTGTCCCAAATTTCCTTAGCCGAAACACATCCTTTGACACGAGTAGACTTGTTAGCATCAAGGCATTGTATAGTACATTTATGGATTTAGCATTCAAAGTCAAGTTTGCTTTATCTTTTGGAGTGAGCTCATCCCTTATTTTTTTCTCTTATTCTATGTGTGTGATCATCAACAATGATGGCTCCAAAAGGACCTTCATTGACAACACACCACAAGTTAATATCAATAGATTGCAAAAAGATTTTCATTCTATCTTTCTAGCTAATAAAGTTCACCCCATTAAACATAGGAGGTCTAGTGATAGATTGACCTTTAAAAAATAAACCATTATTGGTTTCCATAAGAGATCTTTACTCAAAATGCAATTTAAGCAAAATAAAGAAACCAAGGCTCTGATACTAATTGTTGGCCCCAAAGCAACCGAAGAAGGGGGATGAATTAGGTTATGCACAAAAAAAAATCTTTTACACTAACAAGTTGATAGCAATATAATCAATTAAGCACAAAATGTACAGAATAAGTAAAGAGAGAGAGAGATTAAACAAACAATACTCCCAATTTAGCAAGCTTGGAGTAGTAATCCACTAAGATGCTCTTTCAAATTTGGTGAGTCAATAATCCCAAATGTACACCAAGTAGGATAACCCTTGTTCACACTAATTCTCTTTAGTTGAGCCAAGGACTTTATATTCAACCTCTCTTTTGTACAAGATTATCACTCCACTCTGTAATTTTGAATAGCACTCTTAAGTACACACTAATACAATATTACTTAAGAGCTAATTTGCACTCAAATTGCTTTTGTAATTGCTTGTATTCAATGTGTAAGTTGGTCTTTCAAAATGTAGATGTGTTGGTATTTATAGAAGAATACAATAAATAAGCTCCCAACTAATTCCTAATGGCTAAGTAATAAATGCTGAGAAACTAGCCGTTATAGGTTTCGGACGTCCGAGATCTTTTTTGAGCATCCGAACAAGCGTCCGATCAACATTATCATGGAGTTGAAATCTTCTTTCGGACGGCCGAGATTGCATCCATTCCTGCTTTCGAAATAAGTAGATTGATGAGTCCGACCCTCGGACAAAGTAGTGAGTCCAACCCTCGGACAAAGTAGTTTGTCCGATAAAATTTTCTTCAAACAGTCAGGCATGGACAAATTGTAGTTTGATAAAATTTTCTTCAATGTGTCATAAGTCTGTTGTAAGTGCCTCAGAATCTTGCTCGCTGCCTAACCTTTCGGACAATGTGTTGCTTCCGAGACAATTCTGTTTGGACAAATTTCTGCGTCCGAGCAACTTTGTTCTTTCTGACGATGTGTAGCGTCCGAAAACCTTGTTATGAGCATATAAAATAGAATTCCTGCACAACTTAATGTCAGATTGTTAGGTGTTCTTGATTGCATTTGTCATCATCAAAACCAAGATTGTAGGTCAACAGAAACAAATAGAAAGTGCATAATTTATTGATACAAGGAATCTAGAATATGTACCCCAAGAAAAACAAATACATGCAATAAAACAAGAATGCTAAACAACAACTTTTACTCTATGAGCAGCAATAGCAAAAGTCAAAAGATAGAAACCATCCATACCAGAATTGTTAACACCAATAGCAAAATTAGGAAAGCTCAGCAAATCTTGGAATCAAAATTTTTAATTGAACCAAATCCATCAAGTATTAACCCATCAAAACCCATTACAAATTGATTGTCCATTTGCTATCCATTTTCATTTCCAATACTGTTCCCATTTCCTAGTTGGATTTGTAAAGTAGTTGTTCTCAAGAGGTAGAGGGTTTTTTATTTAAGTTTAGGCATGATAAATTGGCATTAGAGGAAACTTTTTTATTGGACTATTTTACCCCTACATATATAGGTGAGAAGGTTTTACTTGATCGATCAAATTTAATTGGCTAAGAAAATCAGTGAAAATTTAAAGAAGCATCCTACAACCTCTAACTAGTTTTGAAGATTTTAATTGAATACAAAATTTAATTAACTAAATTCGAATTCAGTAATTGGTTTCTGATAACAAAAATGCATTTAGATAACTTTGATAATTTAGAACTTAATTAAATTTGTGGTAAAACAAGTTGTGATAATCAATAATGGTAATTAGGTATTATGAATTTCTATAAATATTTTGTCATAAAGGGCCAATTAAACATATTTTAACTTTTTGGAGGAAATGAATGCGAAAAAGACTAAATTTAAGAAATTTAAGAGATGGCTATTGTAAGAAAACTTCAAAATATTCTAAAATTCTCTAAACTATTTTGAATTTTTTTCAAAGTTAGGTGGGGAAATTGCACACCCTCAATACTATATGGAATCGCCACTAATCCTATATGTACCATCTTTATTGCAATTGGGCAATAAGATTTACAAGAGAGCATATAGATGAACCACGTGAGTATCTAATATGAAAATATAAAATGCTTCAAATACTTATATACTACAGATCTAGATGATTTGTGTAATACAAATTAAATGCCAATAGTGAAGATAAACTCACAAATCAATTACTTTTAATTAATTTTTACGTCAAAATGGATAGTATTACTTAATAAAGGAAATAGTGAAAGTGGTCTTATCAAATGGAGGCAATAATTTAACTTCAAGAAAAGATATACTACATAATAAATAAAGTTTTTTTCGCTATCAATTTCGTGTGCAATACACGTTCAATATTGTTAGTATGAAAAAAAAAAAGTACACTCATAATATCAAGTGGAACATATTTTTCCTTTGCTGGTACAAACTTCTTTCCCCCACCGATACAACTTTCCCATGGGTGCACAGTGTTTACAAAAAAATATTTTCAAAATCTTCTTCTACAGAGCAAAAGATTTTTGTGACATATTAAAGTTGATTTTGCCACTAAAGAACGTGGTGTGTTTTTATACTAATAATAAGATAATTCAAAAATTTAGCAATAATTACTTGATAAATCAAACAATTGAATAAAACAAAAGAATTTATTATAGCGAAATAAAGTTAAAATTTTAAACAGAAATAATAGTAATAATATCCATAATATAAAACAAAAATTTTTAAATAAAAATAAACAAAAGGAAAATAATTACTTTAGATGAAATAAACTTTTGGATTGTGTTCAAACCATATTCCTATTATCCACTATGCACCAATGAACTACTTTTTCCTTAATTTCCCGTGTTGTGACTTGATGCAATCAAAAATAAATTATTTATTCTTATTTCCACTAATCTACACAAAGAAATATTTTTTTTCCAAACTATTATCTTCTTGCCACTAAAAATATCATAAATACAAAATCAAAACAAACTAAATTTGGCTACTTACTCTTACCGAAAACTTATCTGCAAATTCTAAACACAATCCAGAAAACTAATACTCTCACCGTCTCATATTTTCACAATTTCCATTTTTGAGATATCCCAATAAAAATATCACATTACCTAAAATGGATGATTTGTTTTGTTAAAATTTCAAATTTACCATTTGAAACATTCAAAATATTCTTAATTTCAATAACCAATGGGCCCAATAATCAATTCATCATCTCTCTTTTCTAGAGAATTCTCTCCTCTTTTCTCTCTCCTTAAAACTCTTCAAATTCAAATACTTGTCATTTAATAATGTCAAGTCAATTCAATTTAATAAGGACATTTGTGGACATTTGATAGAAATTTATAGTTACCTAAAATTTGTGCAAATGTCTAATGTGACAATTATATTAGGACGGAGGGAATACACAAAGTAAATCAGATTATTTACCTTTACTAAAATTAATTTGCAATATCATTGGGAATGATTCATTTCTCATTGTTCCTCCGAGTTTCAATGACTAATCATATTTTCTTTATTTTACTAATTTTAGGTGACAATGATATTGACGATCAACATACATAAGGGATCCATAACATTCGAGGCATTTTACTTATTCAAAATTATTGTGTATAGTATCCCATCAACATTGGAAGTAAAATAACAAAACAATTTAGTTAAGTAACAGACTTCAAATCTCCTTAATTTGGGAAGATTTATTCACAAGAATATGTGAAGGTCCTACAAACATAATCATTGTTGTAACATTTTTCACTAAAAAGACAAAAAGAATATTCAAGATAACATCGAGTGTTATCGTCAAAAGAATTTTGTGAAAGTAAATTAAAGGTTAGAAAACTTCTTGCCTAACTCGGTTTAAAATGTTACAATTAATTGGCAAATGATATTTTCGAAGGTAAAATGTTAATGCCAAAGGAAATTTCCATGCAATGACAAGTGTAACCTCCTCATCAGTAACTACCGCAACTACTCTGCTTTATAGACTCCCAACAACTACTTGATTTCCTTTTCTCCCTCCCCTCACTCTCTATCGAGCCCTACCTTTTATCTATTTAGTATCTATATTGCTTCATCAATACCTAACCAACAATATTTTATCACAAAAATAATAAAGAATAACTAAATTAGCTATTTTTAAAATAAATAAAAAAATGTTGAATAGAATATTTTCTCCAAATTCACGACTTATTATTTGTTATAGTTTGAGTTCCAAAGCATTCAAACTTCCTAAATGCAAAGGACTTCTTCTTCATCTTTTCCTCTCAGTACTTTAGGTCAGTCATGATGAGAACCACTAAATCAGAGAGAAATGGATCAAGATCAAAACATCCAAAACCCTCCCCTTTCCCACCTTCTTTCGCTCTCAACATTGTCTATAGCTTTATCTTCTAAAAATAATAATTTCGTCTGTCGAAGATTGAATCTTTTATGTGCTAATTTATGAAGATTAACAAAGAATAAGAGAACACTACTATTTTGGTCAATGGTTAGAGTGCTGGAAAGGGCCCAAGAAGCTGGGTGCTATGTCACTGTGGACACCTCCTTCTAAGGCGCCTAGATAGTGAAAGGTTATCCCTTTGCAACGCTGGAAGCTAAGCAAAGTCACGAAGCTGGCTGACTAAATAAGATGAGTAGGAGAGGTAAAGGAAAGGTTATGGATGGCAATGGATCACGTTGGGTCCTTATCATGTCGGTTGCTTATTAGGCTCGTGTCAGAAAGCCTAAACTCAGACACAACCCATTAAGCATTCACGTCGTGCTGTGTCATAACCCGTTTATCAATGGGTTGACATGACATGACTTATTAACCCGTTAAATTTTTTACACTATTATAAAAGTTATTTAATTTATCCCAAATGACACAATAACTCACAATTAACTCATGACTTATTGACCCAATAGCACAATATGCTATTAAACGTTGACTAATTATGTCATTATCAAATTTTATAAATATCCCAATTAATTAACGGTTCGTTTGAGTAACCCAATATCCTAACAGGTGACGGGTCGTGTCAGTTTATCCCATAAGATAACAAGTTATTGGGTCAACTCGTAGGTTGACAGAACATAACCCATTTAACTTTGGGTAATTAACAAATTGACCTGATAGCAACCCAATAAAATTTGAGTCTTGTTTAGACCCGTTAATTTGATGTCATGTTCGTGTCGTATTCACGTTTTGTTGTCATGTCGTATCCGACATTACCACCTCGAGGAAAGGGTAATGACAATGGGAAGAGAAGAGTGAGTGGCTTGAGTGGGGAAATTCTTTTGTAGTAAGGGCCACTAATGTCAAGAAGAAATTAAGCAGTCTATAATGAGTGTTGGTTTGTAAGTTTGGTAAAAAATTGCTCCAACAATAAAATCTAACCTCTGGCACTACAATTTTGACATGCTACAATAGCATTTAGAAGCAAAATAAATGTTAAAAGTTCCAAAATCAGATAAAGATTCCAAAGCATTTCTTATTAAAATAGGTAAAAATTTAAATTATTTGTTGTCATTATATGAAATCCATATGACAATCCTCTCAATGATTAGATCGTCTAGTCACAATTTAATTTTGTAATATGGTGTCTTAACATCAATAGTATTCAATAGCGATAGGAACTAATAGAGCTCCACCAATTACATAACTCCAACCAACTCTTATATTCAATAATGATAATTATGTACTATGACTATTTTCTCATGATCAAATAGCTTATTTTGTGTATGAATTTTTATAAATATCTTGTGACAAAGGGCCAAATAAATATATTTTTAACTTTTTAGGGGTAATGCATGGGGAAAAGACCAAATTGTTGACCAAATTTTGTGATAAAGGGCCAAATAAACATATTGTCAATCAATATACCTAGGGATCCTTGACATTCGGGGTATTTATTCAAAATTGTCGCGTATAGCATCTCATCAGCATTGGAAGTAAAGTAACAAAAAAATATTCCAGAATTACAAACTCCAAATATCCTTAATTGGGAAGATTTATTGACATGAATACGTGAAAATCCTTCAAACGCAATCATTGTTGTAACATTTTTCACTAAAAAGACAAAAAGAAAAATCAACATCGAGTATTATAATCAAAAAACTGAAAGTAAATTAAACGTTAGATAACTGACTGCCTGCCTATATCACTTTGAAATGATACAATTAATTGGCAAATTATATTGCTAGAGGTAAGATGTTAATGGACAGGAAATTTCCATGGAATGACAAGTGTAACCTCCAAGTTAGCATCTACACAACCACTCTATTTTCTAGACTCCAAAAGTTTCTCCCTTCCCTTTCTCCCCCTTCTCCTCCTCTTTCTCGGTGCCCTACTATCTGTCTATTTAGTATCTACCTCGCTTCATCAATACCTGATAAAAATAAAAAGAAAGAAAACAATAAAACACGCAAATAAAACAAAATACAAAAAATACAACTCTTCAAAATGGTGCTTTACTCTGAATCGCTCACTCACGGTTCGAGGCAACAACATATCCAAACTGATGCCTTACTCCTAACCAATAATATTTTCTCACAAAATAATAAAGAATAACTAAATAAGATATTTTTTTTTTTTTAAAAAATCAATAGAAATCAGTTATGAATTCCTAAGAAGAAAAATATCTTGTTTATCTAACTAATGGGGAAAAAACTCAAAATACTTCATAAGTATAGATCGGGTGCTATTTCAAACTTACTAATCTAAAACGAATTCTTCATCATCATTTCCTCTCAGAGCTCCACGTTAATCGATATAAGCATCACTAAGTCAGGGAGAAATGATCATGATAAAAAAAGGCACAATCCTCCCCTTTCCCCACCTCCTTTTACTATCTCTACATCATCTACAACTTTTATCTTCTAAAAATAATAATTTTGTCTATCAAAGATTGAATCTTTTTTTTTTTTGGCTAATTTTATGAAGATTAAAAATAAATAAGAAAATGTTTTGGTCAATATAGAGGGATGGAAAGTAAGGTGAGCCGAAAAAAGGAAAGAGGAGAGAGAAAGGGTAACGATAGAGGAAAGAGAAGAGTGAGTGGCTCAAGTGGGGAAAATTTTTTTGTAGTGGGGACCGCTTATGTTCGATAGAAATTAAGTAGTTTGTAATGAGAGTAGGTTTATCAGTTTGGTAAAAACTGCTCCTACAATAAAATCTAATCTCTGGCATTGTAATTTTGACATACTGTAATAGCATTTAGAAACAAAAATAAATGTTGAACATTCCAAAATTAGATAAAGATTCCCAAGTATTATCTACTTCAATTGGTAAATTTAAATTATTTGTCATCATTAGATGAAGTACACATGATAGACCACTTAATGATTAGATCTTCTAGTCACAATTTATTATTGTAATACAGTTTCTGAACATCAATAGCATTCAATAGCGATAGGAATTAATAAAGCTCCACCATTTACATAACTAAGACCAGCAACCATATTCACATTCAGTCATTCTTTAGGAAGAGAATTTAATCTTTGCCAAATCCATCAACTTATGGAGATTTTAACTCAAAAGAATCATTCTTGTTGCTGACATTTGGAGAATTCAATAACATGCTTTCTCTGCCACAACAATCTCAATCCACAATCTAAGACCAGAGAAATTGTTGGTCACACATAGATTACGCTATTCTCAATAAGTTTAGTTTCATTGCAAGAAAAAAGGGATAGAAAAAAAAAATCTATAGCTATTAGAGAGAAACAAATACAAAGTGCATAATTTAGTGATACAATGAATTCAAAATATGTACCAAAGAAAAAACAAGTTCATGAAATAAAAACAACAACATTTACTCTATGAGCAGTAACAACAAAAGTCAAAAGGTAAAGAAACCATCCATACCAAATTAATAGCAGCAACAACAGAATTATTAGCACATCTTGAAACGGAAATTTTCTATTAAACCAAATCCATCAAATATTAACCCATTAAAACCCATTACTGATTGATTATCCATTTCCTATCCATTTTCATTTCCAATACCATTCTGATTTCCAGGCTGGATTATGTAAAAGAAGCGGTTCACAAGAGGTAGATACCTTGTTGGTTTAGGATTGGGAATTTCTATGGATTGAATTGGTAAATTATAATTAGGGACAACTTTTTATTAGACTATTTTACTCATATATATACGGGTGAGAATTTGTTACCAAAATCGATTAGTTGGCAAAGAAAATCAGTCAAAATTTAATCCAATCAGTTTTGACAATTTTAATTTGGTAGAAAATTTGATTAACTAAATTCAAATTTGATAATTAGTTTCTAATAATAAAAATGCGATTAGATAAATTGATAACTTAGAATTTAACTAAATTTATAGTGTATGTTGTAATAAATATTCAATGATACTAATTATATATTATGAAAATTTTCTCATGATCAAGTAGTTTATTTTGTGTATGAATTTCTAAAAATATTTCGTGATAATAGGCCAAATAAACATATTTTAACTTTTGGGTTGGTAATGTTTGGTAAAAGCCCAAATTTAGGAAATTTAAGAGGCAGACAATTGTAAGACAACTTCAAAAATTCTAAAATTCCCTAGACTATTTTTGTAATTTTTTCAAAGTTGGGGGCCAATTGCCCACCCTATGACATCTAGATGGCCTCACCACTGATCCTATATGTGGCACCTTTATTGAAATTGGGCAACAAGATTTATACGAAAGCATATAAATAAACCTAGTTTCCAATATCAAAATGTAAAATGTTTCCAATACTTATATACTCCAAATCTAAACGATTTATATAAAAAAATTGCACAATAACAGTGAAGATTTCACTTTTTATGATAAATATAGATAGCATTACTTAATGATGGACACAGGTGGAGGTAGTCTTATCGTTGTGATTTAAACTGAAGAAAAGATATATTCTCTAATAAATTAGGTTTTTTTCCGTTATCAATTTCATGTGCAACGCACGTGCAATATTTGCTCATATGAAAATAAATGGCTAGATAAATTTTTGGTTAAAATTTATATAAATCTTCCATTCGGGATAAGTGTTAATTGTTTTAGAAACTAGAAATTAAGCATACATTAGTGTACCAACCTTTGCCTTAACTACCCCATATAAGCACAACACAAACAACTTTAGGTTCATATTTGGTGCCTTCTATCTTTCGGAAAAGCACAAATTTGATAAAAAAAAAAAAGTAGAGAAAAAAGTTAATGCAATGGAATGTACAAAATATGAGGATAATCCTTTGCTCCATGCATACTAAAGAAGTGAGATGAAACCTGGATAATACAAAATCAATGAACCAAGAACCTAGAAAAATAAAAAAAAATTAAATTAAAAAAAAATTACATCATCATTTCTATTACGAATAGTGATCATTTGTGTTATTAATTTTCATGGATAACTTAAAGTCAGCATTTCCAATATATCGATAAATATAATTAAAAATTTATTGATGATGACGTAATAAATCAAACAACTACATGAAGCAAAAAAAAAAAAAGTTAAAATTTTAAACAAAAATAATGCTAATCATATACAGAATATAAAACAAGAATCTTAAAATAAAGAATAAACGAAAGAAAATAATTACCCTTGATGAAATAAACTTCGGGATGGTGTCAAGACCACATTCTCCTCACCCAATAGGCACCAGTCAACTACTCTCTTCCTTAACATTTCCCATGGTCGAGACCCAATACAATAAAATAAATTGTTTATTTATCACTTCCACGCGTCTAACCAAAGACATACTGTTTTTCAAACTATTATCTTCTTTCCACCAAAAATATTTAAAAATATAAAATAAATATTAAAATAAATTTTCGTACTTACTCTTAATAAAAACTTATTTGAAGAATCGAATCACAATCCATAAATCTAATACACAAGTAAATTGGATTATTTACCTTTAATAAAAATTAATTTATAATATAATCTGCACTAATTCATTTGTCGTTGTTCCTCCGAGTTTCAGTGCTTGGGTAATAATATTTGCTTTGTTTTACTAAGTCTTTGTGACAGTGATATTGTCGATGAATATACATAGGGATCCTCAACATTTGGGGTATTTATTCAAAAGTATTGTGTATAGCATCTCATTGGCGATGAAAGTAAATTAACAAAAAATAATAATAGACTCCAAATATCCTTAATTGGGAAGATTTGTTGACATGAATATGTGAAAATCCTTCAAGAACAATCACTGTTGTCATTGTTTAACATTTTGCACTAGAAAGACAAAAGAAAATTCAACATCGAGTATTATCGTCAAAAAAAATTTTGAAAGTAAATTAAAGTTTAGATAAACAACCTACCTAACTCGCTCTAAAATGATATAATTAATTGGCTAATGATATTGCCAAATGTAAAAAGTTAATAACAAAGGAAATTTCTATGGAATGACAAGTGTAACCTCCCAATTAGTATCTACCATAGCTACTCTATTTTCTAGACTCCAAAAAACTGCTTCCTTTCCTTTTCTCCCCTTTTTCCTCCCCTTCATCAATACCTAATAAAAATAAAAAGAAAGGAAACAATAAAACACACACATAAAACAAAAAACACAAAATACAACTACTTTTCCAAATGATGCCTTACTCCAAATCTCTCAGTCACCGAAGGCAACAACAAATCCAAAATGATGCCTTACTCCTAACCAATAATACTTTATTACAAAATAATAAAGAATAACTAAATCAGCTTTTTTTTTTAAAAAAAAAAAGGATTTAATAGAAATCAGCTATGAAATCCTAAAAAAAAAAACAGATCTTGTTTATCTAATCAATAGGGAAAAACCCAAAATACTTCATAAATAAATCTCGATTGCTGTTTCAAACGTTCTAAACTCAAAAGAATTCTTCTTCATCATTTCCTTTCATAGCTCCACGTCAATCACGATGAGGATCTCTAAGTCAAGTAGAAATGATCAAGATAAAAAAAGCCACAATCCTTTCCTTTCCCTACCTTCTTTCACTCTCTGAACGTTGTCTACAACTTTAATCTTCTAAAAATAACAATTTTGTCTATCAAAGATTGAGTCTCTTTTTGCTCATTTTATGAAGATTAAAAATGAAAAAGAGAATATATACTATTGTTTTGGTCAATTTAAAGGGATGGAAAGTAAGGTGACTGGGAGAGACGAGGGAAGGGGTAACGATAGAGGGAAGAGAAGAGTAAGTGGCTCAAGTGGTGAAAATTTTTTGTAGTTTGGACCGCTGATATTCGAAAGAAATTAAGTAGCCTGTAATGAGGGTATGTTTGTCATTTTGGTAAAAATTGCTCTGACAATAATGTCCATCCTCTGGCACTGTAATTTGGACATGCTAGAATAGCATTTAGAAGCAAAAATAAATGTTGAACATTCCAAAATCAGATAAAGATTCCCAAGCATTTTCTACTTAAATAGTTAAAATTTTAAATTATTTGTCGTCATTAGATGAAGTTCACATGACAGTCCTCTCAATGATCAGATCTTCTAGTTATAATTTAGTATTGTACTATAGTGTCGAACATCAATAGCATTCAATAGGAATAGAAATAAATAGAGCTCTACCAATTACATAACTCAGATCAACAACCATATTCATATTTAGTTTGTAATAGATACTTTTCAGGAAGAGAATTTAATCTCTACCAAATCCATCAAGATTTCAACTCAAAAGAATCATTCTTGCTGTTAATAGTCGGAAAAATCAATAACATACTTTATTTGCCTCAAAAAATCTCAATCCCCAATCTAAGACCAGGGGAATTTTTGGTCTCGCATCGATTAGGCAATTCTCAATAAGTTTAGTATCCTTGTAAGGAAAAGGGTAGAGAAAAAAAATCTACGGCAATTAGAGAAAGAAACAAATACAAAGTGCATAATTTATTGACACAATGAATTCAAAATATGTACCCAAAGAAAAACAAATACATGCAATAAAAACAACAACATTTACTTTATGAGCAACAACAACAAAAGTCAAAAGGTAAAGAAACCATCTATAGCAAAATTGTTAGCAGCAACAAGAATTAGGAAAGCATAGCAAATCCTGAAATGAAAATTTTCTATTGACCCAAATCCATCAAGTATTAACCCATCAAAACACATTACTAATTGATTATCCATTTCCTATCCATTTTCATTTCGAATATAATTCTCATTTTTTAGCTAGACTTGTAAATGAAGTGGTTCTCAAGAGATAGAGACTTTTTTGGTTTAGGTTTGGAAATTTCTATGGAATGATTTGGTAAAATTGGAATTAGAGGCAACTTTTGTATTAAACTATTTTACCCTTTTATGTATGGGTAAGAATTTGTTACTAGATCGATTAATTGGCTAAAAAAAATAGTCAAAATTTAAAGAAGCATTCTACAACTTCTAATCAATTTTGAAAATTTTAATGCGGTAGAAAAATTGATTAACTAAATTTGAATTCGATATTTGGTTTTCGATAATAAAAATGCAATTGGATAAATTCAATAACTTAGAACTTCATTAAATATACAGTAAAACAAGTTGTTATAAATATTCAATAATTATAATTATGTATTATAAATAATTTCTCATGATCAAATAGTATATTTTGTGTATAAATTTCTGTAAATATTTTGTGATAAAGGGCCAAAAATGTAAACATATTTTAACTTTTGGTGGTAATGCATGGGAAAAGACCAAATTGAAGAAATTTAAGGGACGGTACTCGTAAGACAACTTTTTAAAAAAAATTGCAAAATCTCTACAATATTTTGTAATTTTTTCAAAGTTGGGGGCCAATTGCCCACCCTTGACATTATGTGGCCTCACTACTGATCCTATATGTGGCATCTTTATTGAAATTGAACAACAAGATTTACATGAGAGCATATAGATAAACCAACTTTCCAATATCAAAATGCAAAATGTTTCGAATACTTATATACTCCAAATCTAAAAGATTTATGCAAAGAAAAAAAAATGACACACTAATAGTGAAGATAAACACACAAATCTATTACCTTAAGTCAATTTTTATGTTAACTATACATACTATTACTTAATGATGGACATAGGTGGAGGCGGTCTTATCAAATAGTGGCTGTAATTTAAATTGAAGAAAAGATTTATTATCTAATAAATTAGGTTTTATTCCGTTATCAATTTCATGTGTAACGCACGTGCAATATTTGCTCATATGAAAATAAATGGCTAGATAATTTTTTGTTGAAAATTTATAAAAATCTTCCATTCGGATGAGTGTTAATAAACTAGAAATTAAGCATACATTAGTGTACCAACCTTTGCCTCAACTACTGTAGTTTTCCTTATAAACACAACAGAAACAACTTTGGGTTTATATTTGGCACCTTTTATTTTTGTAAAAAGCATAAATTTGACACACAAAAAAGTTGAGAAGAAATTAATGTAATGGAATGTACAAAAAATAAGAATGATCCTTTGCTCCATGCATACTAAAGAAGTGCGATGAAACCTGGATAATACAAAATCAAGGTACCAAGAATCTAGCAAAATATAAAAAATAAAATTAAAAGCAATTTACGTGATCATTTCTATTATGAATAGTGATCATTTGTGTTATTAATTTTCATGGATAACTCAAAATCAGCATTTCCAATATAGTTCTCTCGGAGAAAAACAAAAAAATAATCGAACAAATATAGATCAAAATATTGTAAAAATTAAAGAAATAAGAGTCCAAGATCTGTTATACACTCATAATATCCAATGCAACATATTTTCCCTTCATCGGTACAAATTTCTTTCCGCCACCCATCCAACGTTCCAATGACTTCCCAATATGTACAAGGATCACTTCCACACGTCTAACCAAAGAAATACTGTTTTCCCAACTATTATCTTCTTTCCACAAAAAATATTTAAAAATATAAAATCAATACAAAAATAATTTTTTCGTACTTACTCTTATAAAAACTTATTTGAAGAATCCAATCAAAATCCACAAATCCAATACACATGTGTATAATTTTTCATTAAAGTCAAGTACTCAATACACAAGTAATTTTCGTACTTACTCTTAATAAAAACTTATTTGAAGAATCCAATCACAATCCACAAATCCAATACACAAGTAAATCGGATTATTTACCTTTACTAAAAATTAATTTACATTATAATCTGCACTAATTCATTTGTCTCTACTGTTCCTCCGAGTTTCAATGCTTGGGTAATAATATTTGCTTTGTTTTGCTAAGTCTCCATGACTGTGATATTGTTGATAAATATACATAAGAATCCTCAACATTCGGGCTATTTATTCAAAAGTATTGCGTACAGCATCTCATCAGCGATGGAAGTAAATGAACAAAAATATAATAGGCTCCAAATATCCTTAATGGGAAGATTTATTGACATGAATATGTGAAAATCCTTCAAACACAATCATTGTTGTAATATTTTGCACTAAAAAGACAAAAAGAAAATTCAACATCGAATAATATCATCAAAAAAAATTTTGAAAGTAAATTAAAGTTTAGATAAACAACCTACCTAACTCTCTATAAAATGATATAAGTAATTGGCTAATGATATTGCCAGACGTAAAATGTTAATAGCAAAGGAAATTTCTGTGGAATGACAAGTGTAACCTCCTAATTAGTATATACCATAGCTACTACTCCCAAAAACTACTTCCTTCCCTTTCCCCCCTCTGCCTCCTCTCCTTTCTCGGTGCCTTACTGTCTGTCTATTTAGTATCTACTTCACTTCATCAATACCTAATAAAAATAAAAAGAAAGAAAAAAATAAATCAGGCCAAGAAAACAAAGGGAAAACTTCAATTTTAACCCTCAAAGTTCGGGTTGTAGTCTACTTTGGTCCCCAAAATTTCAAACAAAACACATTCGGCCCTCAAACTTTCAATTTCAACCTATCCAGGACAAATTTGAAAATTTTGTCAATTACAAATGGAAAAAGAGCATGTGACTTTTAAATCTCAAGTTCCAAACATGAAAAATGCAATTTTAGCTTTCAAAATTTGGGTCATGGTTTATTGTGGTCCCTAAAGTTCCAAATAAAACACATTTAATCCTCAAACTTTTTAATTTCTACCAATTTAGGACAAATTTGAAAATTCTGTCAATTACAAACTGGAAAAGTCATGTGCAATACACGTAACTATTAAATCTATCTTGGGATGTAACACTTCGTAACCGATCCTTCAGTATATTTAACTTTTCTCTTTACCATTCACCATTCTTGTCTACATTATAAAATTTCTCATGCATGTGACTATTAAATCTGACTTGAATATAATATCTCTCAACCGATTTCAACACATTTAATCTGGTGTTGGAAAAGTTATATCTAAAAAATGATAATAATAATGCACTAATAAATTAAAATAATAATTTAATTCAAGATTAATTTTTGAGGTATGTTAAAACAATAATAGTTCACATTTTACAGTATAATGAGACTCATTTATTGTGATTAATCTTTTAAATGTTTGTTGAACTTGGTGTAAATGAAAGCTCAACATTTAATTGCAAATGTTAAACAAGATTAAATTATTAATATATTAGTTCAAGGTTGTACTTTATGTCCTCATAAGCAACCTCTTTTATAATATTTTTAAATTAGCAATAGATTTTTCCATTGCTAATATTTTTAAATATTTTAAAATATTAATCACTGATAGATTTTTCCGTCACAACTTTATTATTCTTAGCAACAGAATTTTCGATCGCTAAATTTAGCAGGCAAAAAAACCATTAGTAATTTAAGGCTTTCATAATGTCTCAGAACCAAATTTAGTAATCGATTTGTCGATAGAAAAATCCGTCAGTGAAATTCTAGTGGTAAAACATTGGTATATTTTACTAACGAGACATTTTCAACGGATGGACTCCGTTGACAAATTATTTAGCGAAGGATTTTTGCCAAAATGTGTTGCTAAATCTGTCGTTAAATGGGTTGAAATTAATTAGGAAATATTATAATGTAGACAAGAATTGTGAATGGTTAGGTGTTGATAGTCAGAGGGAAAAGTAAAAATATAGTTAAATAGATTCGAAATCGGTTCTAAATGTTATATCCTAGGATAGATTTAACAGTCATGTGCTATGCACATGACTTTTTTCGTATGTAATTGACAAAAATTTTAAATTTGTCTAAAATTGGTAGAAATTAAAAAGTTTGAGAATACATCTAAATACATTTTGTTTGGAACTTTTGGGGACCGAAATAGACCATTAACCAAACTTTGAGGGTTAAAATTGCATTCTTGGACTTTAGAACTTGATATTTAACAAAGCACATGACATTTTTTGTTTGTAATTGACGGAATTTACAAATTTGTACTAAATTGGTGTATAGAAATTGTACTAAATTGGTAGAAATTGGAGAGTTTGAGAACTAAATGTGTTTTACAGAAAACTTTGGATACCAAGATGCACCACGAACCAAACTTTGATGGCTAAAATTGCATTCTCCCAGAAAACAAAATACAAAAAATACAACTCTTCAAAATGATACCTTACTCCAAATCTTTCACTGAACGAATCCAACAACAAATCCAAACTGATGCCATACTCATAACCAATAATATTTTATCACAAAATAATAAAGAATAACTAAATCAACTAATTTTTTTTATTGTAAAAAAATTAGTTGATAGAAATCAGTTATGAATTCCTAAAAGAAAAAGATCATGTTTATCTAACCAATAGGGAAAAAACTCAAAATACTTCATAACTATACATTTGGTTCAAACGTCCTAAGCTCAAAAGAATTCTTCTTCATCATTTCCTCTCAGAGCTCCACGTCAATCGAGTTGAGGATCACTAAGTCAGGGAGAAATGACCATGATCAAAAAAGCCACAATCCTCCCCTTTCCGCATCTCCTTTCACTCTCTCAACATCATCTACAACTTTAATCTTCTAAAAATAACAATTTTGTCTATCAAAGATTGAATCTTTATTTGCTAATTTTATGAAGATTGAAAATGAATAAGAGAATATTGCTGTTTTGGTCAATTTAGAGGGATGGAAAGTAAGGTGAGTATGAGAGGCGAGGGAAGGGGTAACGATGGAGGGAAGAGAAGAGTGAGTGGCTCGAGTGGTGAAAATTTTTTGTAGTGGGGACCATTGATGTTCAAAAGAAATACCTAGATGTGTAAGTAGTCTATAATGAGAGCAGGTTTGTCATTTTGGAAAAAATTGCTTCTACAATAAAATCTAACCTGTAGCACTATAATTTTGACATGCCACAATACCATTTAGAAACAAAAATAAATGTTGAACATTCCAAAATCAGATAAAGATTCCAAAGCATTTTCTACTTAAATAGTCATTAGATGAAGTCCACATTAATGATCAGATCTTCTAGTCACAACTTAATATTGTAATATGATGTCTGAATTTCAATAGAATTCAATAGCAATAGGAATTAATAGAACTCCACGAATTACATAACTCAAGCCAACAACGATATTAACATTTTGATATTCTTCAAGAAGAGAATTTAATCATTACCAAATCCATCAAGATTTCAACTCAAAAGATTCATTCTTGTTGCTAATAGTCAGAAAATTCAATGACATACTTTCTCTGCCTCAAAAAATCTCAATCCACAATCTAAGACTAGAGAAATATTGGTATCACATAGATTAAGAAATTCAATCTCAATAAGTTTAGTTTCATTGCTAGAAAAAGGGGTTAGAAAATTTTTTTGTAGCAATTAGAGTGAAAAAACAAATACAAAGTGCATTATTTATTGATACAACGAATTTAGAATAGTACCCAAAGAAAAAAAAAATCCATGCAATAAAACAAGAAAGTTAAACAACAACATTTACTGTATGAGCAGCCACAACAAAAATCAATAGCTAAAGAAACCATCCATACCAAAATTGTTAGCAGCAACAATAGAATTAGGAAAGATAAGAAAATCTTGAAATCAAAATTTTCTATTGAACCAAATTCATCAAGTATTAATCCATAAATACCCATTACTGACTGATTATCCATTTACTATCGATTTTCATTTCTAATATCATTCTCACTTCCTGGCTAGATTTGTAAATGAAGTGGTTCTCAAGGAGTAGAGACTTTTTTGGTTTAGGTTTGGAACTTTCTATGCATTGATTTGGTAAACTGGAATTAGAGACAACTTTTTTATTAGACTTGATATTTGTTTTATCCCTACATATACGGGTGAGAATTCATTACCAGATCGATTAATTAGCTAAGAAAATCAGTCGAAATGTAAAGAAGCATCTTGCAACTTCCAATTAGTTTTGACGAATTTAATTTGATATAAAATTTTATTAACTAAATTCAAATTCAATAATTGGCTTTGATAATAAAAATGCGATGAGATAAATTCGATAACTTAGAACTTAATTAAATTTACGATAAACCAAGTTATAATATTCAATAATGCTAATTATGTATTATGAATATCTTCTCATGATCAAATAGTATATTTTGTGAATGAATTTCAATAAATATTTTGCGATAAAGGGACAAAAGAAACATATTTAACTTTTGGGTTGGGAAAAAGACCAAATTTAAGAAATATAAGGAGCGGTAGTTGTAAGACAACTTTAAAAATTCTAAAATTGTCTAGACAATTTGTAATTTTTTTAAAGTTGGGGACCAATTGCCCGCACTTAACATTATGGGGCCTCGCCACGACAAATTACCCTATATATCTTTATTGAAATTGGGCAACAAGATTTACACGAGAGCATATAGATGAACCAAGTTTCCAATATCAAAATGTAAAATATTTTGAATACTTATATACTATAAATCTAAATGATATGTACAAAAAAATTACACACTGACAATAAAGATAAACTCGTAAATCTAAGTCAATTTTGATGTTAAATATAGATAGTATTACTTAATGATGGACACAACTGGACACAAGCGGAAGCGGTCTTATCAAATAGAGGCTCTAATTTAAATTGAAGAAAAAATATATTATCTAATAAATCAGGTTTTTTCCTATTATCAATTTCAAGTGCACGTGCAGTATTACTAGTATGAAAATAAATGGCTAGATAATTTTTTAGTGAAAATTTATAGAAGTCTTCCATCCGAAATGTGTTAATAAACTAGAAATTAAGCATAAATTAGTGTACCAACCTTTGCCTCAACTACCATAGCTTTCCTTATAAGCACAACACAAAAAAATTTAGGTTCATATATGGTGCCTTTTATCCTTGTAAAAAGTATAAATTTGACAAAAAAATTGAGGAAAAAGTCAACACAATGTCTCTTGTACAAAAAATAAGGATGATCCTTTGGTCTATGCATAGTAAATAAGTCAGATGAAACCTGACTGTGACTTGATAATACAAGATCAAGGAACCAAAAACCTAGAAAAATAAAAACAAATAAATTAAAAATAATTGAGATCATCATTTCTATTACAAATAATGCTTCATTTGTGTCATTAATTTTAGTGGATAATTCAAAATCAGCATTTCCAATATACTTCTATCAGAGAAAAACAAAACAATAGAACAAAGATAGATCGAAATATTGTAAAAATTAAAGAAATAAGAGTCCAAGACAAAAAATACACTTACAATATATAATGGAACATATTTTCCCTTCATCGATACAAACTTTTTTCTTCAACCCATCCAACTTTTACAGGGGTTCGCAAATGTAGAAGCAAAGATTTCTGAAATCTTACTCTGATATACAGATTATAGATTTTGTGACACATCAAAGTTGATTTTGCCAATAAAGGATATGGTGTCTTTTCATACCGATAAATATAATTAAAAATTTATCGATAATGACATGCTAAATCAAACAACTGCATAAAACAAAATAAAAAAATAAAATTCAAGCGTAATAAAGTTAAAATTTTAAACAAAAATAATAGTAATCATATCCAGAATATGAAACAAGAATTTTAAAATAAAAATAAATGAAAGAAAAATAGTTACTCTTAATGAAATAAACTTCTGAATGTTGTCAAGACCACATTCTTATTTTCACTATGCACCAATCAACTACTCTCTTAAAATTTTGATGGTCGTAACGTGATACTGTCAAAAATAAATTGTTTATTCATCACATTCATGAGTCTAACCAAAGAAATATTTTTTCCAAACTATTTTCTTCTTCCCACTAAAAATATTTATAAATACAAAATTAATATAAAATAAATTTTTGCATTTATTCTTAATAAAAACTTACTTTGCATATTCCAATCACAATCCACATAACCAATACACAAACTAAATCAAACTATTTACCTTTATTGAAAATTAATTTGCAATATCATCAGAAATGATTCATTTTTCGTTGTTCCTCCGAGTTTCAATGCTTGCATAATCATATTTTCTTTGTTTTACTAAGTGTCGGTGACAATGATATTGTCAATCAATGTACATAGGGATCCTTGACCTTTGGGGTATTTATTCAAAATCGTTGCGTACATTATCTCATCAGCATTGGAAATAAAGTAACAAAAAAAGTAAGAGACTCCAAATCCCCTTACTTGGGAAGATTTATTGACATGAATATGTGAAAATCCTTCAAACACAGTTATTGTTGTAACATTTTGCACTAAAAAGACAGCAAATTTAACATCGAGTAAATTAAAGGTTAAATAAACTGCCTACCTAACTAGCTCTAAACTGATACAATTAACTGGAAAAAGATATTTCCAGAGGTAAAATGTTAATGGCAAAGGAAATTTTTTCCATAGAATAACAAGTGTAACCTTCCAGCTAGTATCAACCATTGCCACTATTTTCTAAACTCCCAAAAACTATTCCTTTTCATTTCTCCCCTTCCTTCCATCTCTATCAGTGCCCCACTGTCTGTCTATTTAGTATTTACCTCGTTTTGTCAATACCAAAAAATAATAAAAAGAATTAAAAAAATAAAACACGTAATTAAAACAAAATACAAAAAATACAACTCTTCAAAATGATACCTTCTTACCAAATCTCTCACTCATCGAAGGCAACACCAAATCCAAACTGATGCCTTACACCTAACCAATAATATTTTATCACAAAATAATAAAGAATTACTAAATCAACTGATTATTTAAAAAAAGAAAAAAGAAAAAAGCTGAATAGAAATCAATTATGAATTCCTAAAATGAAAAAGATCTTATTTTTCTACTCAATGCGGAAAAAACTCAATATACTTCGTAAATACAGATTGGGGCTATTTCAAATTTCCTAAACTCATAATTCTTCTTCATCAATTTCCTCTCAAAGATCCACGTCAATCATTATAAGGATGACTAAGTCAAGGAGAAATGATCAAGATAAAAAAAGCCACTACCCTCCCCTTTGCCCATCTCCTTTCACTCTCTCAACATCATCTACAACTTTTATCTTCTAAAAATGACAATTTTGTCTATCAAAGATTGAATCTTTTTGCTAATTTTATGAAGATTAAAAATAAATAAAAGAATATTATTAATTTGGTCAATGGTTAGAATGGAAAGTAAGGTGAGTGGGAAAGGTGAGAGAAGGGGTAACAATAAAGGAAAGAGAAGAGGGAGTGGCTCGAGTGGGAAATTTTTTTTGTATTGGAGACCACAAATGTTCGGAAGACATTAAGTAATCTGTCATGAAGGATAGTTTTGTTATTTTGGTAAAACATGCTCCGGCATTAAAATCTAACCTCGAGCACTATAATTTTGACATGCAACAAAAAAAAAAAAATCAATGTTGAATGTTCCAAAAAAAGACAAAGATTCCAAAGCAGTATATCATTTTCTACTAAAATAGATAAAATTTTAAATTATCTCTCATCATTAGATGATGTCCACATGGTAGTCCTCTTAATGATCTGGTCTTCTAGTCACAATTTGATATTGTAATATGGTGTCTAAATATCAATAGCATTCAATAGCGATAGGAATTAATAGAGCTCCACCAATTACATAACTTTGATCAACAACCATATTCACGCTCAGATTTCTTTTAGGAAAAGAATTTAATCTCTACCAAAGCCATCAAAATTTCAACTTGAAAGAATCATTTGTGTTGCCAATAGTCAAAAAATTCAATAACATACTCTCTACCACAAAAAATCCCAATCCAAAATTTCAGACCAAAGAAATGACTGGTCTCTAGGAAATTCTCAATAAGCTTAGTTTCGTTGCAAGAAAAAGGTGAAACTAAAGAGAAAATCTGTTGCAATTAGAAGAAAAACAAATATAAAGTGCATAATTTATTGAAAGCAAAATTTTTAATTGAACCAAATCTATCAAGCATATTAACCCATAAAAATTTTTACTAATTGACTATGCATTTACTATCCATTTTCCTTTCCAATATCATTCCATTTCCTACCTGGATTTGTAAAAGAAATTGCTCTCCAGAGTCCTTGAGTTTTTTATTTCGGTTTAGAGCTTTCTATGTATTGATTTGGTAAATTAGCATTAAAAGCAATTTTTGATTAGACTATTTTACCCCTACATATACAGGTGAGATTTGTTATTCAATCGATTAATTGGCAAAGAAAATTGGTCAAAATTTAAAAAAACATCCTACAACTTCTAATAAATTTTGATAATTTTAATTCAATATAAAACTCATTTAACTAAATTCGAATTCGGTAATTAATTTTTGAATTCGACTAACCAAATCCAACTTGGGCTAACATCATATATCCTAAAACCTCCTCAACAAATAATTTTCTAATTTTTAATTCCATAATGTGCACATAAATGTTAAGGTTTGTTATATTTACCTCACATGTAGTTTGGCCATATTAGTAAGTAATTAAACCCTGTGATTTAATCAAATTACCATCAACACCTTGAATAGCCAAATATTTAACAATTACCTCCCTGTCATTGCCGATATTGGGAAGGGTTGTTGACATCAGCAAATAAATTGTCTTATCTCCACAAGACCCTTCTTGATCACTATTTATTTTCCTCATTTTCTTATCCTTTCTTCACTCCAAAACAATGTCATTTTATGTAAAATTCTCAAATCCAAGCCATACCCAAACCCAAATCCAAGCCCTTTCTTTCTCTCCTTTATCCTCGAACTCGGATCAATACCTAAACCCACACTCAAACCCAAACCTAAACCCTCTTTCCTCATTCTCCACCTCAACCACTATCTCCTTCCCCTCATCTTCTTACTCTAACCACCAAACCCAAACCAAAATCCTCATCCTCTAACCACATAGTGCAATCCCTACCCAAACCCTCTTTCTTTCCTCCACACCCACCCATCTTTAAACTCTAGCAGGCAAACCCTCCCCAACCCTTATACCGCTAATCTATGGCCCGCCGCTCCCCTATCCATCCTAAATCCAAACCCTCTTTTTCTCCTCCTTCATCCTCCTAGCCCCTTTCTCTCTTTCATCCTCTTACATCCTAACTCCACTGCCCCTTCTTCTTTCCCTCTTCCTCCTTTACAACCAGCCACATCTCTTGCACATCCACTCTCTGCAACCTCAGATCTATAAGTGTGGCTATGGAAGAAAATGAGGATTGGTCTCATGTTGAAGTACATTGGTACTTGCGGGGATTCAAATGGGGCAAATATAGGGAAGATGAAGGAAAATATTATTCTTATGATTATTTGTCTAGTCAAAGAAGATGAAAAGGGGCGGCAAGGATTTGTGTGGTAGACAGGATGGTGGTTTGTGGTGTATAAATAAATTTAGGACTAAACTTAGAAAGTTTAAGGGCTATAGTTGATTTTTAAAAAAAATTCTAGGGACTAATTAGCAATATGTGATAAGGAAAATTTTTCTTTTCATAGTCTCCATTAGTTAATAGAAATTAGTGAGAAGAGAGAATTTATAATTTGGTCGACTACAAGATTGAATCAGTAATATAGCCAAATCTTAAGAGAAGTAAATGTAATTAACCCTAAATGTTAATGTTCAAGTCAGTTACATTTATATGTATGGCTATGTTGATTAATGATGTAATAAATATAATATAAAACTAACAATATTAACGGCATAACTTACAAAAAGATTTACCTCATTTTTTCCAATTTCCCAATCGATCTATTTGTCACTTTTATAATAATAAATTTTTTTGTCTCTATTTCTATCTGTAAAAGTTAATTAAATTACAGGGTCTAATGTAAAATCAATAGATTCGATTTGTTAAATCTTTTGTTTGGTTAACTTTTATAATTTTTTATTTTCTATAAACTACTTTCAAGATTCCCCATATATCTTCTCTTGTTAACCCAATCAAATCAAACACTTGCTAGGAATATTCTCTATGCAAATGGGTCAAATTTTGAGTGAACTAAAAGATGCTTCTTTCTGTTTTTTTACATTTATTGACAAAATATATTTTTTGAAATTTATCTTCTGTATGTATAATATTAGGTGTTATGTACTTTATAAGTAATAGTAATTTAGTGACTAACAAAATAACATATGCAGCATTATAATACATGGTTATTAAACTCAGTCTGACCCAGTGGGTCAACAGGGAACCGGCTTTAAATTTGGGTTGGGTTGCTTCAATGACCAAACAAAGAAGAAGTGTGTCGGATTTCGTACAGCCCGACAGTTCGACCGATAAACTCGAAAACTCCAAACCTGACAGATTTATTTCTTTGAGGGAAAAATAAATTATAATTGACAAGTTTTGAACCAAAAATCTGTAAATAGAGATAAAGAGCCTTTCCACCTAATCATGTAAACTTTTGTTTCTTATATTCGTCTTTTTTATTTGTTTCTTTAAAAAGGTAATTTCTCATGTGTTCATATAATAATTTAAAGTTAACTATTTTATTCTATTTTATTAAGATTTATGTAGAGAAAAGAATGATTTCAAATTCATTTATGCTCAAAATTTTTAATAAAATATGTTTTGTTAATATTTTCACCATATATCTTGTTTTAGTAATTTGTAGGTATTATATATTAATAAAAATTATATTTGAGCAACCTACGAATTGAACCAGTAACCTATTGATCCACCTCTCTCATCGGATTCCTTCCTGAATCAAGTTTAATAACTATGCTATAATATCATGTAAGTTAGAAGTATTTATCACCTAATTATGTGTAAGATTATGTAATGGAAAAATTCTACAGTCCTTAGGAAAATTTTTTCATTATATTTTAAATATTTATACAATATAATATTATGTTCTTCAAAAGGTTATATTGTACAAACATTCAAAATCAATAGAATCTTCCCTAAGTCAAATGGAATTGTGTAGAACTTCCCTATATTATGTATTTTGTAAGTAGCAATTCAAAAACTAGTAACATAAGTACATATATAAAACTATGTATAAGATTTCCCCTTAATATATCGCGTAATTACAAGCATTAATAATATACGATGTGTGAGACTATATTATGTAATTTATGATTAATAATTTGACAATTCAAAATAAGTAAACAAAAAATTTAATAACGAACATTATAAGCATGTGAAACATTTTAACATGTGATTCAGAAGTAATAATATTATCACTAACAATATATTATGTATTAAACTACATGATTTTATATATGAGTAAATGATGGTATGAAAGTTCTGAATTAAACCTCATAGTAATATTTATCAATAGAATATGCTTTTATTTGAAGAACTATATTCATATTTATGTACTAATAACTTTACTTTTAAATTTCTTCACTTCTTTTAATGATTTGAATTACGAATTTGCATTCATTCTAAGGTTACTTCATTTTTTTTTTTGACAACATATATAAATATAATGCATAAAAACAATAATATATGTAATTAATATACTATTTGTCTATAACTAAAATATAAAATACTTATTTTCAGATAATGAATTTGGTTATTGGTTAATAGAATTCATAAATTTGGTTAACCGATTGATTTCAGAATTATTTAAAATTAACCAAACTTATTAATCGAAGTCAATTTGAAATCAATTAGGAATACGGGTAACCGAATTTTTTGTCACCCTACATATATAAGTAAAGCGCAAGTCACAACTCTGTCTAAGAAGCTTTAACACGAGAGACGGATGAATCTAGTAAAAGTCATATTCTTAGTAGTTCAGTAACTAGATGAATCATAAAATATTTCGTGACTAATACTCATATGGCAATACAATTGAATAACTCGTCTCAAAACCCAGCAAGGAAATTAGCAGTACTTCCACAAAGACACATCAATTATAACCAGGAAAAATCACAACAATGTCCAAAGGGGACAAAACTCAAAAGACCTCCCTTAAGTGTGATTAGGTCTTTCTATAATATTCAGATTTATTTTTAGCTGAAATAGGGTGGCAAACCAGCAAGCTCTCGAGTGTAGCTTTGCGAGTAATTCGGTTGAAAATCTAACTCGACCTCACATTGACTGAGCTTAAGGTTCTAGTATGTGACGCTCAAAAGCTCGTCAAGTTTAATTGAGCCTCACACACATACACACAAACACACAAATATATGTGTATGTATGTATGTGTGTATGTATATATTCAAACTTGATAGAGCTTGAAATTAAGTTCGAACTCGAGTTTGAGTTAGGCTTGGTCGAACTTGAACTCAAACTCGAGTATATTAAAATGTTATCAAACTTGAGTTCGATAATAGAAGATTGGTCGAATTCAAGCTCTAGGCCGAAGAGCATAAAATTTACTCAAACCGGGCTCAAATAAACCAATTAGGCTCATATACACCCAAAGTTGAACTGAACTTAATTTGGAGTATTTTCAATAAGATAGCTTATGAAGTTTAATGATTCTCATAATTTGTTTCTTTTAAATTAGGCCCCACAAATGTAGAACGTCACAAATATCACCACGTACAAAGAAGTAGTGTATAATAAATTTCACATTCTATACAAAATAACATATCAGGCAAATAAATTTACAATATGAAATATAATGTTATGTCTCTTCACTTATGAACCGAATAAAGATTGCTTACCACTGATGAAGTAAATCGAGACATTCAACATCCTCTGTATGATAGCCATTGTTGTTAGCCATTCTTACAAGATCTTCGTAGCTGACATCAAAGTCAAGCAAATGCTTTCTCATGCCGGAGGTTTCCATCATTACAATAAAATAAAACCAATTAATTTTGAAGGGAGAGGCAATAAATGCAAATAAGGACGTGAAAAATTAACAAACCAATTGCAACTATTCTGCTGTTGCAATTCTACATGCTCAAGCACATACTCTCTCCTATCCCCATTGGTCATGCCTTTATCTATTCTTCCGCATAGTAGTATACAGCCCTGACCTCAACGATTAGTTAACTCATTTGGAAACACTATGTAGGCGATCCATTCTCAAAGAACATGGTGTAAGTGCAAAGATAAATCCACTTGCAAGTATATTTAAAAAGTGAATATGAGTTTTCTCCACCATTCAGTATTTCATGAAAGTTGGAACAATACCCCAAACAAGTGTTATCCTTAGTTTTAACCTTCACTACTTCAAAACAGAAATGAGAAAACTACCTCATTATTGAAAGCTCTCTTTGTCATGCTATTTTATTCTATAAAAAATATGCATGGTCAATGTAATTCTGCTCCAACTATTAAATAGAATGTTTAATATCAAAGTTTTAATTTTAGAAGATACCAACCGCCAAGTAGGAAAGGACAAGCTACTAGTATCATATCAGCATCAAAAATTGTAGATTAAAAGGGCAACCGCAAGGAGAAATATATAACACTACATCCAAAGAGGAATTCCATGGTGGGGCACTTCCTAAGCATCTCTTTGTAGCAGTCCCATTAAGTGCTTAGCCATCTTCTTGCCGGAAGGACGTAACGTCGTTTCTCAACTTTGCATTTTTTGAAGGTGGGAATTAATGTTTTTAAACCCTAGGACTGGACAGGGCGGTTCGACCGGTCGAACCGCTAACCGAAAGAGCCTCCAGTCCATGGATGGCCGTTGGCCAAGAAAAACCAGAAAGAACCGGATTATACCGGTATAAACCCGGTTCAACCAATACAATCCGGGTTTCATTTTTTGCCTTTAAAAAAAAAAATAATTGCCAAAATCTCAGCAGCAGCAGCGTGACTTCAGTCCATTCCAGTAGCAGCAAAACAATAATCTTCTCCTTCTCAAAGTCTCAAACCCTCAAAAGCTCAAACTCAAATCAAGCCACCACTCTCAATCTCCTCCATTATCCTCCACAACTACACCTCTTCCATGGCATTTTTCTCCATTCTGTCCAGATCTGTGCTCTCTCTTCTTGGCTGCATATTTTAGCTCACCATACTAGTCAGTTTATATTCTTCTATTTTGATTTTTTTATTATTTCATGAAATTTTCATGCATGTTTTTACTTTTTTAATTTGGAACTATTATTATCTCTTTTTTTTTTCTCTAGTTTTCCATTTTAGTTTTTTTTTTTTTTCTCGTTTTTTTCTCCTTTTTTTTTCTCTAGTTTACATTCTAGTTTTCCTATTTTTTTCGTTTATATTTGCTATAAAGAACCTTAGGAAGTTGAAAAGTATGATATTAAATGCATCTATAGGCTTTTTATTTGATATTTATATGAATTTTTAAATAAAAAAAATAGAGATTTTGAAATATGTCAAGATTTGATATTTATATGAAAAATTAAGAACCTTAGAAAGTTGAAAAGTATGATATTAAATGGATCTATAGGATTTTGATTTGATATTTATATGAATTTTTTTTTTAAAAAAAAAAAAGAGATTTTGAAATATGTCAAGATTTGATATTTATATGAAAAATTAAGAACCTTAAAAAGTTCAAAAGTATGATATTAAATGGATTTATAGGCTTTTTAACAAATCTATTTAAAAATAAAAAAATAAAATAAAATAAGTGACCCGTTTGACTAGGTCGAGTCAACCTAACAAATTACCGGTTGATCCACGACCCAGACATCGGGCATCGGGTCAATGCCCGGTCCTGGTTTAAAAACATTGGTGGGAAGTATTTGGATAAGAACTCTTGTGCTAAAAAGTTTCAAATAGTGAAAGTGCTTTGTTCATAGCTTTGGAGCCAAGCTTTTGCTTTGTCTCTCAACGGAAAAGGCAAAGATTTCAACCTGATGCAATCTGGTGGAACTCCATTAGACATGAAGGTGTCAAGTACTTCCCCAAAATTGAAGAGATGGAGATTTGGATCTTCATTCCATCCTTCTTCAAACATGACATAATTTTGAAGCATTTAAATCAAGGCCTGCTTGATTTAAAAGTTAGAGCAAATGACCTAAAATGTCATCAAACTACATAAAGATTGTCAATTTCATTACCAAACTAATATTGTGGCTTAAATGGTCACTCAACTTCTAAAAATGCATCTTTAGGATTATTCCGTTTATTTTCTCGTTAAGTGCTCCATTTGCTAAGTCATGTGACTTTTACATGAGTTTTTTATAGGGGTAATGCAATGTCAAAAAAGTCTCTTGCATGACTTCCCTATTTACAATTTCATTTATTTCACAATCAACCCTCCATAAATTTATTGATCACCCCACCAACCAATTTAACATTCATTGCCACTCTTCAAATTTTCAAATCTTTGCTCAAATTTTGTCTCTCTAAAACTAAAACTCGTCGATCTTCTCTTTAGCCCCATCTTTCAAAATTTCCATTTATTATTGAGTGAATTTTTTTTGGAGAAATCGATGTTTAGTATCTGATCTGTGATTATTTAATAAAGGGTTAAATATAGTAAATCTCCTTAACGTTTAGGCCATTTGCACTAAATCCCCTAACATTATTTTTTTCTCACTTTACCCTTTTGACTAACAATCGAAGATAACTCAACAGTTAGATTTTTAAAAAGACAAATTTACCCCCAAAGGTCAATTGCAATAAACCCCTTAAAATTTAAGCGAGATTTCACTTTATTCCCTCATTAAGTTTTGTAACATTTAATAAATTGGGATTATAAAAATAATAAAATTCAATCATGTTGTCACTATTGTTAAAAACATAAATATACTCTAAATTAATTAATATTCTAATTCTTGAATTATGCTTTCTTCAATATTCAAAATTTAAAAATATGATAAAATGATAAATTTTAAAATTGTTGATGAAGTATTAAAGGTATTTCATCTAAATTATTTTAATCTGAGTTTTTGTTCGTATAATAGAGTTACTTCGTATAATTTAGGTGTTAGTTAAATTATATTAACAAAGGACAAAAGTAAGAAAAAATCATTTTAAATAATATAAAGAAAGGTAAAAAGAAAAAAATTGAACTTCAATAGATGATTATGAGTCTCGTATATTTAAAATTTTATATGAAAATAAAATATAATGAAAAAACCGAAAAATATCAATAGTGTTATGGAATTTTTGTATTTAAATTTTTTTCATATTTATTGTTCAAGAACCACTGGTGTTGGTGGGTATCATTATATTTTTAGTTGTTTTGACAATATTTTGATATTGATTGATGACTAAATTAGGTTAATTGATACAAAATTAGAATTAGAAACTAAAATGACAAATATAATAAACTTTAAGGGGTTAATTTTATATTTTCTTATAGTGTCTATGGGTAAAAATGTCTTTTTTTATTTTTTAATAGTCAAATTGCTGATGTGTACTAACGGAAAGGACAAAATAAAAAAAACGTTAGGGGGTTTAATGCAAAACAACCCAATTCTTAAGGGTTTATTGTATTTAACCCTTTATAAATGTTTAAAAGATTTTTGATAAATATTCATAAGGTTAAGAATTAGATTTGTAGTTTTGAGGTGGTAGAATTGAAAAAATAAAAACTAGGTTTTTGAGGTGAATGGTGATGAATTAAAGGTTGTTGTGTAGATGTGGACTTTTTTTTTTTTTTTTTTTTTTTTTGCCCTTTTCGGAATGAATTGAGAGTTCTAGGGTGGAAGATACAGGTTGAAGCAGAGGCAGCAGCAAATGACTAGTTTAAAGACGTTGATGATGAGTGGAAGAGGAGCTGGCATTATTGTTGGAGATGTGAAAATCGAGAACTACCGGAATAATCTTCTTCCACTTCACAACTCCGACGAGTTTGTTGCTCCAAATGGTACGATATTTTGATTAACTATATTTTTAAAAAATTATAATGATAATTTGGAATTTAGTGCTCATGAATTCTTTATTTTTTATTTTTTGATATATTTGAGTGAACAGTGAGCCATTTATTGTCATAATCAGATAAATTTTCCCGGATTAAACAAATGCATATTTATTCGTACAATTTTGGATTGGTATGCACTTTGAATAAATGGTGATATTATTATGATGGTAGGTTTGTGTGGCTTTGTACTTCTCAAATTATGGCGTTGTTTAATTTAGTTATTGAATTTGTTTTTGTTTTTATTTTTTGCTTACAGGCATAAAATTTGGTAACTTGACTATGGCTTTTTTGGATGCTTTTACACTTGCGAAAATTCACGAGAAAGTCACATGACTTAATAAACAGAGCACTCCTTAACAGAAAAATAAACAAATTGACAATAAAAATATATTTTTAGAAGTTGAGTAACTATTTATGTCACAAAAATAATTTGATGACAAAATTGACAACATTTATATAATTTGGTGGCCTCTTAAACTGTTTGCTCTCAAAGTTATTAGCTGCACGAACATTATTACAACACTTGAACTAGTCTCATTAAAGGTAGGCATAGTGTACTCCCAGAGTGATCTATTGCCATTGTCATTCTCGTTACCGTTACCATTTCCATTTCCCAAACTATTTCCATGCCCTTTCTTTTGTTTTCTCCGTTCATCCTTCTTGCATCTGCTATGGTTTCTTCGAGATATTGTATCCTTCAAGATATTGTTCCTTGGGGATATTGTTTCTTCTTCTCCTTAGTCTCCTCGAAGTCCTCTCAATTTCCTTATCTAGAGGAGTTAATTTTTCATCTTCAAGGTTCATATAATAAGAAAAACAACATTAACAAACATGTCAAAGGCACCAATGGTGTAGTATAATGATTGCGTAAACAAAATTAGACAAAAAATCAAGGATGAAAATGGAGTAAGTAAATAAAAAGATCTAAAAGATCTAAGTGGTTTGATATTGTCAAGAAAAGATCCTCAATAACGGCACCAAAAACTTATTACGTGTTAAATTCCTTTTTTACCACTATTGACTTCTAAATATTATATGCACTACAACTATATAGGTCACCAAGTAGTAATAAATAGGGGTCATCCCACTAACATCTAATAAGTAATTACCAAATACTTAAAATTAATCACAATCTAGACAAGTAAAACAAGTATTTTTTTGGTTTCCAAAAGCAAACTAAACAATAAGTAAAAGCTAAATAGATATAAGAAAAGAAATAACTAGTGCACAAGTTTTTAAATTCAAGTTCAAAGAGAGAAGAGGGTTGATCTTTTTTTTTTTTTTCCAAACGAGAAGAGGGTCAAATATTAGGTTAGTTAATTTTTGGGTTTCACATGAATTGAGTTCTTGATGGAAGATGTAACACCACGGGGTCCTAGGTTGGCTTAACAATTTTTGAGCGGAAACAACAGACTCAAAATGGTTAAGCTAAGTTATTAGTAATCCAAAAGTCAAAATATTATAAATAATATAATATTCTCTCCTACTTGGATGTGAGATGAGGCATCACATTCACACATTCTTTAGGTTTTACGTCCTCACAAAACCCAAATTGGGGGCCAATAGTATATCACATATATTGTATACCAGAACCCAATACCAACGGCTCAGTTTCACCCCATAAAGAGACCACACGAGATTCGCTCTGATACCAACTGTATCACCTCAGGTTCTGGGCTAGCCTAACAACTTTTGAGTAGAAACAATGGGTTCAAAATATTTAAGTCAAGTCGTTAGTAGTCCAGAACCTAAAGTGTTATAAATAATACAATATCTCCTCCTACTTCTGATGTGGAATGAGGCATCACAGAAGAAATGTCACCAATTGGGAGTTTAGTTTCCAAGTCCACTAAACTACCAATCCCTTTGCTTTTTTAGTCTTGACTTTTCACTCACCCATGTAAAGCAAGGATACTTCCTATAACCTCATAAGGGTAGGCTAGTACAAGAAGGTTCATAGAACTATTCACTACCATTGGGTAAAATAAAACTAACCAAGGCAACTAATTACCCAACCCAACACTAAAAATGTGTGTTGCCTTCTTTATAGGTTCAATAGCCTATATCCCCTCATTCACCACACAAGTTAAGCAATGGGTTAAATTACCTAACTTTCTCTCAAGTTCACTAGTGGTTGGCCAAAGATTCCATCTTTCCATCTAATTCTTCATTTCAAGTATTACTCATAAATTAGTTCATATTTGAAAGAAAATAGTTCATATTTGCAACAAAAAAAAATGGCAAAATGGTAATAAAAATATATGATTAACTAGGATTTGAAATTGAAATTTGAAATTTTTAGCTAGGAAATGATATTTAAGGTAGAATAAAAGAAGCATAAATGCAAGGAAAACTATTACAAAAAATTCAGGCATATTTAAATAGAGCTTGCAAAGAAGTAATGTATCTTCAAGCACTACTATCTAGATAAAGCTATTTACCACTAGTTTTAGCTAAGAAAGCTAAGAGTAAAAGCATGGAAGTGCTTAAAAATGAAAGAAGAAGTACATTGATATGGCTACTAAGCATGGAAGTGCTTAAAAATGAAAGAAGTACATTGATATGGCTACTCAAGCTCTAGAGAAAGAAAGCTAAAAACCCTAAGCAAAAATGATCTAACTAAAACTTGTGCTACCCTTTCAAAATGATTGTTGAAACTTGGTAAAGTAATGCATCCCGTCAGGCCCTTTCACCGGCAATGAGGATAAATGTACTAGAGGCCTCACTGGTGACAAAGCTACTGATTTAAGTTGACTAGGGTTTTGACCACTTTATTGTCGATGAAAAGATTTGTTCTTGAAGATTCACTATCAACAAAGAGCCCTCTGCCAAGCCTTGCTAACTACGAGGTCTTGTAACTATCACCTTTTGTCAGCGGTGAAAGGCATTAACTAGACAATCTTTGACTTTTTTGCAACGTTGACTATTTTGACCTTTCAACTCCTAAACCCATGATTGGATGATTTTGTTCTCGGTTTGTACAAAAGAATTGTCCAAAAATAAGCAGCTAATTTTATTATCAAATAAAGCATAAAAGATAGACTAAACACATAATTAGCATATAAACCCTAATTATGCTAGAATCATCAACTAAAGTTGAATAAACACTCAACTTGGAACTAAAAGCATATAACTAAGTCCAAAAATGTTTAAAAAAACTATTTACTGGGGTTATCATGCCCTCACATATATAGTATTTTGCTTGTCCTAAGCAAATCCATTACTCAAAACCTCGACAACAAGATAAAGAAAACATGATAACAAAGACAAGAAAATCACAAATATTACACTTAAGGAAACAAATGAACCAAGTCGGAGAAACAAAACCCCGACTTATTGGTCCAAAAAGGATTATGTCAAACACCAAATTCCTTAAATGTTTCAATCATTCAAGCTTGTCATTCGCACAGCACATCCAATTCCATTTTGAAAACAATAGATTCTATCACAAATAAAAGTTCTAAACAACAATGATATTTCTAAGGCAATAATTTTTTTCATAAAAGTGTTCCGGTTTATGCAAAAACAATTTTGACTTCCTCAACTTATCCAAATTCAAACTACCCCATTCTCAATAGAGAAAATGAAAAATGTAAGAATCGTAAGGACTTAAAGTAAACAAAGATGCAAATGACTTAAAAGTAAAAAGCATTAGTCTAGTTAGGGGTATTTAAATTCGACATGATGATGGATAGTACGCGACGGTTCAAACACACCTCATTTGGTACTCTAGTCCTAATGATACATTTTGAAAACATTACTTCTAATTGCCTTATTGATCTTTAATTCTAACAACATCTTTGAAGGCACGACATTGGTGATGTCGATTCTCTGACTTGCCTTATTCCTAAGAAAATATTTGTGTTCATTTTCTTTTGATTTTCTTTTGTTTTGTTTTGTTTTCTTTTCTTTTAAAGACTTGAGCAAAAGACACTCCCCTAAACTAACTAGTGGAATGAAATGTATCCAAGACCATATCAAGAATTAAACAACCACAAAATTAAATTGAAAAACAATTATGATCAAATGAAGGCTTATCTCATTTCCATCCTCATTCATTTAATTTGAAGCATACAAGGATGGGTTTGGCAAATTTTGAACAAGTTATGAAATAACAAAGATGCTTCAAATAAATGATTTTAAAATTTGTTACCATATTTTTGACATTGAAAATCATTGATTTCCAAAAATTCAGTTGTAACCAAATCTTCTTTTTTATTCAAGTTTTACTCCAAAATATAGGAATAAGACTCAAAAATACATGAATTGATTTTTCTTCCCCTTGATTAATTTTATCATTAATTACCTCTCAAAGACCAATTTATTCTATTTTTCCATTTTCCAGGCATGTCTCCAACATAAATATCAAACCAAACACTTGGTTACTAACAATCATACATGCACACAAGAATAAAGATGTGTGGGTGATGTCTTGCCAAAATAGGCCCAAAGGCACCACTCACACATAATAATTATGCAAACACACAAGTAACTAAGTTAAATGGCATCTTGCCAAAAAGGGCCCAAAGCTATCACTTAGCCAAACTGCACAACATAACAATAGCAAACCACATAGTTACTTCACATAATTAAACAAACTATCATCGTAACTTCTATGTGAAAGTTCCATCCTAGCAAGGCATTCAACAAGAAAGACATAATTATCCAAAACAAATTAAACTACTTTTCTTCAAACATAATTAAAAGACATCTTAGTAAACTACTTGTCTTAAAAATAAACTACAAACTAGAAATGTAATTATAATTGTTCAAAAGTAGAGTGAAGAAAGTCTCCCAATTTACATGCAAGGCAATGTCAAGCAATTCACATATGGTCCCACATCTTCACCGCCCGAAGTCCTAGCTCCACCAGAAGTACCAGGTCCACCATTTCCTTTGTTGTCGCTTTCCTCTTTCTTCTCATCATCATCAATCTATTTATTGCCCTAATTGAAATGTTAGCTTGGAGGTTTTGGTTCCTTAGGCCAACTTGACATGTTGAGAGGATGGATATTCTTGGCATGCATTGCCAAGATGTCCATTTTTCTGTGAAGCACATGAAGACTCGAACTGTGGAAGGAAGTTATTGTCTATAGCCCTTCGGTTATTACGAGTCAATAAAAGACGTAGTCTCCTCACTCCTTTAGAGATGGCCCCGAGCCCTTATTGTGCCCCTTGACCTTCTTGTCCCAGTTTGCCATGCCTATTAAATGTTATCCATGCATGCAAAGCCCTTATGTGTTGTTGAATTATTCACTATAACATTCAATGTTCATGGGCTGTTTAGGGAAGATTTTTGGGCCAACTCTCAAATTAACACCAACATTAGAGCAAAACTAAGAGATAAGATCAAGGAAAATATAGCCCACGTTCTCCCATTGGCCATTTCTCATGATTTCCTGTTGAATTTCAAAACCAATGCAATTTCAATGGTCATCCCTTTCAAGATACCATAAATCAATAAGGCACAGTCCCTACTGACCTCACTAACATATGAAATAGGTGAGAATCGAGCAAAAATGGAATAAAGCCAAGCCAATGCCTTTAAAGGTAAGAAAGTTCTCAGAAATTACTTATGTGTACCATCCGGAAAAAAATCCCAATAGGTCACCCCTTTCGGTGATGCCTCATCAACAAGCTCCTCTAAAACCTCATCATAGTTAATTTCAGAGTTCAAGAATCTACCATACTCACTCTTCCCCTTAATGGTTGGAAGTTGGTAATGGGCGTTAATGATATCTCTTCTACATGCTACAAGATTTTCCTTACCATTACCACATGCGCATTTTTGTTCAAGGAAATTAGCAATGAACTTTCTAACTAATATCTCATTCTCCACAAAAGTGGATTTTTCGACAAATTGTTAACCAAGAAATTCAACAAATAGCTACCAAACTTTCAAACATAGGTAATGGAGCACTTAATCACTCTTATACTTCCACAACCAACAAATATCCAAGATGTAGCTGGAAAATCTTACTTTTCACCCTAGAGAAGAAAAAACATGGATTTGATTTATCGGGTTCGCAACCCTAGCCCTTTTCAAATTTTCAGAAGATAGGAGTTCATTGGTGGTAAGGTAAGGTTCACCATTGGTGAACACCACTCTATGAAGCTTTGCATCGGCGAGCTTTCCTGCTTTGTTCCCTTCTCCAGAGAAAAAAGGTCTTTATGTTGACTTCTTGACTTCAAGGCTTCATCAGGGACGAAGCTTTTTGTTCTTTAGGGTTGGCCGCCGATGAACACTCCTCTACTTAGGGTCACTAGCGGTGAAGTTTAAGCCTTGGGAACCTTCTTGCCCCGGCTACAAGTTTCTCAAGAGTTTGCTTTGTTTATTGTTGTTGATCTTGCTTATAGCTATGAAGTAGTCTCCTTTGTTAGGCTTTGGTATGGCCGCAACTATGTTTTATTCACAATTTTTTGAGTACAATTCGGTTGACTTTCATTTCAATTGTACGTGCATGAATTGTTGGGTTTAATTCTTTCTTGTATATGATTTGCGTGATTTGGTTAACTATCGCTTGATAAAGGAGATTTGATCTATATAACTCAATCATGTATCTGAATTGAACTTTTATTATAGTCATAACAATTCTCACCATAAGTTGGATAGGATTACTTGAGTAAAGCAATTCTAAATAATTTATTTTTTCAATTTAATAACTTCACAAGAGAGCTAGCCGAAAGGGTTCTACAATTTCAAACAATTCATGTGACATTTGCCTAGATTAACTCTAAGAGGACCTAGTCGTAAGTGATTAGAATGGGAACAGTACCAGCTTAAGAAGAGCTAGTTTCAAACAATTTTGTTAATTTACAGTTGTCTTAACTGAGCTCTTACAAGATTTAAATTTGTGTATGCACAATTGTCAATTAAGTCAACTTCCCTAGAAACTTTATTAATCTTATTAAATTCCATTCATTTTATCTTAATTGCCATATATTACTCTTTAGCAACCAGAACATTATTTGTTGGATTTCTAAATGACTTAAAGCATTAACTAGATTGAAGCACATCCATTATAGTTTTCATGGGAACGATGCTCTTATTCTTTATCACTTTATTATTTGAGCGATTAGTTTACTTGCCAAAGTGGAATTAGCACACATCAGTGACCTATTTAGTTTCTTACTTTCACAACTTTGAATGTTTTTTGTTTCTTCCTATAGAACACAACATTAGCATCAAAATTATCCTAAAAGAAAGGGTTAATTATATTTTGCCCCTTGTAATATGGACGTTGTCTTATTATGTCCCCTATAAAAAAATTAATCATCATTTTATCCCCTTTGACTAATAGTCAAAAGAATATGTTAGTTTAACCGTTAGTCAATAGTAACAGATGCCTAAAATGACCCTAATATATAGTTGATAGATTATTTTTCCATTTTGGAGGGAAAAAGCATTCTTTTTTCTATTATGACCCCTTTATTGGAGATAAAATTAAGCATGTTATGATTTTCAACTTAAAAATAAGAAAATAATATTTGTAAATATAAAGGGGGGAAAATCAAAGTGAAAGGGGAAAAATTAACTACCAAGTATAAAAAAGAAAAGAGTTTAAAATCTCTTATTTGTATAATTAATGAATTTGTAATTTAAAATATAGTAAAATAGGCCATCATATATACATATAATTTTTACGTCCACCATTTTATACTAAATCAGCAATAGCATGCTAAAAAATGTCTTAAATTTGAGCGTTGTATTTTAGATCTGGAGATTTTTTTTTTCATTTTTTGAATGAAAAATTAAATCCTTCTTTTTTATTTTTTGTACAAGTCACATGCTATGTACAAGTTATTTTTTCTTCTAATAAAATGATAATAAATCAAACATTAATATTTCTTTTGGTACAAAAATGGTGAAAATATTTGATCAACTAAATAAGAGGTTATTTTAGTCATTTTTTCCCATTTGACTAATTCTCAAACTAACCCTTATATTTTGACCGTTAGTTATGTCAGGGGGCAGAATGATGATTAAATTTTACAGCGGTAAGGTGAGACAAAGTTCATATTATAGCGAGGCAAAATGTAACTAACCCTAAAACGAAATCTTTAAACTTGTTTCTGGCATTGTTCATGTAACTTTATTTTTTGTTTTTTGTTTTTTTTTTTTTCTATAGAGGACGACAATTAAAGTTATTCTAATTGTTTTTATATTGGTAGGTAATAATAAAGAAAAACATCAAATTCACAAAAAAAAAAAAAAGGTTATACTTTTTTAATAGGTCTTTAAGTTAAATGTTACATTAGACAATATACAAATAAAATATAAGCAACTAGTTTGTAAGTTACATTAACCCAAATTAGAAGGGAAAACTGCTATTAGATTGGTTAGAAGGGCTAATAGGGGTTAGCTCAGATGGTAAGTAAGGCAACTAGAATAATAAAAGGTCCAAGATTCGATTCTCGCTACCCCCAATCCCTTGTTTAGTGGGCGGTCTGTAAATTTCACTGTAAAATGCGGGTGTATAAAATATGCACTAGTGGCCTACCTTGACCCAAGAAAAAGAGGGTATAACCTACCCCTCCTAAACTTTTATCACAAAAAAAAAAAAAAATTGTTTATAAGGGTAAAATGCAACTCTGATATAAGTTTAGGATATGATTAATATAGAAATTACTTATTTCCTTCTTTTTCCCTTGAGAATAAACCTACGCCCGTTATTTGAGATATATGAGTCCAATTTCAATAAGTTTGAACTTAGCTCATACTAAAAATACAAAGTTCAAACAAAATTCAGCTTACAAAGCACACACCTATGAGGTTCATACTCAATTCAAAAATTAAGTGGACTTCAAACCAAATAAGGGATAGCTTAACCTTACAACCTTTATTCTAGAAAAGTAAAAAAGTTCATGTATTTCCAAAATATATTTCTCTATTTCTTCAATATCACATAACATGTAGGAAAAATATACAACAAAACCAGGACATAGTATTGCATATTGTGTATTCCTACCAAAATAGTATGTACTATTATAGGATGGATAAATCTCAAATTCCTTTATATAACTATGGCCATTTATCGGGTTTCAATAGTTATTCCTTTCAATTGTGTATGATGGAGGGATTTGGGTGGATACGATTTAAAATCCGAATTTATAACAAGTTATCCAAATAGGTTAATTGATTTAGTTGTGGATTTGAAATTCTCCAACAAGTAAAATTGTGATTTTATTGGTTAAATGAGTGGATCTAAATTTTACTCAAATTGCATGTCATTTTAAATTCATCCAATTCAAATCCATTCATTTCAAATCATTCCTTCAATTCAAATCCACATGATGATAGTGAAAAAGGTATAGAAAGAAAATGAGAAGAAATTAGACAAAATGCTTTGAGATGAGTGAAATTGGGGATTGAATTAATGAGGCAAAAGTTAAAATTAAGGCTCAAGAACGCCCTATTTATAGATGATGACAAGGGGTGTCTGGGCCATGATCTTGCCAACAAAGTACAACAACTAATTACATAAATGCTCTTGATGAGGTTCCACATAAGCATATTACATAAATATCTAGTGCCACATAAGTAGCCAATTTGCATCATCATTAGTCCCTTCAGCTCGATGCTAAGCATAGCCTAAGAGCTAAGTTAACATATAACCCCGAAGTCCTCATTCAGGGCTCCTAGTCTTTCCAAAGTCTTGATGTGACCTAAATCTTTTAATGACAATATAATGAGATTTCTAAGCTAAAGATGAAATCTTCAAACTGAGGATTATTTTATAATAACTTTTATGAGCCGAAACTCGAATTTCTTTTGAATTTTGAGAATGCCAACTGATATCCCGGGATCACAAAAGCATAATCCGAACCGAAAATTTTTGGTTATTTTGTGGTGAAATTCCCAAGTTGAAAGTCTACGAGACAAGATCCATTTTCATGACTTTAATAAGTCGAATCCCAAATCACTTAGGAGCTTTCTGTAAGAGTTCTCATTCAACTCCGAAGCCTCTTCAAATTTTACTCAACCTAGGCTCCCTCAGTTCCCACAATACATTTTCAAATTAAAGCCCGAGTTGATCCGAACAAATCCAAATCATTCCGATCCTCTGCCTCTGGACCCCAAGGTGCCTAGATGTCCGTTTAACATACAAGTATTAACCCCTGATATTCATGATAGCTGGATTATCTGTCTTTTCCAACTTCCTCCATAATTACTTTTCCTTGGAAATCACCAAAATCTGCTTCATTTTCTACACCCTCATTTACTACTTTTTCTTCAATAATTCCTTTATTTAAATATTAATTTGTGTAAAACCTATTTTTATTTAACCAACCTGACCCATTTAGCTTTGTTTCCTTTATTTTCGTTTTACTGATCATCATGTGCTTATCAGCCCAAATTACCCTAGTATATATGCCCTTACTTAGAATTTTTTTTAACACCTTTTGCCTTTTCCTTGCTTTCATTGCTTTGTTGTTTGCTGCTACTCTTGCTAGAAATTTCAAGCACCCATCTTCAAACTTTTCCTGCAAACTCAAACTCTCTGCAATCATATCTCCCAAATTTTGTTGCAATCCCTCTAATTTCTTTTACTTTATCATCTCAATTTCTGCATTCCAACCTCCATAAGCTTTTCCAAGGCTCTCAAAGAATCAATGGTTGGTGCATTTTTTTCCTTCTTCTTTAATTGGCATACCACAACCAACTATGCCTGGGGATCCCTTAGGCTTACTTTTGAATCCTATGATGAAGCCCTTCTCGCGGCTATTCCCTTGAATTTCCTTGGGGAACCCTTCTCTTTCATACCCTTCATAAATGACTACAAAAGCCTTCAAACCATAAATATCTGAAACACTCTTTCAGCTGAAGCCATTTGAAATCTTTACGGGACCTTTAACAATTCCATAAGAATATACACCTGAAATTACCTTCAGCCAAGGACTGAGGTTACCGACCTCTACCTGGTTACATGACCATATTAGACCAGAGCAATTAGAAGCAAGCCTCAGATTACTCCTTCTACCATTATTTTGTCAATTGTCGAATCACTAGAATATCATTGTATCCCAACTGACCCCTAAGAGAATTAGGGTAATATTTGGGTTTTGTATTATGTGTAAATTATAAAAAGTCCCTGAGAACCTTTAGAATGATGTTAAAACTTACCCCAAACAACAGATTTTTTATGTTTCTCCCCGAGTCACTGGTCGACAACTAACCATGGGCAACCCTTCTTCTATTCATGACTGGAAGAAGAGATTTTTCTATGCTCATTACCTTGACATAATGATATCCTGAGGCTTCTGGAACCTTGCCAATAAGTCCATCATGACTCCCAATGCCGCTCTGAAAGACTCTTACGATGCCAAAAAACTTCTTCAAGCCACTATACCAGAGAGAAATGTGCACTTTAGAGGCTAGTCAACCATCCTAGCCCATGACGTTTTAACATGGGCTGGCCTATTTCCTTATCAAAGTACACCAAATAACTTTGACTCTATTAAAGGTTGACATTTATTTTGAACCATTGGTTGTAGATTTCACTTTTGTTTCTTTTTGATTGGGAACTCATTTTGTTTGCTGTTGACAAGTCTTGGCATTTTCATTAGGAGCATTGTGCCAATTACAACTGCGCAACAACTCCTATAACAGGGTCGAGTTCATTAACTCAGCCAATCCTCGAGGTAGTTGTAACTAGTGGAGCTCTTGTCCTAGTGATGGATGCTATCCCAGTGTCCACATTTATTGATGCGGACAAAGTGGCTATCACATTTGCTACCAATAGTACTTCAAACAGCCAAACAATCACAGTGGTCGCTGCTGCTCCTACTGTTGTCCCAGCTCGAGTCACTCAAAAGAGAACCTGTGCACTGATTTCTATTGGGCCGGACACAAACCTAGATATCAAAGAGGAGAGATAGGAGGGTTACAATTATTGCCAACATTGTAGCTGTTGGAGGCTCAAGCTGCATACCTATCATTCTGAGTCATGTGACTCGATTCGCTAGGTAGATATCCAAAAATCTAGCTCTCAAGTACATAACTTCTCAAGGCAAGCGCCCCTACCCTTGGACTCATCTGACCGCGTTTGTATTCCTAACAATCCTGATGTTATTAAGTGGCAAAACCATTTAGGCCAAAAAAACCCATTCCCAAGGAGGAAAAGAAAGCTAGAGGGTCACAGGACCTCTTGTGGGCTCAAAAGGAGGTAAGTCCGATACCCAATACTAGGAATCTGAAATTTAGACCCTACCCAGAGTTGGACCTCACCGATAGAGGTCAATATGTAAAAGTAGCCCATGAGAAGGCCAAGGCCATCGCCTTGTCATAGAGCAAAGAGTATCTGAGGTGCCTCACACTTCAGCAGTGAAACGACGAGCTGCATGTTTCTCTGATGAATGTAAGATCGTATTACAACTTTTGTCACGTTTTCATCTTTCATTTTGAGTTGCTAACTGTTCTTTCCATCCCCTGCTACCTTTGTAGATGGTTTCTATTCTTCCTACCAGGCTAACAGTAAAGTAGGCCATATGGCTGAGGAGAATGGTTTAAAATAGGAGATAGCTCACCTCAAGGCTGAATCAGATAGAAAAATAATAGAGGCTATTAAAGAAGCAGTACAGCATGAGGTAAAAAAAGCCATTGACACCCATGACATCAAATGTCAATTAGCAGTAGCAAAGAAATATGATGAATGAAGAAAGGAGGTGGATGAGCTAAAAACAAGAATGAACCAACTGTAACTCAAAAAGACAACTTTAGAGAAGGACATTGCCAAGAGAGATGAGAAGCTTCTTAAGACCGAAAAGGAGCTTTGAAAAGCTCAGAAGGAACATCAAGTTGATGAAGCTCAATTCATTTCCAAAGAGGTTGAGTTAAAGATCCAAGGTAGGAATGAATTTCTGTCCTTAGAAGAAGGACAAAAAACTCAAAGAGTGGTCACCAAGCAAGCTCTTATCATGGGGTTCACCTTAGTATGCAACCCTCTAGTCAAGAACCCCAACTTGTATTAGGGAACTCCTTATAACCAAGTAGTCAATAAAGAGATGTTGGATGTCATAAAGAAGGATTTCAAAGCTTCTCTGCCACTACCCGAGCTACCTGAGGCCAGTAGCACTACTAATACTACTTCTGAACAACCTGGTCCTTTTCTTGAGCCTACCCCAGCTGCTGCCACTTCTGCTAATAATGAAGACCTTGCTACTGCTCCCTAGCCTTGGTAGTTTTTCCTTGTAATAGTTATAAGGGCTTACTTTGTAAATTTTTTTTATTTCATTGAAAATGAACTTTCATTGTAATAGTATAAAACTTACACTACTCAAGCTAAGTATTGCTGAGAAAATTTCTAAGTACTCAACACTTATACTTTGTGTTCATCATGCTAAAAATTTCTAAAGTGTTATAAATACAAAACTTAAACACTTTTACATATAATTCTCAATTACAATTTTGAGGATATTCATAATACTTACTAATATCAAGCCATGAAATAGAACTTGAAAAAGCTCTTATTACCAATAATCTTAAGAGGAGAACTCTCCAGCTCTCATCTTTTTTTTATATATGTGATATTTCATTTGCCTTTCTCTTAAGTCTTGATTCTAGTCACTTTAACACCTCGACAGGTCCAAGGTGACTCGCTTTGAATGGGACCACTAGGTCTTAGCCCTCCTAGCATTAATAATGTTTTCTTTTGTTTTTGTTTGCCTTTTCTTGAGTCCTGATCCTAGCCACTTTAGCACCTCGACGAGTCCAGGCAGCTTGCTTTGAAGGAAAACCGCTAGGATTCTACCCAAAGGACTACTAGGCCTGGACCCTCCTAGCACTTATGTTTTTTTTATTTGGTTTTTTTGAGTCATGATCTTGGCCACTTTAGTACCTCAGCAGGTTCAGGGTAGCTTTCTTTGAGAGGGGACCACTAGGTTTCGGCCCTCCTAACTCTCATACTTTTTTTTATGCCCAGGTTGCTTTTCCTTGACTCCTAATCCTGGCCACTTTAATACCTCGACAGGTCCAATATGCCTAGCTTTCTAATTCTCTTTTCTTAGCAAGGACCCATGTAGGTCTCAGCCTTCTTTCTCTCTCTCTTTTTATTGAGTGAAAAATGGCTCAATTCTTTTTATCAAACACTTATTTTATTACTCTCAACAATGAATCGGGACTTTATAGACCCAAATAGTACTTCTTTAAATCTACAATATTCCACATTCATTGTACCCGAACCCCATTCATGTGTACAACTTACAATGGCCTGATCTGTGAGCTTCCATCGTTTTATATAGGCCTTCCCAATTTGGATTCAACTTTTTGGTGCCTTCGATTCTAATGGACTCATTCTTCCTAATGACTAAATGCCTAGGCCTCAATTATATGCTTCACCTTAGAATTGTAATGTTTAGACATTAGTTGTTTGTACTTCACTTCCTGGATAGAAGCATCAACCTTCTTTCTTCAAGTAAATCTAAGTTATCTGATCATTAAGACCTCATCATTTTGTTCAAGGTCATATAAGGCCATCCAAGCTAAGGGCAGGCCTATTTCCATCGAGATAATGGCTTCAAAGCCATATACAAGATTAAAGGGCATAAGCCCATTTGCTATCCGAGGTGTAGCTCAATAAGCTCAAAGGACACTCGGAAGTTTATCGACCCATGCCCCTTTAGCCCTCTCTAATCTAGTCTTAAGACCCATGAGAAGAGTTCTGCTGCACACTTCGGTTTGTCCATTAACTTGAGGATGAACTAGCGAAGTGAAGTGCTATCTTATCCCAAGCCCAACACATAACTTGCAAAAGGTTCCTCTTCAAACTACTTCCCATTATCCGAGATGAGATGAAGGCATTCTGAACTGGCATATAATGTTTTTCAAGACAAAATTCTCAATAGAATTACTAGAAATTATGACCAGAGGTTTGGCTTCGATCCACTTCGTGAAGTAATCTATTGCTACAACCAAAAATTCTACTTTTCCATGTCTTTTAGGCAAATGACCAAGCAGATCAATCCCCCACTAAGCAAATGGCTAGGAACTCTGAATTGGAACCATGTCTAACCCAAGCCTTTGAGGTATTGAAGTATGTATCTGACATTTATGACATACCTAGACCAAGTCATCTGCATCAGAGTGTAGGGTTGGCCAATAATATCCTGCAAGTAATACTTTCCAAGCTATGTACCACAGACACACATAATTGCAGCAAATCCTTTCATGAATTTCTTTAAGTATATACTTGGCTTTAGATAGTCAAAGACATCTAAATAGAGGACATAGGTAAGACCTTTCATAAAGAATACCCTGAACCAACACATACTTGTTTGCTCGATATTTTACATGTCGAGCCTTGATCGATTCTTCAGGCATTGTGTTACTTTTCATATACGTATTAAAGGCCCCATCTAGCAAGGATTCATATCAACATTCGTAATTTTTTTCAATCAGATCAATAGATCTTGTGCTCTAAACCTCGATAAGACTTTCTTTTGTAAGGTGTGAGAATATTTCCAAGGCTAATTTGACAATGCATCTACATAAGTATTTTCTACTCAAGTTACTTTTATGAGCTTTACCTTTTTGAACCATGATTCCCATTTTCTTACCTCATCTAGATATTTCTTTAAGATCGCCCCCCGAGCCTTATAATTTCAAAGGTTTTAATTAACAATGAGTTGGGAGTCACAATGAATCTTTAAATTTTGAGCTCCCATTTTGTGAATCAATTTCATCCCACATAAAAGAACCTCTTACTCAACCTCATTGTTTGTTGCCTGGGATTCAAATCTAAGTGCATAAGTGAAGTAATCTCCTTTTGGAGTTAAGAAAATAACTCCAACACTAGATCTAGACTCACATGAAGCCCTATTAACATGCAACTTCCAAACTAGATCCTCTTTTGATTCGGCTTCTTTGGCAAGTTCTAATGACAATATTAGCTCTAACTTTTTTGTCCCGAAATTTTCAGCTATGAAGTCCAAGAGAACCTGAGCTTTGACAGGCTTTATCCGAGACATGAATTCAATATCAAAATCAAACAATTCTACAGGCCACTTCAGCATCCTCTTGGAGACATCTATCTTGGTCTAGATACTTTTCAAGGGAAATTGGTTAACACAATTATCTTGTGTCCTTGAAAATAAGGTCTCAATTTATGAGCCTCACGTATTAAACCAAAAGGCTACATTTTCTATAAGTGAGTAATTTCTCTTCAGTCTCTAAAGCACTTTGCTTGTGAAATATGTAGGAAGCTGATTCCCATTCTCAAATTCCCTGAGAAGAATCAAGCTGACGGTAAGCTCGAAAGTAGAAAGATAAAAATATAAAGGTTCATACTTTTTTGGTGATACAGGCTTCAATATGTTTTCCAGATACTCCTTGAGCTCATCAAAAGTTTTCTTTACTTCATCAGTCCATTGGAAGTTATCCACCTTTTTTATGAGTTGATAGAATGGTAACCCTTTTTCAGTAGATTTAGACAAAAATCAATTCAAAGCTGTCATTCTTCCTATTACAATAATTAATCTTTGTACCTCTTTTACCAAGGTCGAGGGCTTCATATCAGTAATTTCCTTAACCTTCTTTGGGTTCTCTTCGATGCTTTGGTGAGACTCAATGAAACCTAAGCATTTTCATAACGGGACCCCGAATCTACACATCTTGTGGTTCAGCCTCATCTGAATTGATCTCAAAGTATCAAATATTTGTCTTAGGCCTTCAATTGTCTCTTCATAGGTCTTGCTTTTGATGACCATGTCATCTATATAAACTTCTATATTCTGACCTATTTGAGACTTGAACATCTTATTCACCAATCTCTAATATGTTGCCCCAGCATTCTTGAGTTCAAAGGGCATAGTGAAATAACAATAAGTACCTCGGTCAATGATGAAGAATATCTTTTGTTTATCTTCCTTTGCCATGTAAATTTGATGACATCCTTTAAAGGCATCTAAGAAGTGCAAAATAACAAATCTTGCAAAAGCATCAACTATAGTATTGATTAGAGGCAGAGGATAATCTGTCCTTAGAACATGCTATATTTAAATTAGTAAAATCTTGGCACATTCGCCAAGAAGAATCTGGCTTCGTTACAAGCATAGGATACATAGCCATAATAGATACAAGACTTTTCTAATAATCTTGGCTGCAAGAAACTTATCCTACTTCTATCTCCATAACTAGACTACGTTCTAATCCGAAGAGACGGTTCTTCTACTTGACTAGTTTGTGAGCTAAGTCATTGTCCAGCTTGTGTTCAATCATGTCCTGAGAAATGCATGGCATGTCCTCTACAGTCCAAGAAAAAATATCCTTATACACGCACAAAATCCTGATGAGTAGACCTTTCAGTTCAGCTGACAAAATGGCACAGATTTTTATTTTCAATCGAGAAGACTCGGATCAAGTGCCACTTTTTCAATTGGGACTTCATCCTCTAGTTCAATATTTGCCTTCTCTTTTCCCTTCACGTCTGGTAATAAAGACAGTTTGTATTCAACCGAAGTGGATGATTCGGCATCAAAAGTTATATCTAGGTAAGCTATTTCTGCCACGACATTGTTTGAGACTAATATCTTAATGATATCATGTAATAGGCCTAAGCCTCCTGTTGATTCCTAATCATCGTGCCTTTCAACCCGTACCTCAGCATGAATTTAATGTCGATGTGAAATATTGAGGGTAAGATCCTATAAGTATATTGCGTGGGTCGGCCTAGGACCATGTTATAGGAACAATCCGACTAGAAGGGTCTTTAAAGGCTTAATAAGGGATGAATCAATATGCATTTTTTCCAAACATCCCAGAAGATTATATTAGCCAAATTGCCTATGTCGACAAAGACCTAGTATATCTTATAGTTGTCCACCTGAACATATATCACTACTGGTTCATTATGAGGCATCTGGCCAGGAATGGGGTCATCAGAAATATAGCCTAGGCTCATAAAGGGGCTTTTCTTATCTCACCCTCAGACCTATCTAGCATATTTCTTTCTTGCATTATTCAAATCTCCCATTGGTGGACCTTCAATATAGATAGTTTTTATCACCTCGGTAATATTAGTTTGAGATTCCTCCTAAAGGTGATTATCATTTCTGTGTTGATTCTGTTGACGAGGAGGGTATTGCCAAGGCGAGGCTTTGTTATCTTGATTATTATTATTCTTTTTAAATTTAGCAATAGACTGCTAGATGAACTGCTAGAGGTGGCCATCCCTGATGGCCCTTTCAATTCCAATTTCGAGGTGATTGGACACCTCTGTATCATGACCATGTTGACTATGAAAGGCACAATATTTACATTTATCCTTCTAATCTGGTGCGATTTGCATTAGAGCAAGGAGATCCAAGATTTCAATATGTTACACTTGATATATTATTTCCCTCCTTGAATTATTCAAAGGTATGAAGTCTGTATCAAGTAGAATTTTTGTTCACAGTGGTCAGTTAATGGTATTATAATTTGGATACACCACCCGATCCACCAATGGTCTTCGGCTAGGAAAACCTGACCGTTTTGTGACCTTTGCCTTCTTGGATGAGATGAGGGGTCCCAACCAAATTTATCTCTATCATATTTTGACTAGTAAAGTTCATGATTGGTTATGTTGGACTTTTCTCCTTGTATATGATGGGATGCTTTTTCCAAAAATTCTAAGAATGTGGTATTGGTCCCAAAGCAACCTAAGAGGAGGGTGAATTAGGTTTCTAAAAATACTTTTAGAAAGATTAAACTTATTAAGGTTTTTCAACTAACAAATAATATAATGAAGATAGAATCAATGAAACTGTGAAGAAAAAAAGAGAGGAAATTAAACAACCAATACTCCCAAGCTAACAAGCTTGAAGTATTAATCCACTAGAATGCTTCACACACTTGGTGAGCCAATAATCTTTACAAAGTAAGAAAATTCTTGTTCACACTAAAACTCTTCTAGTAAAGTCAAGAATTTTACTCACAACCTCACTTTTGTACAAGATTATCACTCCACTCAAAATTGAATTGCACTCTAACCTACACACTAATACAATATAGCACTATAGCCAATGTTGTACTAAAATTGCTCTTTTCTAAGGCTTGTATTCAATGTATTAGATGATTTTACAGAATAATAGAGCAGGTATTTATAGGAGCAATAAATGGTGGTTGTAACTACTTCCAAAAGGCTAAATAATAAATGCACAAAAACTAGCTGTTGAGGTTTTGGACGTCTGAGATAAGTATGATGCGTCCAACATAGTGTCCGATCTTAGTGCAGTTGGTGAAGGATATCGTTTGGACGGCTGTGCATGCTTCCATTTCATTGTCCGGACTGAGCTTCGGACGGTCATGTACATCCAAAGAAAGCTTTGTTCGGACAGTTGTGTGCGTCTGTAGAGGAGCATAAGAAACTTGCTTTCTGCCTGACTGTTCGGATGGTGAAATGTGTTCGAGTGAATATGTATCAAACACTCCTGTTCATCCGAGAGAACTGACACAGTTCGGACGGTGTATTGCGTATGAAAAACTTGTTTCCAGCAGAAAAGGTAACAGACCTACAAAGCTTATTTTCAGAGTTTAGTTCTGATCTAAGTCCTCATACAGATCCTTTATGTCATCATCAAAATAAGGTTTGGGAAACATCAATCTCCCCCTTTTTGATGATGACAAACAGTCATAGAATAATCAACATGTAAAATCAACCGATATGAGTGATACCACAACCAATAATTTTGCACTTTTTTTATTCCTACCCTACTCCCTCTTTTGACATCATCAAACAAAGCTCCCCCTGAGAAAGTGCACTCAAATATCCAACATGAACATCATCAAAGTTAAGCTAGTATCACCATTAATATTAACACCAATATCACCAATATCAAAATAATTCAAGTTAAAATTAAGATCAAGTCCAAATAATTCATAAAACCAAAATTAATTCAAGTCAAAATAATTCATAAAACCAAAATGAGAGCAATTCTAACAACAAAGTAATATCCAAAGTAATGTGAAAACCAAAATACATATGAATTAACAGAGAATCTAAGTCAAGTCATTTTTCTTCTTAGAGCATTTTTCGATCTTGCAGCATTTGGAAGGGGCGTCATCATCAGTAGCCTTCACTATCTTCATCTCCGCCATCGCATCATTGCATGATAAAATTGAATGTGTCGTCAATGTCCTCGTCGTCGCCCTCATTATCAGCAGCACCTTGATTATCAATGTCCTCATCGTTATCCTCACGAGCATCCTCTTCTTCGACATTGTCATCACTTTCGGTAGAGGAGTCGAATGGATATTGTGATTGAATATTAGCGAATTGAACCTGAGCTGAAGTAAACATGCCTAAACTTTGTGCCTCTTGGAGAATCATCTGACAAGTTTCAAGTCACTTTAATTTGCGATTAGTACGACGTTGAAAGGAGCTCACCTGAGTGCTCAAAGAATTGAGAAGGCCATAGATTTGTGAAAGTGAAGGTTCGGAGGAAGAAGGATGAGAATCTGGACTGGTAGAGGTGTTTGAGGAGGAGGAGGAGAATGGGGAAGTGCCAAACCAGAGGTAGAGGCTTGGGATTTTGATCATTCAATATTAAAGGCTGCTTTAGTTAACCATTGATCATTAAATATAACGGAATCATTTTCACTCAATGTAGGATTTGTTGAAATAAAGAGGAAATTGTTTGTTTCCGCTGAAAGGTACTTCAAGAAAACAAAATACTTTGGTGAGAAATTTTCCGAAAGGAATGTTTCAGCGGGTATCAGTAAGAAAGAATTCCCACATGGAGCAGAAAAGATACCCAAAGTCAAGAGGAATTCCTTTGAAACACACAGTAAAACAGGTAAAGCTGCATTTTTGACAGCTCGGTCCGATGCCCATCTGTTGGTAATAGTAAATTTGTGATAAGAGTGTATAGAATATTCATTTCCGGAGTGAGCAATGTAGTCTTGGCTTCCGAGGCCTATTTGAAATTGATGTTAAAAATTGCTCTGACCTCATCAATATCAAATCGAGTATCAAGAGTGGGCCATTTATCTAAAGAAAAGAAATAGGAAAATTCATTTGGGTTTGAGACTTCACATTCAAAAATAGTATTAATGATGTTGGAGGAAATTTCAAGATTTGTACTGTTCACCACACGAGACACTAATGTGCGAACAGTGGGTCCTTTCTAAGATTGGCAGTGAATTGGAGCATTATGTCATAATAAATGGGTAAGTTAGTGTGAACTAAGTGACCCCAATTTTGTTTTTCAAAACACGATTTGACAATGGAAAGATTAAATTCATCGAAAAGACTTTGAGACACAGGTCTTACACAGGTCTTTGAACGATTATAGATTTACTAAGAAGATATGTATACCGTTCGAATGCTTTGGCATCGATGAATTTCGGTAGGGGTGGATTTGTTGAAACTTGAGGATTAATAGATGATTTCCCTAGCACTGGAGTTTTTCCTTTTGTTTACATCCACAGGTTGTTGTTAAAGATCCTTCATGGGATCTAACCATTGTGAATGGAAGGTATAAAAAAGAATTTTGATTTTTTGGAAAGTTGGAGGAAATTTGATGAAATTGGATAATAGATAGATGAAATTAAGTGCAATAAATGTGATTTGTGTGCGTCCAAATATGCATCTGAAAAGCTGATGAACGAAAGCCCGAAACGAAGAGCTAGTGCGTCCGATATTCTTTCGGACAATGAGAGTCTTCCGGTAGAATTCCAGTGGGAAAGTGAAGAAATTGAGGAATATTCGGATGATCATGAGCGTCCAAGGCAGAGAGGAGGTTTCGGATGAGTAAGAGTGTCCGAGAGAGGGTGTTGTTCGGACGAGCATATGCATCCGAACTAAGAGACTATACCGAAGTGAACTTAAAATCCCCATGAAAGCTTGTGCAAGAGATTCAACTCTAATGGGCAAGAGTTTAGTAAAAATGTCAACCAGTATGATGGGAAAGTAGACACAAATTCAACAATATTTCCTTTACAAACCAAGATCATAAGGAATGGTGCTTTATTACATGAGTCACCTTGACAAAATTAGTAATAGTAATGTAAAAAGTCAGACCGCTTGCACTAGACTGGTGTCGGGCCTTATAGGCACACAATAAAAGACAACACCAAAATCTTTTAAAGTGTGTTTCTGCTATAAGGTACGTTTTCTATCAATTTTACACCCAGCAAAGTTAGCGTCAGAATAACTAATTAAATCAAATGTAGAGGATTTTGGATACCACAGACTAAAATTCATTGTACCCTTTAAGTATCTAAAAATCCTTTTTTACAACCACCATGTGTGATTCTTTAGGGCAAGATTGAAATCTAGCACATAAACAAACAGCAATCTGTTGTGCCTTTGGAGATTTGGTGAACTTGTAAAAGGAAATATGTGTTGAATTTGTTCTATGATTTTTACTAAACCCTTGGCCTTAGATCGTTTTGAATCTCTCAGAAATTGTTTAGTTGCTCCAACAATAATATCATCAACATAAATTTGAACAATTTGGAAACCATTGGAATTTGTTTTGGTAAAAAGAGTGACACCTCTTTTAAATCCATTTTCAATCAAGAAACCACTTATTCTTTCATACCAAACTCTTGGAGCTTGTTTCAAACCATATAAAGCTTTAGAGAGTTTGAAAACATGATTTGGAAAACTTTTATTTTCAAAACCCGGAGGTTGTTCAACGAAAACTTCTTGATCAATAAAACCATTTAAAAAGGCACTTTTGACATCCATTTGAAATAATTTGAAATCATTAAAACATGCATATGCGAGAAGCATGCGAATGGATTCTAATCTAGTAATGGGTGCAAAGGTTTCATCAAAGTCAATACCTTCTTATTGAACATAATCTTTTGCAACAAGTCTAGCTTTGTTCCTTATGATTTCACCTTTATCATTTAATTTGTTTCTAAAGACCCATTTGGTTTCCAATTACAGGATGAGATGATGGTCTTTTAAATAAGGTCCATACGTTATTTTTATCAAATTGACTAAGTTCATCTTGCATGGCAATGACCCAAAATTCATCATTTAAAGCAACATCTACATGTTTACATTCAATGAATGAAAACATGTAGATTACCATTCAAAGGTTTGTGAAAACGAGTAGTTACCCCATCGGATAGATCACCTATGATCAAATCTTGAGGGTGACTAGAGACGAATCTCCAAGCTTTTGGAAGATCTTTTGGAATATCCTCGTTCTTTTCTTCTTCATCATCTACTTGATGGTTGTTGACATCATTGTTTGATATGATCTCTTGATGATCTTCATGGATAGTGAGCTTCTCAAGCTCCTTTTGAATACCTACATCTTCATCTTCACATATATTCTTTGAGATAATATCGATTAGCTTCATCAAATGTAACATGTAGAACTTCTTCAATCAAAAGCGTTCTTCTATTGTATACTCGGTATGCTCTCTTATCACTAGAATACCCTAGAAAAATTCCTTCATCCGATTTTTTGCCAAATTTACCACGATTTTCTTTGATTTTTAAAACAAAACATTTTCAACAAAAAACTTTAAAATAGCTCACAACGGGTTTTTTACAAAATAGGAGTTCATAAGGGGTTTTGTTTAAAATGGATCTCAACAAAACTCAATTCATGACATAATAAGCCGTGTTAACGGCTTCGGCCCAAAAATATTGTGGTAAATCGCATTCACTAGTCATAGTTCTAGCGGTTTCTTGAAGAGTTCTATTTTTCCTTTCAACAACACCATTTTTTTGAGGGATTCTAACAATCGAAAATTCATGTGAAATACCGTTGTGATCACAAAATTCAGGAAAGCCTCCAAATTTAAATTCGGCACCATTGTCACTTCTTAAATGAATGATCTTTAAATTCAATAGGAATTTTGAATTTTGGAAAATAATTTTACAAATTTTTCAAAAGCTTCATTTTTCTGAGTAAGGAATAATACCCAAGTATACCTAGAATAGTCATCCACAATAACAAAGGCATATTTATAACCACCAAGACTAGCATGTTGAGTTGATCCAAACAAGTCTAAGTGCAACAATTCTAAAGGTTTATAAGTGGACACATAATTCTTTGGTTTAAAGGAAACTTTAACTTGTTTACCAAATTGGCATGCATCACAAATTTTATTTCTCAAAAACTTTAGTTTTGGAAAACCTCTTACCAATTCCTTCTTAGCAAGTTTTTCAATTAAATCCATATTAAAATGACAAAGTCTTCTATGCCAAAGCCAAGGATCATCTATGGAAGCGGTAAGACAATTTACATTGCTATTACTAATTTTGTCAAGGTGAATCACATAAACATCGTTGTGCCTAGCACCCTTAAATAAAATAACATGATTTTTATCAAGAATAAGACATTCATGCTTGGTACAAATAACACATACAAATTTTTATCACAAAGTTGACTTACACTCAATAGATTGTAGTTCAAATTATCAACAAGAAGCACATTCTTTATCAAGGTTTCACCATTTTTACCAACATCACCAATGCCGATTGATTTTGCTTTATTGTTATCCCCAAATGTTACTTTTCCACTATTTTTGGATTTGAGGTTTGTGAAGAGATAAGCATCATCTGTCATGTGTCTTGAGCATCCACTATCTGTGAACCACTTAGTATTGTTGGTGATGTTAAGCACCTACACAATAGATCAATTGATAATTTTTGGTACCTATATTTTTTTGGGTCCATTAGACTTAATGAAATTGCTATTAATCCATACGGCTTTCATTCCAAGTTTCTCATTTTTCTTGGCATAACACTTATTTTTGACATGTCCATGTTATTGGCAATATTTACAAATAATATTTTTATTTCCATATAAAGAGGATTTTGATTTTACAAAACATAAGTCATCCCTTCTAAACATCTATATGTGATAAATAAAATTTTTGTTGATTAATACATTTCTATTTCTTTTCAAATCAACAACATTTTCTCTTTTTCTAGTCAAGAGAACATTCAAATCATCCAATCTTTTCTTCATCTAGGCTTGATCTTCCTTGACCTTTGATCTCACATGCATTCTTTTCTTCAAGTCACTATTTTCTTGTGATAGCCTATTATTTTCATTCACAAGTTTAGAGTTAGAATTCAATAGAGCATTTGATTTCTTCACTAAATCCTTATTTATAGCATATGATTCCTTTAAGCTATCATGCAATTTTAAACTGAAAGCTTCAAGATCATTTTCATCATTCGAGTCATAGTTAGAATTTACCTCATCATCTCCAATGGCCATAAAGGCCATTTGTGCCGACTCCTTTTCTTCTTCAACTTCTCCTTCAGAGTTGCAATCATCCCATGTGATTTGAAAATTGTTGAAGCCGGGCTTTCTTCCTTCCTTCTTTTTCTTGGAAGGACACTCATTTGCAAAGTGTCCGATGTTGACCGCATTTAAAGCATTCTTCATTTCTAGCTTAGTCTTCCCTTTGAAATTATTTGAATTGATAGCTCCACCTCTTCTCATTCTCCGTTTGTTGATGTAATGTTTAAGAAATCCTTTGGTGATGAGTACAAGATCTCCTTCATCAAGATCTTCGTCTTCTAGATTGATGGAGTCCTTTTCATCCTCTTCTTGAGAGGTTTTTAATGCAATGCTCCTTTTTGGTCTTGTTTCTTCATCATCCACCACTTTGGCCTTCAACTTCAATTCATAAGAAGTAAGAGAGTTGATTAGTGATTCAATAGGCATAGAATTTAAATTCTTGGCTTCCTCCATAGCGATTGTTTTGGCCTCCCACTCTTTGGATAGAGTATTCAAAATTTTTCTATTCTTTTCACCCTAAGAATACTCCTTACCCAAGGTTTCAAGATCCTTAATGATGTCATTGAACCTACAATACATTTTGTCAATATTTTCATGTGGTTCCTTCTTGAAGGACTGGTCTACATACTTGGCAACAAGTACGGATTTCTTTTGCTCACGAACATCGTCTCTTCTTTCATGGATTTCCTTCAATTTATCCCAAATTTCTTTAGCAGAAATGCATTCCTTGACACGAGTTGATTCATTTGCATCCAAGGCATTATATAGCACATTCATGGCTTTTGCATTTAAAGTCAAGTTAGCCTTGACTTGTGGAGTGAGCTCATCCCTTGTCTTTTCTCTTCTTCTATTTGTGTGATCATCAATGATAGTAATTTCAAAGGGACCTTCATTTACAACATACCACAAGTCAAATCAATAGATTGCAAAAATATTTTCATTCTATCTCTCCAACTAATAAAATTTGCTCCATTGAACATAGGGGGCCTAGTAATGGATTGACCCTAAAAAAATAAAGCATTGTTGGTTGGCATAATAGTTCTTTTCTCAAAAGCAATTTAAGCAATAAAATGAGACCAAACTCTGATACCAATTGTTGGTCCCAAAGCAACATAAGAGGGGGTGAATTACAGGTTTCTAAAAATACTTTTAGAAAGATTAAACTTATTAAGATTTTTCAACTAACAATTAATATAATGAAGATAGAATCAATGAAACTGTGAATAAAGAAATAGAGGAAATTAAACAACCAATACTCCCAAACTAACAAGCTTGAAGTATTAATCCACCAGAATGCTTCACACACTTGGTGAGCCAATAATCTTTACAAAGTAGGGAAATTCTTGCTGACACTAAAACTCTTTTAGTTGAGCCAAGAATTTTACTCACAACCTCACTTTTGTACAAGATTATCACTCAACTCAAAATTGAATTGCACTAAGTTGCACACTAATACAATATAACACTATAGCCAATTTGTACTAAAATTGCTCTTGTCTAAGGCTTGTTTCAATGTATTAGATGATTTTTACAGAATAATAGAGCAGGTATTTATAGGAGCAATAAATGGTGGTTGTAACTACTTCCAAACGACTAAATAATAAATGAACAAAAACTAGCTGTTGAGGTTGCTCGGATGTCCGAGATAAGTATGATGCGTCTGACATAGCATCTGATCTCAGTGCAGTTAGTGAAGGATATCGTTCAGACGGCCGTGCATGCGTTCGTTTCATCGTCCGGACTGAGCTTCAGATGGTGTACTGCATCCGAACAACCTGTTTCTAGCAGAAAAGGTAACAGACCTGCAAAGCTTGTTTTCAGATTTTAGTGCTTATGTCATCATCAAAATAAGGTTTGGGAAATATCATGTGGAGGGCGTCTTCTTTGACAATTCTACATTGAAGGCCCCAAGTCGTACAATGCTGCAAAAAATAGCAATCATGATCTTTTTATCAACATTTTTTATTTGAACTACCACATCTTTAAAATGGTCTACATACTGGCTTAGTGATTTATCAAACCTCTATCTGATGTTCATTAAATTTTTTGTTTTTACCAAAAGGTCAATAATTTCATTGAAATTAATAATAATTACAAGTAAACATTTACAAAAAGAGAAATTTGTTCTCGTGTCTACAATTGTGTGATTGCTCAATGAGCCACAAGGAAGTTAAACTCCCACTGTAAGTCATTTAAAAGAGATTTCATAAATTTGTGATTCTATGACTAGCTTCAATTCCTTCCCTATGCACAAAAGAAAATGAAAACCAGTCAAAGTCAGTAACAAGGTCCTGAATATCTTCTAAGATTTATCCTATTTTCCTATCTTCCACAAGGCCATTTTTAATCTTTGGGATCAAATCCTAGCAGTCAGATTCAAAAACAACTTCCTTCCACCCCGCTTGCATTGCACAAATAAGTGATTGTCTCAAGGCAAGAGCTTCCTCAATTTCTGCTGAGCTTTTTTTATGGTTAGGGAAAGCCCATACTCTTTGTATCTCTCTTTTCCTATTTCTAGCAATAATGCCCCATCTGGTTCTTTTAGCTTTGTTATCCAGTGCTACATCACAATTCAATTTGACTTCATCTGTTGATGGTTGTGTCCATATTCTATGTCTACTTCTATTCCCATCTGTCTCAACTTCTGCTTGATTCTTCTATTTTCCTACTTTCTCAAATTCCCTCTACTCAGCTATAGCTTTGTCTACCACCAGCTTTAAATCCTTGTTTTCCCTACTGAAATTGAATTTGTTTCTAGCTTTCCAGATTTGCCAAAGAAGATTTGTAGTTAGTTGTATATGATCCCCCCCATATTCTCTGCTACTTGCTTCAATCATCGCTGCCCACCAAGACCAGAAGTTGTACCTCTTCTCTTCAATGCCATCCCATTACACTGGTGCCAATTTCTAAATCATTTCTACATTGCCACAAAAGAATAGCATGTGTACCACTATCTTCTCTCATTCTCTACAGCATCTACAAATACCATCTCTTAGTCCAGTTTTGCTCTTAATCCTTTCATTCATAGGGATAATATGATGTAAACACTTCCAAAGGAAGTGTTTTATCTTGTGTTTAATGTTGAGACCCCAAAGTGATTTCCAAACTTTCCCTTTTATGGCCTCTTCACTAAATTCCCCTGAATGTTGCTTAAGCCCTTTCTTCTTGTCTTCTGATTGACTTTGCCAGAGCATAACCAAATTTGACATTGTAAACACCTATTTAGGATAACCTCCAAGTGATCTTATTCTCTCTATCAAACAAGTTGAGTGGTAGTCCCAAAATTCTATTCCCATATCCTTAGTAAAGAGGCTATAAATAATCTCTATTACATTTACTATGTTGGATCAATTGGTTCACTCTATCATAATGACACTGTGAAGGTTTATTGACCCTTACTGTCCCTCCTAACTCATTAGGAATCCATTTATCACTCCAAATATTGATTTGATTCCATTTCCTACACACCAGATCATATTTTCTTCTATTAGATTTTTAGCACTAAGTAGACTTTTCCAAACCCAAATGCATTTCTAGGGGTTTCTTTTTCCAGAATTTTCCCATCCACAAAATACTTAGCTCTAAGTACTCCATTAACTAGTAGATTTAGGTTAACCATGATTCTCCATAACTGCATGGCTAGTAACGCAGACTTGAAATGTCAGGTGTTCCAGGTCCTTGAACCCCATACCTCCTTCCCCTTTTACATAAGATATTCTCTTCCAGCTTATCCAGTGCATCTTGTTCCCTTTCTCATTTTTACCTCACCAGTAGTTTGCCATTTCCTTCTTGACTTGTTTGCATAGGCTCTTCTATAGTTTAAAGCAAGGCATGAAGTATGAAGACATTGCTATTATTACTGCTTTTAGTAATGTTTCTTTTCCAGCTAGACTGCCAATTATTCTTCCATCCTTGCATCTTTGTTTTAATCCTCTCCCTGATATAGCCAAAAATCTGACTTTTTGAACTCCCAACCACCTTAGGCAAACCCAAATATTTTCCATTCCTTGCCTTCTTAATATTTCCTAAAGTTTCACAAATCAAATTCCTTGTGCTATCTTCATAGTTTTTGCTGAAAAACACATTGGACTTTGCACAGTTCACCGTTTGTCCTGAAGATTTTTGGTATGTTTGTGGGATCTCCATTACTACTTTAGCTTTTTCTGCATAGATTATGATAACATCAACTTACTCTGCCTTACAAAAAAGAAGAGAGTCATATGCAAAGAATAAGTGGGATAAAATAGGACCATTCTTACTGAGAGACATTCCAGTCAATCTCTTGCTATTAATTGCTCCCCAATAAGGTTGGACAATCCTTTAGTAATGATTAAAAACAGATAGGGAGAAAGAGGGTCCCATTGTCTAATTCCCTTACTAGGTTTCACATAACCCATCCTCTTACTATTCAAGTTAAAGCTGTAGGAAATAGAGGAAATACAAGCCATAATCCATCTCACCCAGATTGGATAGAACCCCATTTTAGTAATAATCCTTCCTAGAAATTACCATTTAACCCTGTCGTATGCCTTAGCCATATCCAACTCTATTGCCATGAGACCAATTTTACCTTTTCTTTTGCTTTTAGGAACTGAATAGCTTCATGAGCAATAATGACATTATCTAAGATCTATCTTCCCTAGACAAAAGCTAACTGTGAAGGGCTTATGCAAACATTTAGCACATATTTCAGTCAGACAATTAGCCAAAATTTTAGAAATAATTTTATAAAGAAAATTACACAGTCTAATATGTCTAAAATTGGTTAGGTTAATAGGGTTATCAATTTTTGCGATCAAGGTGATAAGGGTATCATTTATAAACTTAAGCATAAAACCAGATTGAAAGAAACTCCAAACTGCTAGAACAAGATCATCTTTAATGATTTTTCAATGCTTTTGATAGAACAAAGGGGTCATGCTATCAAGGCCAGGAGCTTTGTTGGGATTCATATCAAATAAGGCTTTTTTTGTTTCTAATTCATCAACAAGTCTAATTTGTCTTTCATTCGTCCTCTTTGTTATAGCATTAGGAATCCCTTCTAGTACTTGCTCAAACTCACTAGGATTTGAAGAGTAGAAAAGTTCTGTGTAGAAGGCAAACTTTTATCTCTTCCTCCGTACCACACCAGTCTCCATTTTGCCTTTGGAGCCTAGAAATTTGATTTCTCTTTCTTCAGTTAATGACTGTAGAGTGAAAATAACTAAGTTTGAGTTTCTATCCCTTTCTTACAGCCATCTAATCCTTGCTTTTTGGCTCCAGTACATTTCCTCTTGCTTGTAATCCTCACAAAGTCTAGACTTGGCTTCTTGCAGCTTCTCTCTTTTGTCCTTGTCTACTGAAGATGTGATTCTCTTAATTTCATCTTTACCTCTCTTAATTTCTTTTCCTACATTGTATTTTCTAGTTTTGTTCCAAGAAAGTAAGCTTAATATGTGCACTTTGACCTTCCTTGTAAATTTGAACATTTTTTTACCCTTGTTGACCTTTACTCCAGGCTACAGCAATTATCTTTTCAACTTCTTCAAATTGAGTCCATCTTTTATCAAAAAAGAATATCTGTTTTCTCCTTCTAAGCTCGGCTGAGTGTCTAGCAAAGAATACCATGATCAGAGGATTCTAGTTCAATGTGCTTGCATGTAGCTTTGTCAAATTTTATGCTCCATGGGAAGGAACTAACGATTCTGTTTAATATTTCTTTTATCATACCTTTCTCTCCCTAGAGGTTACATCATGTCCAAGGATTACCTTCGTAGCCTAGATCCACCAGCCCATTTATGTTGATAAAAGTTTTGAAGCCTTGAAAACTACTCTTTGCTCTAGACCTATCCCCCTCCCCCTCATTTTTTCTCATTGGAAAATATGTCATTAAAATCCCTTGCTATAATTCAATTATCTCCCCAATTCCTTTTCCTCTCACCAATCTCCAACCATTGCTATCTTCTCATGTTTTCCTTGTTACTAGAATATACTCCAATAAACCACCATTTTTTATCATTTTCCACATCAAGAATCTCTGCTTCTATAGTAAATCTGAAGTCAGCATCCTTTCAATTTTCAACTTTGACTTCCGCAAAAAGGCTAAACCACCTGTTTTTCCAATTTGATCCACTACAGTACATTCATCAAACTTGAGCCTTCTTTTCACAATATCCAAAAAAAAATTTTAGTTTTTTGTTTCACAGAAAAATCAAACTTGGGGAGTGGAGTCTTAAGATGGCCTCCTTAAGACAGGGAATTACCAAGGAGCTCCCCACTCCTCTGCAATTCCATACCACAGCTCTCATTGGGAACAATGAGGCCTTAATGGGCTGGCCTCTGTTGCCCCTTCAGTCAGTTTATCTTCTTTTCCACTCCTCATCATTTCCTATTCCCACTCTTAATATTGTCTTGATTAGTGATCATCTCACCAGCTTCCCTCTCTTGGATTTTGCTTTTCCCTATTTGGCAATAGATGTCAGTGTTATTTCTTATCACCTGCAAAGGAGTTCTAGCTCTTCTTTGGAACAATTTCCTCTTATCCATCAAAGACTTCATGTTGGTTCCCAGGGTGTTTTCATCTAGAAGGTTCTGAACCTCAACTTCCCTGCTATGCCTGACAGATCCATTTTTAACTGCTGAGCATTCTTTAAAATTTTGAGCTTCATTGATCCCTTCCTCACCTATAGTGATTTCCATGCTTGTAGTCTCATAATCCTTTGAGCCTCCTTCTCTCTTTGTGTTGTTGTTATTTCAATCTGTTTCCTTCGCTCTTTTAAGATTTGGAAGTTATCATCTTCTAACATCTTGTGGGGCCAATCATTGAGCTGACATCTTTCTCTTTTGAGGCATTACCACACAGACCCTCTTTCTGTAGTTGTTCTTCTCTTATCTCATTAACTGGATGAGAAATGGTGACTTTGATTTCATCTTGCTCTATGATCACAATGTTCTCTATTCCCTCCCTATTGAGGTTCAACACCAGATCATGGGTTTGTTTTCTACTGTTCTCCATTCCTATGGTGTTTTTTCCTTTTTCAGCCTCATGCAATGATTCTCTTTGGGCTCCGTTGCTCTTACTTGGTTGAGTTTTTATAAGTTCCAGTCCTCATCCATGCACCGTATTGCTCTTTTTCCCTGTTTCTTGATCTTTCTAGTCACATTCAAGCATGACCTCTCATTGTGTCCTACTGTATTCCACATTTATAGTAGAAATCTAGGCATTTTTCATACTTGAAATCAACCCAATTAACCACCCCATTCTATCTAACCATGGTCCCTCTTAGTAGGGGTTTAGTCACATCTATTTTGACAAATAATTTTAAGTGTTTCCCCTCTTTATTTCTAGTTTGTGAACAAATGACCCTTTTCACCAAATGGAAGATCCCTCCAATTTGGATTCCAGCAGCTTCACTAAACTAGTGAATAGGCAGCCCCCACACTTGAACCCATATAAGAACATATCTAAAGGCTTCATCATCTTTTTCAATTCCTTCATACCATATTCTAATAGCAAGGATTTGGTTGTCAATTATCCATGGCCCTCACATAAGCACTTTGTTAATTTAGTTTCCCTTCCAAATTTGAACTAGAAAAGATTAACCCCAATTTCAGACCTGTGGTTTTTTGGGTATCCCCTAGCTTGATTAGAGAAGTTCCTCACTCCTGTGTAGTTTGCATTTCTTTCTCCTATGATCTTCCCAACCAAACTCATTTTGCACTCTTCAACACATACCCCTACCTCTTGAGAACTCATGTCCATCCCATCTAATTGCTCGAGATGACAGCTCGAATTTTTGGAAAGTCCCAATAAGTTCTTCCCCCATCCCCAAAATAGGTACCAGAAGGTATTCCCACAACCAATAGGATTTGAAATAAAATTACACTAGTTGACATTAAGAGATAAAAAGAGCCCTAAATAAATAAAACCTAAGAAAGAGAGGACAGAAACACATAGATAGATCTAATGGAGTAAAGGAAAGTTAAGAATAAATAGAGACAAGACTCAGTAACAAAACATAAAGTAAGCAATTTCATAGCAAAAAATAAATAGGAGGAGGAGGCAAACTTTGAATTTGATGGCATTAAAATTGGTGCAGCTCCGATATTTATGGCCTGTACTTCATAACTTCAGATCTGTCAACATCTATAAATCCTGAGAATCACTAGATTGGGGATCGATTACTGTAGATGGGTGGGATCCTTAAACTGGTTGAAGACAAAAATTTTCTCTCTTATTGTGCTGGTTTAATACTAAGGCTTTGGGATAAGTGAAGTAATGTTGTCACAAGATTATTATCAAAGGTATCAAGGATCATTTGACAAAAGTTCGAAATTGAGTAAGAAAGACAAAGTTGTGAAAAAAGAGAAAGTTTGAATACTTTTAAAGGCTCCCAAACTAGGAAGAAGACTGTCTAACCTTAGACAGAGATGCTCTCAAAAGAGAGAGAAGTTATGTTGGATGTTCATTAAATGTGCGGTATTTTTTTGTAAGACTAATTTGCTCGAAAATGACTGAAAAAGGACTTCGCCTAAATGTGAAAGGTAGCCACCGAGTACATAGGTAGCTCATGGAATCATTTTGAGTTAGACCTCAAAGTTTTGTGGAAAAAAGCTTACAAGTGATGGCGTTACTGTACCCATAAAGACCTGTCATAGCCACAACATAAGAAATATGATCTGACTTATTAGAATTTCCTTTATACTTATCCAGATATAGTTGTTTGTACAACAATGGTAGAGGTTCCATTTTAATGGACATGATGAATGGGTCTTTATCTACCTTAGAAAGTAAGAGAAGCTCTAGTTACTAAGTTATTTTTCTTCAAAATGACCATATTTTGCTTTCAAGGCTCTGCTCCTTGACCTGTTTAGAAACAGTTGGCAAGGGGCCTATTCAATTCACTGATGTATCACTCTATGTGGTCGGCTGGTTGCTGTTTGAGATTCCTCAAATCGATCAAGAGATCGAGAGTGAAAAATCTTATGCCTTAGGTCCCTGCTGCTCACGGCATGTTCAGGTTGTTTGTCAGGGCGACAATTGGGGCATTGCTATTCAACTCGTGGTCTTTCCTGTTGATGTTGCTGTTCAGACGTAGTTCGGTATTCTCATTGCTCTACAAAAGCTCTAAAAGACTCAAAAAGATCAGAGATATATTGCAAACCATTGTCCTATTTTTGCTAACTACCGAGAGGGATTCCGACTTCTATCTCACCAGCATTCTCAAGGAGAAGGTGTTGGTTATCACCTTCAAGTTCTTTGTTGTTCACAGATCTTGTTCCACCTTGATTCCTTCATTTTTCGAACTTCTAATCGATGAGAACAATTAAGATTTGAACTTTGGCCGATCGAATTGCCGAAATTTGCAGATCTATGATGAATTTCACTAGAAAAATAAAGGAAATGACCAGAGAATAAGAGTGACATAGTAACTTTTTTTGTCGATTCCCACAAACAGCACTAATTGATAATAGTGAAAAAGATAGAAAAAGAAGGTGAGAGGAAATTAGACAAAATGTTTTGAGGGGAGTGAAATTGGGGATTGAATTAATGAGGCAAAAATTATAAATAAGGCTCAAGGATCCCTTATTTATAGATGATAACGAGAGGTGTCCAAGCCATGAAGTTTGCCAACTAAGCATATCGGCTAATTACATAAAGCCCTTAATGAACTTGCCACATAAGCATATTACATAAATATCTAATATCACATAACTAGCCAATTATTGCATCATCACCACCCATCCAAATATAACCTTTGGCAAATGACACATAAATTATATGATTAAATACATTACTAAACTTTATCAACTTTATCTCCACTTATACTTTATCCTCTTGAACTTTTTTTATAGACGCTTAACCCACATTTGTACGAAAATATTGATGTTATCTTAATTATTTATATATTTTTTCTTTTTCTTGTTCTTTTTCTTTTTTTCCTTCCTTTCCTCCCTTCTCTCATGCAACTAATTACTTGCTTACCTTTGCCATTATTATTTCTATAATTATAATAAGTTTTTAATTTACTTTAACTCATTGTTTTATTTTTATTGTAGTTTATTCATTAATTATAATAATAATAGCAGTAGTAGCAGCAGCATAACAATTTATCTATTATAAATTAATATATATTATTATCGAATTATACAATATACGCATGGTAAAATATATATTCTATTCAATGCTCAATCTCAATTGATTATTAAATACATACAAATTTTTTAATTCAGTAAATTAAGATTTCAATACTTAATTTTCAGTATTCAGATTTTAAATTTCATATTTCAATTTTATCAAATACTCCCTGAGATAATTTGTGTATAAAATTTTAAATGTAAATATTTTATCATTAATTTATTGAATTGTTTACTAGCATAACAGTTTTTTCATATTTTAATTTAGAGCAAAGTGCCAAAAACATCACTAAACTTTTAAGTTGTACGGATTTTGGTCATTAAAATATTTTTGTGGCATAAAAGGTCGTTAAACTATAAGAAATATTGTGCTTTGCCCCTTTCATCTATTTCTTTTGTTAAGTACTCCGTTTGTTCAAACACATGCAATACACGTGACTTAATAACGAGGTAAAACTGTCTTAAAACATTGACCAAAAACCTAACTAGTTTCGCCTTTTTTTGTTTTTATTGTTTTTCTTTACTTTTCTTTTTTAAGTTTCTTGCTAAAAAAAACATAGTTTTGATTTTATAGTTTTGATTTTATTTATTGTCTTCTTCCTCCTACTCTAACAATCTTCCATAAGAGTTGACCGTCATTGACCGGTGGTTGACCACCACTCCTACAGTAAAATCTTTTGAACCAAAATGCTTTGTTAGTCCTCAGTTTTCATGTACATTCTAGATACAGCCTCCAAATCTCAAAATCTAACAAGAAAGTGATGGATTAAGTCACAAAGTTAGCGTCTTGAAACACCCACTTACAAAAATACAACAAATTCTCAAAAAAATTAACACTAATCTAGTCTCTTGTACTATAATACCTCTAATTCATTGAGAATCAATGTCAAAATAACATCTGAATCCAATAAATCAAAGTCTTAAAAGTAAATCTAAGAACCGGGGTAATGATCTCTTGGCTTCTTGAAATAACTTCTATTGACGTCTTTATAGGATGCCCTGAACATGAATGTGTAATGAACATCCATAGGGGGAGGGATGGGACATAGGTATTAAATGTCCTAAGGCCGTGGGATTATAGGACTATTGGTTTCTGCTGAATAAGGTATTTGAAGGAGAAGGAAATGGGGTGTGGTGATTGGCGAGGGACAAGGTCACAAAGGAAGCGGCGGTACTAGCTGAGAATTATGAAAGATTTTTTATTTAGGACTATAACCTATGTTGGATTTGGTAATGAAGGAGGTATATTTTTGGACAATTTTACTCTTCCATTAAGTCTAGTGTATTGCACGTGTTTGAGTAAATGGAACACTTAACTGATGAATTACCCGAAATGAGCAAAATGTAACATTTTTCATAGTTAAATGACCATTCAGTTACAAAAATAATCTAGTTATCAAAATTCGTACTAGTTAAAAGTTGGGGGTAATAACACTTTGTTTTCTTGAACTAGGTGAGTAATTATATTTTATTTTCTGAATTATAGAAACATATATTTTATTTATCTATTTTTAATATTAAAATATTAAGATAGTTTAGTTAAATAATTAAAATACCCTTAGTATTATATTTTAATTTTTTAAATATTAAATTTTGATACTGATGTGATAATTATTTAAAAATAAGCAGAAATAAACTATATAGATCAATATAATCTTATCAATATATTTGTCGGTTAAATTTTTAATATTTTTTGGATTTAATTTTATATTATTTCAAATTTGAATGTTTAACTATAGTTGTAGAAAAATTCTGAAATGAACTTATTTTCTATTAAAAGTTTTCTTTAAAGGTGCTGTGTGAAAATATTTTCTAAAATTTATATCTCTTAATATTTTACACTTTTAATATTTGGGGTTAACCTGTACAAATTGCGATATTGGTATAATTTAATTCAATTTTTTTTTTTTTACATTTTCACTCCCTAAAGTCAAAGATATCAATGTATTATTATATTTTATTTTATTTTCTAATTCTTTTATAACTATCAAAAATTAATTAAATATATAAAAAATCAAATATAATTCTAAGGATTTTCAGTCATTTAACTAAATTTTCTTAATATTTTAAAATTTTTAAAGAATGAATAATGTGAATGAGCGACAAAAGTGTAATTATCCATCTAATTCATAGAAACAAATGTTATTAACCCTTAAAAGTTTAGTGACACTACTGGGAAATACACCCCCTATAATATTGTGTGCATTTCAAAAAAAAAAAAAAAAAAATCACAAAATTTTAGAAAAAAAAATAGCAGAGTATATTGCTAGTGAAAAGAATTAATACAAAAAAGTTAAAAGAATAACATAGGTAGTGGAGGTGAAGAAAGTTATGAGAAATAATTACTCATATAGGAATATTACTGAAAAATAGGTATAAAGATAAAGTTATATTTAGAAATTCAAAATGACGAACACTAAAACTATGCCTTTATATATATTAGTGGAAAATACATATTTTATGAGCGTAAAATTTATAAAATTTTATGCAAAACTAAAAAAAGAAAAAGTTAAGTGGTGGAAATTAAAAAAGAAATAAGTAATTAAAGAGAGTTAATGGTGGTTAGTAGTAGCTAATAATGGTAGTAATTGAGATTATATATCAAAACAAGGATAAATATGACAAAATATTACACCAAAACGCCTGCTATTTATATAGTAAGTATAGATATACTAGATTTTTGGCACTTAGCACTTCAATTTACAGTACAATGATGTTTTAAAAGTTCAGGTCCAATCCACACCGGATTTTAACCCATACTTTAATCATCAAATTTTGATTTTTCTCCAATTTTATCCTCTCCTTCGTGTTTGCCGGGAAAACAAAGGGTTTGATGCACCCCCAACGCCTCCCTCTCCTCCTCGGCTCTCCACAATTAAACACACTTGAACCAGAATCGCCGCCACCTCCTCCTCCTCCTCCTCCTCCTCCTCTTCCTCCAACAAAACTCAACTGTCACATTGTCATCTCACCGCGACCCCACCTGGAACACCTCCAATTTTTTCCTCTCTTCAGTCGCAGTTAGAACAGTATCACTGTTAACTACCCTCACTTCGACGTCGTTTAAGTTGCTCCTTGATGCCTCTCTTGAACTCCGACCAGCCACGTCGGCATAATTGCAACTAACTTCAAGACAATTGTAATTTATTATGAACGCCCCAATTATCGGTAATCCCTCCCCCAACCCCCCTCCCCAAAAAAAAGAACAATTTTTTCTTAATAGTTTTTTTTTTTTAATATATTATGGTGGTTAAATTGTATTTATTGTGAATAAGAGAGTGGGTTTTATGAAGATCCATTACAGGGGGATTTCCCAGAAGTAATAGAAGAGTTTCTGGAGCATGGGATTATGAAGTGCATTGCTTTTAATCGCCGTGGCACTCTTCTCGCTGGTATTTCCTCAGCTCCATCTCTCTATTTATATGTGTATTACTGCTTTTCAGACAACATAAAGATGGTTTGTTAGCAGAAAGATGTGATTTGACTGTAATTTTTAATTTTAGTTGCATCGATGAGGGCTGAGTTGAAGTATACAAGTCATAAAATTCTTGAACTGCGAAGTATTATGTTCTGCGTGAATTGTGTACTTGTCTGAATTGATTTTTAGCGTACTCCGAAACAGAAGTGGAAAAAAAAAAATTGTATCTTTAACTCTTCAGCATGGCTTTCCAGTGCTACCTAATGCCATTCTATTGGTTCAGTTGGCAGAGTGTTTATAAATATTACCTTTCTAAAAAATCGGCTTTGAAGAATCCTTGTTTGCAAAGGCTTGGGTTGAATGATACTTTACTGAGTAAGATCACTAACAAACGAACCTTAAATCCCACAATGTGAGGTCAGCTATATGAATCTTTGTAAACCATTATGTTCTTTCCCCAACTGTACCCTCACCAATTTACATTGTTGCCATATCTGAGTAAGGTCACTGAATGCCTAAAAAAGAGAATCTAGGTTTAAGTTATCTCAAAATACTGTGTCACAGGCGCCATAAGGTGCTGTGTCCCAGATCTTCCATTCCTTCCATTTTAGTCCATCTTATTCACTCGTTGTAGCATGGATGTTGATTGATTCAGGCATTAACCTAAATATCGGACATCAACACTATATCACAGCATTGATATGCATATATAATGCAGCAGTTGGTGGTTTTAGGCTTGAGCCTTTCTCATTTGCCTTCCGTGCATAAAAATAGCAAACATAAATGCGTCTTCCTTCTTGTCAATTTTCAACTGCTGCTGTCACGTCAGCTGGTGCATCATCAAAGCCCTAGTTTGTTGAATTCATTCTGGTCACTTTCATTTTGCAAAGCCTCAATCAAAAAAGTAATCAGATGCTGGTGGAAGGGTTGATATTTTCATGCATATTGTGATCTGCCAACATTGAGCCATCTTTCTTGGGCTAATGGCTTCAGCTTTTACTAAAGCCATTGCCATAGCCAGAAGAAATTTAGACTTCCATGCTACATAGGCACTCCGTATTATTTTTAATGAAGTGCACCTTTTTATATTTTATCCGATGCCATGATTTTCATTTTCAAAACTATATTTCATAGGTTAAATTCTAAAGTACACTCTATTTGTTACCAAAAAAAATAAGACAAGCTCTCTCTCTCTCTCTCTCTCTATATATATATATATATATATATATTGCTTTGGGAAAATAAATTAGTCCAATTACTTTACTAGTCAAACAAGGGAAAAAACCAGTAAAAAGGCTGTAGTAAAACTTATTATTATTATTACTTTTTTTGTTTCCGATTGTTATGTTTTAGTACAATCAATGGTTTCTTGGTGCCATCTGTTAATGGATGAATATTGATTTCACTTGTCAGCTGGGTGTGCCGATGGAAGCTGTGTCATTTGGGATTTTGAAACTAGAGGCATTGCAAAAGAACTCAGGGATAAGGACTCTCTTGCTGCCATAACTAGTATTTGTTGGTCTAAGTATGGTCATCGAATACTTGTTTCTGCTGCTGATAAATCATTGACAGTCTGGGATGTTGTCAAAGGAGAGAAGATAGTACGAACTATACTTCAACAAACGCCGTTACAAGCTCGTCTGCATCCTGGTTCCTCCACACCATTGATGTGCTTAGTCTGCCCCCTCTCATCAGCTCCCATGATTGTTGACTTAAATGCTGGTAGCACAACTGTGCTTCCTGTGTCTTTACCTGACACGAGCAATGATTTTGCCCCTCCATCACGTAACAAATTCTCAGATGGATCTGCTCCTTTTACTCCAATCCTGCAGCATGCTTCAACAAATATGGGGACTTAATCTATGTGGGAAATTCAAAAGGGGAAATACTTATTATAGACCATAGAGATATTCAAATCCGTGGTGTGGTTCAGGTTCCTGGGGCTTCGGTGGTCAAAAATATTGTATTCAGCCGGAGCGGTCAGTATCTTCTCACCAATTCAAATGACCGTACTATCAGAATCTATGAAAACCTTCTCCCCTTGAAAGATGGACTGAAGGTCCTTGATGAATTGAGTAGAGATTTATGTGAGCTAGATGGTGTTGAAAAGGCAAAAGCTATTGGATCAAGGTGCTTATCACTTTTCCGGGAATTCCAAGATTCCATCACCAAAGTGCACTGGAAGGCACCTTGTTTCAGTGGTGATGGTGAGTGGGTGATTGGCGGTTCTGCTAGCAAAGGAGAGCACAAGATCTACATTTGGGACCGTGCTGGGCATCTTGTTAAAATCCTTGAAGGTCCAAAGGAAGCATTAATAGATTTGGCATGACGAGGCATCCTGTACACCCCATTGTTGTCTCTGTTTCGCTCACAGGATTAGTTTACATCTGGGCTAAAGATTATGCTGAGAATTGGAGTGCATTTGCTCCAGATTTTAAAGAACTCGAGGAAAATGAAGAGTATATAGAAAGGGAAGATGAATTTGATTTGATGCCTGATACTGAAAAGGTTGCGTGATAAAGTTGCACAGATTAGAACTTAACTTTTTGTTATTTATTCTGCTTCTAATGTACATAAACTTTTGCAGGTGAAAGAATCAGATGTCAATGAAGATGATGAAGTTGACATCATGACTGTGGAGAAGGATACAGCTTTCAGCGATTCAGATGTATCCGAGGAAGAGATATGCTTCTTGCCTGCCGACCCAACTCCTGATGCTCCTGAACAGCAGGACAAGTGTGTGGGAAGCACTTCAAAGTTTGCTGATAGTACTCAGTCAGGATCACCCCTTTCTGAAGAGGCCGGACAAAATGGTCATGCATTGAACCATTCATCATAGTCAAGTCCACTTGAAGGTACTGTTACAATCTGCGTCTATGGAACATTTCACATATGACCATTATAGGTATTTTTATGTCTAATCTGGTCTAGGAATTAACAACTTTTCAATCTCAAATAAGTAAATAGAACCAAATGAAACAAGAGGAATCAACAGCAGTTTTTATGTTTAGGATCCTGCAAATTAGTTTCTGTCTTACATTATTCAATAGATAGATCGTGTCTGTCTGATTTGAGATGGATCATGTTGATATTCTGTTATTCATAATCATGTTCGATAGAAGTTTGATCATGAATTGATAGAACTGTAGTAAATCTCCAGGTTTGCCAAAGATTCACCACCACTCTTTGACTGTTTCTTTTTACTTTTAAGACTTGAGAAGTAGCTTAATAGATAACGATGAATGTGCCATTCTTGTACATTAACCAACAGGAGAGGAAGGACATACCTATTTTTTTGCACCAGGATGCTATTTCATTTTTAGTTTTGAGATTTGAGAAGTCCGTCTCACCTGTTTGTTTAATGTAACATCTTGTAAATCAACATGCATATATCTTTGCACCAGTATACTATTTGTATTTCTATGTGCCATGTTTCTCTTTGTCCTCTTTTACGGGTCATTATTCCAATTTCTCAAAGTTAAGTATAGCTAAGTGTCTGATGCTGCTGTTGATTTGTATGATTACTACATGATTTCTTGAGATTCTAAGACTTATAAACTAGGAGGTTAAGTACACAAACTTGACTGTGTTTGTTTTTTGTCGATCTAATGTTAGACATTTTTAAAGCTTTTTGGGAATTTGTTAATCTAAACTCAGAAAAGCACATATTTACAAGATTAATGAAGTTCTTTGTAACAGGCTTCAAAAGTCTTCCTTCCCTCTGCAGTTACCACGAAGAATAAAGAACACCTGCCTCCATGTATATTCCTGGCTTTTATAGAGACCTCTTACCTTACTTGTGGTTATCAACCCCCTTTTTACACAAAGATTGTCATCTCCTTGGCAATGGCATCTGTTACTTGGAGCCTCATATTGTTTTGAGACACCTTCCTGAGCTAATTTCTGAGACTTTTTTGTGTGCCTATTCATTCATATGCCTGCTTTTTCGTGCAGCTGCTGGGATGCTTAAAGTCATCTGCTACGCTCCTTTAGTTCACAACTAGTGATCTTACAACTATCAATATCTGTTAGAGATAATTCTAGAAAGAGTCCCTAAAATATATTGTTTTTGTCGTTCAGCTGCTGATGTTCTCTGAAATTTTGTAATTGGTGTCAATTTGGTTCATGATATTTATGGTCTGTTGCAATTTAACTATTTTTAACAAGGATTTGGACCAGACTGACAGAGATTAGAAACTACAAGGACTTCATTAAATTAATGTGCAAGAGGCCAAATTGACAAGAACTCTTAATGTAACAGATCATTAATGGGATTTGTTTGGCTATTAATGGTGATTTAATGTACTGAATGATAGTCGAAGGAAACCTCATGTAGTACCATTAGTGGACATTAAAAAACAGAAAAAGTGGAATGGTAAATATTTGGGGCAAGAGACATAAAGAACTAGGTGACATTATATAACACAGCTTTGTGGTTTAACAATTTTGTCATGTTTAACATGATGATTACGGATACCCTGACAACTACTTTCTTTCTTCTTCATTTTCTAATCTCTAGATATACTATTTGTATCCGAAGAAAAAGTGGATTAGCAAATTGTATCAGAAGAGAATAGGTGGATTAGCAAACGAACTCCCTTTTGTACAATGAAAAAAATTTCTGTTTTTAGCCAAACATGTCCTGTTTAGGAATGGAAATCTCTTTGCTTAGAACAAGTTAATTTTTTCACAAGATCTCCATCTAGCTTGCTGTATGTGTGATGCTCTTACTTTTGTGATGGTGATAAAAATGCAACATATAAACAAAGAAGTATTGGATAAAGAGGAATAAGAGTGTATAATGATGACATCAATTGTCCTTTAACTTTGTTTCTGAGGGTATGTACTTAGTACCAGATGGTTACTGCACATCATTCATCCCATTACTTGGAATGGGGATTTCATATGTGAAGTGTATTAGTAGGATATCTGATGCGAGATTAGTGCTAAGTGGATTATGCCCTTTGACTGTATGCAGGAATGGATAACTCTGCTGCCGAGGACACAGGGGGCACTCGCTTGAAAAGGAAGCGTAGGATTCCAGATAAGGTGTTGGATCAAGTTGAGAAGGTTAAGAAGCCTTCACAGAGGATGAAACCATCTGGTAAATGAGAAGAAACCAAAATCAAGCCCATTATTGAATGTTAGATTGCTCTCTAAGAATTTACAGCCAGCCTCGGTAATATTTTCAAATACTCGTACCCTTTGAGATTTATTTTCTTTGTTAGATGACTGTTGGGAGTTGTAGAATAGTATTTGCCCGAAGTAATGTGATCCCTTTTCATGAGATTTGGATTACCAAGATTTGGCAATAGTTTGTGTTGGTTAACAAAATTCCTTGTAAACGCATCTAATTTATGCCGAATAGGCACCTTGTTGGAACATCAGCATATTGATAAAATCTGAATCCTATGCTAATTTTTACCCGAAAAGTCGGACTTTGTCTTTAGTTAGAAATGCTTTTCTTAAACTACCCGAACAAATATGTAAAAGCACTATTGTGTTTTAAGCTAAGCAGTATTTTTAGTTGTTACTATTTATTGAGTAAATAATAGTATTTCATGCATTCCGCAGGTACTGATCTATTTGAGTCTAGAATGGGAACATTCTGAGTTTTTGATTTTATGTTTATATTTTCAGAAATGTGGTTCATTTGACAGCAAAAAGTGGGTTTGAAATCAGTTTAGCTGCAGTCAAAGACAATAAGTTGTTACTCTTGATGTTGTCATTAGAATCTTGACCAATGTACTGGATAAGAAGAAATCCTTAAGAATGGCCATATGTTGTCTTACTATAACTCATTCACTATATTTTAGTCTGTCTATGACACCTCCTATTGCAACCTGTAAACAGAAAGACGAATTTGACTACATATTACTTTCAAAATTCAGGAGACATGTTGAGGGCTATCTTACTATCATGTGATTAGATTTGACTATAGGCATAAACAATGCCCATCCAGCCCAAAAAAGAGGTTGTCTGCTGATACAGTCAACAAAAGGTTCAAGAAAAAGTAAAATCAAAGATTTTCATAATTGCGAGTTCGAGCATTCTTTATGGACTCTTTGGAAGATAAGAAGCCTTTCTAGAGTTGAATAAGGGTTTTAATAGAGTTTATTTGAGTAGGAATCAATTTTTATGGTATTAAGGTTTTTTATGATTTTTAGTAGTTAGAGGTATTTAGTAATTTAGCAGGAATTTTCTGATTTAGTATTTTAGTATTTTTAGTAGTTTGTCTTAGAGTTAATTTAGAATTTGGTTTTCATTTTGATTTGGGTTTCCAATATAATTTTGATACCAAATTAGAGTTAAGATTCCTAATGCTTTAGGAAATAAGAGGTAAATCCTAGTCAAAATAGGATTTGTCCTTAGAGTTTATAAATAATGTTCGTTCTCCACAAAGAGAACATGGGTTTCAGCTAAATAAAAATTTCCAGCAGACATTGTTGTCTTCTAAAGTGTTGTGTGATGCAATCTAGACTTAGGTGTAATGCCTAAAGGTGCCTAGGAGTGATTCCTAGTGTTTCTACTAGTCATTGTTCTCTTTAATTTCAGATTTCCAGCAAGCTTTCCTTTAATTTTCTGTTCAGAAATTTTGTTTTTCCTACGAATTTTCTGCGATAATCTTGCAAGATTAAAGCCTTAATTCTATTCTCCAAGTTTGACGGCCTAGCCCACAGCTTGTGCTGCGTCATCTTCTACCTAGAACACTCGAACCCTGTAGTTTGCAATTTCTTAAAGAGTGGGCTGACATGGCTGTGGCCCACTAATTCTTCACCTGATTAATTCCTCAAGTGGTTGGTTACACATCTATTGGCATCTTATTAGATTGCAGAAAGTTTAGAGATTATATATCATCCTTCATCGGTGTAAGGTCACCGAAAATCACTAAATGTGGCTGACATTTGTGCAACTGAATGTGTCAGAATCAAAGCACCTGTTTCTCTTCATGACTTTGCCAAGTTTTTGAGCTCTACTTGCAATCTCTTCTTCTTTAAAGATTTGAAGTGTGAATTTGTTAGTGTAAAGGCAACTAATAGTTGGCCTTAATCCTGCTCCATTGGCTGTAAACTTCTTTAAATGCATGATATATGTATGGTGAAATCTTGCTAATTTCACATTAACCTTGTGATCTTTCAGAACTGAAGATAGATTACCCATTATACATTCAACCCCCCCTCGGGCGCGGACTAATTCATGTGACATGTCCCATGTGATCAGGGAAGTATCTTAAGTGTTATCATTGTACATCAATTAAAAAGCACGGCTAGTCTAATTTGCTTCCTGTTTTTTAGAAGACATCGAGAAAGTATGAAGTTATAAAGGTTTTATGCTAGAATAATTAGGAAGACATAACAGTTGGATTGATATTAGTGTAGAATGCTTGAGGTTGCAAGGATTTACCTTGTGAATAATGTAGGAAATAGCTATTAAAAGGATGTTGCTATATCTTCTCAATGATTCTACAGAATAATAGATTAGTAACAAACAGGAAGATAGAGATGAAGAGCTATTACTTGAGCAATTTCTCCCCGAGACATTATCGCCAAAATCATCTTTATTAATCACATTTAGTTAGGTCTGTACAGAAACACTAATCAGTTTCAATTCTAGTGTGTTGTAATCTTACGGGACCAACTGACAAGAGAAGAAAAAAATGTAGATAATTTCATTCACTAATAGGTCTCTCAAATCATACTTTTAAGTTTTATATAGATGGGCTTGATGATGGAGTTAACTGTATTATTCAACTAATCCGTTGAAATAAGAATTTAGGACACTGCCTTAAAGGTTCATTTAGTTCACAACTAATTGGTTTATAGAATAATCCAATTAGCATTTAAGATTCTTGAAGAGAATCAGGAGCTCCCCATGAAATGAATGGGTAGTGACAATAAGGTATGCAAATCAATTCATTTTAGAGACCTCAAGTGCGCATGTGTGTGAATATGCTTGAATAATATCCAATTTGCTTTTTACAAGCTACCATTTTCACCCAGAACATGCCAACTTAGGCATGCAAATTGCCTGTGTTAAGTTGTGCAAAGTAAAAGAAGGGGCAAACTTTCTGGTGGTTCCACTATTGGCACCCTTGTGGGTAACCTAATGGAACAGTTAGGTAACAACCAACAACCTTTGGCTAAAGTTGATTACATCATAAAACATGGACATGGCTTTGGACACGGAGAAGATTGACAAAAGAAGTAGAATCTTTATCAAAGATATTACAGCATCTCTTATTCTCTGGTTAGGAGTATCAGTTATGGAGGAGATCCACGGCTGCTGAATCCTCGTGGAAACTCCAAAATTGGTTTGGAGGAGCTTAGAAGCAAAGGTTTGTGGTGCCTAGAACAGGCTGATTTGGTTAAAATCACTCTTTTATCGTGCAGCTTGTGTATCGAAATATTAAGTCCGAGTACTAAGAGTTGTACATTGGTAGACTAGCTGAAAATACTTGGGTATTACGCTCTAAAGAGTGAATCATTTTATTCTTTTTCTTGCCTTAAGCTGCATTTATATGGGTTCTTTCCAGTGAATTGAATTGGATTAGGTGTTCATCATAAGCAGCAGTGTTTTGCCGTGTTGATGAAAAGAATTGCTTTAGTTGCTTCCGTTTAGTTGGATCACCAAGAATCTTTGTTCTGTTTAAACATCAGATATCTTTCCTTGATTAGTTTTAAAAAGATCGTCAATAATGTTAATAGTGTTGTAATCTGCTGGAGAGGTGTTTGATTTACTAGAGAGGACATGGGCTTGAGCCTAGAACAGAGACGCATGAGGGAACCCCCTTTCCCTTTGTATCTTTTGTAGATAAATGTTTACTGTTTACTGTTTGTATTGTATCTTTTGTATATAAATTGTTTACTCTTTACATCGCATGAGGAAACCCCCTTTTCCTTTGTAAGCTGTACTATACTCCTCTTATATAAATGAAATTCCTAATTTTGGAAGGAAAACAAACAAAAGGAGCCAATGTTTTTCGTCTTTTTTGTGAATGGTTTAGGATGATGTATTTATTTTTATTGTATCTTGAATGTAGGTCTTTAAGAATGAGTTATGCCTATTTGGACGATTTGTTGTAGAATGTTCCAGGATGTTATGAGAAGTTGAGAACTGCGTGGTTTAGTACAGGGCTATTCTTGATTGGATCTAATTCATGCAACAGGTATAGATTATGGATCTCTTAGTAAAGAGGCTGCATCATCTACATGGCTGATGTGGCCTCTTCAGTACCATGGAGTCCATGGCACAAATTTAAGATCAAATCTAAACAAGAAATTTTCATGTAATGCATGAGTACAACTTTTGGAAGCCTGCTATATTAACATGTTGGTTTTATGGAATTTTCTGCACTGCAACAAAGGAATACTGAACGTTGATGGAATTGTACGTTTGCGGTCTGTTTTATGGGAAATTTAGAAGTTCCCATCTAATCAAACACGTCAATAATCAAATGATGACATAGATCTTAACATCTTGTAACCGAGTTCCTAAAATGTCTTCTGTTTGGATTGGTCAATTTGATTTGTAGAAAAAATTTTAAATGAATGAATTTGGAATGATGTGAAATTGTTAATTTGAAATTTAATTATTTAATCATTAAAATCTCACCCTATTTCTTGATAAATTTTAAATTTATTACTAAATCTTTAATTTATTTGGGTAATCTAAGACTTTACTTATTTGCATAGCTTGAAAGAGATTTGGTTTTTTAATATAAATTTATCCAAGTCTCTCAATCTCAACTCAACATAAAAGTAGTTAAATGCTAGTTTGAAATATCTAAGATATGTGTAGCGTCTAAAAAGTTACAAAGATCTAGTTATAAAATAAAATATCTAAAATCAATTAACATTACTAGATAACAAATTGCAAGTATACGATATTAAATAATAGGTATGGAAGTATGGATTGTTTCTATGAGGAATGTGTTCAACTATTGATTATTTGGTTAGAATGGGAATTGAAAGGTTGATTAATGAAACGATTTAACTAAATTAGGTTTAAAACTAAAACAAGATAAAAAAAAAAAAAAAAGGGGGGGATTAGAGTTTATACTAGCCAATTTCCTAGATTTTGGTTAATTAGGTTAATCAAATGATCCTACATACTAAATTAGAGGTTAATTCTTAATTATAACTTAATCCCAATCCCTCAGTAACTAAGTATCAATCTAATTAAGTTAAGTGTGGATCCCTCTACTACTTAAGCTAACCAAACTTGATTTATCCATAGAATTCTAACAACCAACTAGGTGAATTAATTCTCCAACATATAATTCTAACCCTAATCTAATACTAATCTAGATCTATAATAGAGATTTAATTCCCATATCCCCTGAATTAACTCTATAATGAAGGTTCCATTTTCTTATCTCCTCAATTAAGCCAAATTAACTAAGAAATTAGCTAATTTTCTTAAATAACTTTTATGTGAAAGCCCCTTAATATTGCCTAATTAGTTCCGTTTACCACTAAATCAACTCATTAACTTTTACCCATTAGAAATTGGTTTCACACAATCCTAACCTATAATTAATTAATGCATTTAAACTAAAAGAAAACAAGACAAAGCATTTAAAGTAAGGAAAGCAAATCTACAAAACTAGTAAAGCGAAAAGGTTGCATTGAAAGCTATTAAATGAAGGCAATAATGAAGACTTTAAACTTAAATATACATGAGAAATATGCATAAAAGAAATATATTAACCACAAAGAAAGTCTTGCAAAGTAGTAGAAGAAATACACACTCAAATGGAATTGAAATTTAGCCTAAGAAAGCGAACAAAAGCTAAAAATTCCTTCTCAAGTAGGAAGGAAGAAAAAGAAGAGAAAACAAGGGTGGAGGCCCCATTTTAGCCCAAATAATGTGTATTTATGGTAGTTTTAAGGGTCGGAGGGTCTTGGACACATATGCCCTTAAAAAATAGACAAAAAGATTGCCCTAAATATTGCACCCCCACCCCTCCGACAGAAAGCTCACCTGTGGCTAGAGGTGTCAATGGATCGGGATATCAAGTTATTGTATCGTGTCAGATGTAACCCATTTCTTATCGTGTTAGTGTCGTGTCGTGTAGAGCCCGTTTCTTATCGTGTTGTGTTCATGTCTGAGCCATTCAGGTTCGTGTCATATTCGTGCCTGACCCGTTTACTATTGATAGAGAGTATCAGTCTATTTAATAATTACATAACTTGCGATTCATTTGAGTTAAAATATCAAATTTTGATTATTTAATAAGTCAAACAATTATTAATACTAACCTTATTATTATAGTAACTTAAAACAAATAATTAAAATTATTAAAATTTTTTGGATAATAATTAAAATAATTATTATGTTTGATTTAATAATCTAATATTAAATTTATTATTCACAATCTTAAAATATATTATATTAAATTATAATAAAATAAAAATTTTAGCAAAATAACTTAACAGGTTATCGTGTCAATGGGAATTACCATGGATTGACCCAACCTAACTCGTTTTTAATTTCGTGTCATAAACGGGTTGACTCAATAATGACCAGATAAATTTTAGGTCGTGTCATAATATGTTAATTTCGTGTCGTATTCGTATTGTGTTATCGAATCGTGTCAAAAATTGTCAGCCCTACCTGTGGCAAAGTGCCCTCGGCGAGCTCCTTAGGTGGTGAGATGCCTGGCAACTTGCTGCCTTTGTTGCTTCATTACTAGTTCAATCCGCTCTACGTCCGATTTTGCTCCGCATCATCCAAAGCCCTAAACACACATAAATATATATTGACAAAGGTTGAAATATATTATTTAAACACCTAAACATTCATTAAGTGAGCTTACAATATTAGAAAGATCAATCGAGAATACGCTCACACAAAATACTAATTTCAAAAGGAATTAAATTAAAACCCTAATTTTAAACCTAAACACTCAAATATATAAGATAACTTAAAAAACATTAATTAAATACTAAAACTCACATCAAACAACATAAAATTAAGGATGCATGACAACACACACATAAATACTAAAATTGCTTGAAACCGTGACAAAACCGTTCTAATTTGACCATGAAAAATCCTATTTTCGTAGGGTTATTAGTGTGACTCCAGTCCAGATGTCTGGAACCTGTATGAACTTAAATGAGGTCAATCAAGCCGCTGAAAAAGTATTCCAAGAGGTTTTGGGCTGTAGATGGAAAATTATGAAAAGGCTTTGTTTATGGACTCTGACACCGACAACTAGGGCTATAAACGGGTCGTCTCTTGTCGGATCTGGCATATCCAGACCCGGATCCGTTAATATTACTAGTTCCGGATCCGGATCCGGATTTCGGGTCTTGTCGGATCCGGATCCGGGTCGGGTCTTAATAATTTTTTTAAAAATTATATGTAAAACTATTACAATTTATCAAATTTTCTTTTTTTTTTAATTATACAAAAGTATTGAGTTCACAATTAATATTTATGCATGTATTTTATATTAAATATAAATTACATGGGCAATTTACACAACATATATGTATATATACATATAAAATAACACTAATATACAATAATTTTATTATATATTAAATATTTTAATCGGATCCGGGTCATAATCGGATCGGAACACCAAGATGCAGATCCGACCCGTTTATTATAATAGCTAAACTGGTCCGGATCGGATCCGGGTAATCGGAATTTGTCATAGATCCAGACCCGGATAAACGGGTCCGGATCGGGTCGGGTCCGGGTCTAGACCCGACCCATTGACAGGCCTACCGACAACCGGTTGGCGAGGTTTAACATGCATATGTGCGTTTTATCATCAATATTTTTTAGCGACGACCACTATGTAAGAGTTAGGTACTATTCAAAAGCTAGTCTCTTACGGAAAATGTGATTGTTTGGTTCACTTGGAATATATCGATTTATATTTATGATCCTTAGATTTTTGGCATTAATGAGATACCCAAACTAAATTGTTTGAATGCCATATTTGTTTAATAAATCTTAAGTGAGAAACTTCTTTTAAGTAAATCCTTTTAAGATAATCAATATTTAAATATCCCAAAAGCATTCTGTGAAATATAAATTCAACAAAAGCATTTTTTGTTAAGAATTTTTGTAGATTAAAGTTCAAAATTATGAGTCTTGTCATGAGATCACTTCATTCGAACCTATTTTATAAGCACAATACTATTTAGAAATTCGCTTAACCAAATTTAACAGTCAATTAATTGAAGTCAAAAATAGCATGGTCTTTTTGAATTCAGTTAACTAATTAACCAATTTCATTAATAGAAAATAACACTTCTTTATGTATTTTTATATATCAATAACATGTCAACTATATATTGTGATTATAGAATGTAATTATAAGTGTAACAAAACATAAAAAAAAATGTCATTATATCTTTTATATGTTAAGTAACTTGACAAAGCTAGAATTAGATTCTAGGAGGAGAGAGAAAGTAGAAGAACTGAGTATCAAGAGTGTTTTATTATCTGAGTTTTGATCCTCTTTTAGTAGCACCCAAGCAAAAGTTAATGACACCCCTATTTATAGATATGCATGAGGAGGCATGAGGCTATCACTATACTAGCTCAATTGAGGCTAAATTACATAATTGCCCTTAATAAGGCTGCCACGTAGACACTTCTAGAACAATTTAGCGAAGATGCTATGTGTCACTAATCAACATCATCAATAGTCCCCTCGGCTTGGTGCTGAGCCTCGCGGCAAGGGCCAAGCCGAAAATGACTGTTCGCAGTCCTAGACGATGACAACAAAACCTTTTATACCGAACCGAGGTGCAGAATTTCGGAGCACTCTCATATCTGCCCTTGCCGATCTGAGGCCATAACAACCCTTGGGATCCTCGGCAATGCGTAACTACAACATTAACTCATGGGTGAAGTTTCGCTAAGTCCCCATGCATTGAATTTTTATTTATTGCACTGCATTATTCGCTCCAATTTTGCTGCAAAACGCCTCGCTTTTCACGCCATAACGCCTCGCTTTTCTTGCCATAATGCCTCGCTTTTCCCGCCTAAACGCCTTTTTTTATTTCAAAACTTTCAGTTTTTCCCCCCAGATCCATTGAATATTCTAGAATGTTGTTCCCCTATTTACACCCCCATTCTCCCCCAAATATTTTTTCTTTCCCTTACTCATTTTACCTCATTCCTCCAACTTACACTACTTCCTTCCTTCCTTCAACTCCTCATTCACTCCACACTCTCTTTCGTTCTTTTACTCCCTAAAATCTCACATACTCTCCCTCCTTCACCATCATCCTCCTGCTCCCCTTTCCTCCGGCTTCAACTGTTGCTGACCTTCGATCATTGCTCAACGCCACCACCGGACACCACTAGAAGTCCCCCAAAAATTTCACATGCCTTCCAAATAGAAGACCATGGCCGGTACGTTCACTCCCACCTCTCTCATTAGTGTTGGTCCCAAAGCAACCTAAGAGGAGGGTTGAATTAGATTTCTAAAAATACTTTTTGAAATATTGATCTTATCAATATTTTTCCAATAATAATTGATATGATAAAATTAATGAAACAATTTGATAGTAAAGTAAGAAAGAGATGGAATAGAACAACCAATACTGTCAAGCTAACAAGCTTGAAGTATTAAAACACTAGAAAGTTTCACACACTTGGTGAACCAATGATCTTTACAAAGTAGGGAGATTGTTGCTCACACTAAAACTCTTTTAGTTGAGCCAAGAATTTTACTCACAACCTAACTTTCGTACACGATTATTACTCCACTCAAAGTTGAATTGCACTCTAAACTGCACACTAATACAACAAAGCACTATAGCCAATTTGTACATACAATTGCTCTTTTCTAAGGCTTGTATTCAATGTATTAGATCATCTTTACAAAATATCAAAGCAGTTATTTATAAGAGCAATAAATGGTGGTTGCAACTACTTCCTAAGGGCTAAATAATAAATGCACAAAAAGTAGCCGTTGGGGTTTCGGACGTCCGAGGTAGATGGGATGCGTCTGACACAGCGTTCGGTCTTCATGCAGTTGGTGAAGAACTTCGTTCGGACGTTCGTGCTATGCATTCGTTCTATCGTTCGATAGAGGTTTCAGACGGTCATGTTCGTCCGTTTGAAGAAGCAGTAGGATTCTTCTTTCTATCTGTTCATTCGAACGGTGGAATGCGTCCGAGATGCTTGACACAGTTCGGACGGTACGGTGCGTCCGAAAATCCTTTCTTAGCAAAACAAATAACAGACCTGCAAAAACTTGTTTACTGATTTAAGTGTTTTTGTCATCATCAAAATAAGGTTTGGAAAACATCAATCTCTCCCTTTTTGATGATGACAAACCTTCATAGGGTAATTATGCACAAACAATCAGATATAACTAATCATTTCGCAATATAGATGACTACTACTCCCCCTTTTGACATCATCAAACAAAGCTCCCCCTGAGAACGTTCAAGTATTCAATAGAAATGCATAAACAAAAGCTCAAATATTCAACTCAAATATTTAACAGTACTTAGTTCAAGTATTCAACAAAAATGCATAAAAACTCAAATATTCAACTCAAATATTTAACAGTACTTAGTTCAAGGGAATACATAGAAGGGTAAATCTGAGATCAGTCCTAACTAAAAAATAGAGAAATGCTAAAAACTAAAAACAGATGTCAAAGGAACTTTCGAGTCATTTTTCTTCTTGAAGCGCTTTTCAGTCTTTTGGAATTTTGAAGGAGCATCTTCATTAGTGGCCTCACTGTCTTTCTCTTCTCCAGTGTGGCGTTGCATGATGAAATCGAACGTGTCGTCAATATCCTCATCGTCACCTTCATCTTCATTGGCAGCAACTTGAGTATTGGCATCTTCTTCGTCGTCCTCACGAACAACCCCATCTTCAGCATTGTCATCACTGTTGGAAGATGAGTCAAGTGGATATTGTGATTGAAGGTTAGCAAATTGAACCTGAGCCGAAGCAGACATGCCTAGGCTGAGGGCCTCTTGGAGAATCACCTAACGAGTTTCAAGTCGCTTTAACTTACAATTAGTGCGACATTGAAATGAACTGACTTGAGTGCTCAGAGAGGTGACGAAGGCCACAGATACGAGAAAGTGAGGGTTCAGAGGTAGATGGATGAGAATCATGGAATGGTGGGGATGTTTGAGGAGGAGGAGAATATGGAATAGCCAAACCAGAGGTGGATGCTTGGGATTTTGAACGTTCAATATCAAAAGCGGCCTTGGTTAACCATTGATCGTTGAAGAAATAGAGGCCTTTTCGTTCAATATAAGATTTGTTGAAATAAGGGGGAAATTATTTGTTGCCGCTGAAAGGAACATCGAGGAAATCAAAAATTTTGGTGAGGAATTTTCCAAAAAGGTAATGTTTTTTCGGGTATTAGTAAGGAAGAGTTCCCACAGGGAGCAAAAGAGATACCCAAAGTCAAGAGGAATGCCCTTGAAAACACAAAAAGTAAAGCTGCATTTTTCCGGGCTCAGTACGATGCCCGTCGGTTGGCAATAATAGATTCGTGACAAGAGTGTATAGCATGTTTAGTTTAGGAGTTAGCAATGTGGTTTTGGCTTCCGAGCCCTGTTTGATTAATTGATGTTAAAAATAGCCCTAATCTCATCAATGCCAAATCGAGTATCAATAGCGGGCAATTTATCTAAAGAAAAGAAATAGGAGAAATCATGCAGATTTGAGACTTCACATTAAAAAATAGTGTTGATGATGTTAGAAGAAATCTCTAGTATTGGTCCTGTTTACACCAGAAATTAAAGTGCGAACAGTGGGGCCTTTCCGAAGATTGGCGGTGAATTGAAGCACCATGTCATGATACACGGGTAAATCAGTATGCACTAGGTGACCCAATTTTGTTTTTCAAAGCATGATTTGACAATGGGAAGATTGTACTCATAAAAAAACTCTGAGATACAGGACGTTGAACGATTATAGATTTACTTAGAAGAGATGTACACCGTTCAGATGCCTTGGCATCAATGAATTTTGGTAATGTTGGATTTGAGGAGACTTTGGATTAGCAGACGATTCTCCATGCACTGGAGCTTTCCTTTTTGTTTTTCATCCATGATTTGCTGTAGAAAGAACTTCCGTGGGATTAAACCATTGTGAAGGAAGGGAAGGAAGTGAAGGAAAAATTTGATTTTTTTTTAAAGATTCTCCTCAAGAAGTTGATGAAATGAGATGGTAGACAAGGGAAATTAGATATGATAATGGTGAGAAATACTTTTGAGAAGAGAATTTTCCAATCAATTTATGGAGAAAGGGAAGGAATTTGGAGGAGATGTTGAAGGAAAAAATTTTGCCAGAGGATTTCGTGGGTTAGGTTGAGTCCAAAATGGGGAAGATGGACGGTTTTAATCAAACAGAAAGACCGTTCTGACGGCTGAACGTTTGGTGTGCGTCCGATGAAGCGTCCGAAAGCTGATGAACGGACAGCTGATGGAAGAGCCAATAGTCCGATGTTCTTTCGGACGATGGTATGCGTCCGAAAGAATTCCAGGGAGTTAGTGAAGAAAATGAATATCGTTCGGACGATTATGACCGTCGAGGCAGATAGGAAGTTTTCGGACGATACAGAGCATCCGAAAGATAGTGTTGTTCGGACGATCTAGTGCGTCCGAACGAAGACACTATGCCAAATTGATCTATAAAATCTCCAAACATTTTCTGAGAGATTCAAAGCAATCTAGAGCCAAGGGTTTTGTAAAAATATCAGCCAGTTGATCTGAAGCTTGCATGAAATCAACACGAATTTCCTTTTTACAAACAAGATCTCTAATAAAATTATGCTTAACATCAATGTGTTTGGTTCTAGAGTGCATAACAGGATTTTTTGTGAGATTAATTGTATTAGTGTTATCACACTTTATAGGCACACAATCAAAAATTACATTTGTAATCTACAGAGTATGTTTCATAGAAAGAAGTTGAGCACAACAATTTCCAGCAGCAATGTATTCGGCTTCAGCTGTAGAAAGAGAAATAGAATTTTATTTTTTGCTAAGCCATGACAGACAATTTCCCAGAAAATGACACATACCACTGGTACTTTTTGAATCAATTTTACTATTTGTAAGATAATCAAATATGTATAAGAAATGTAGAGAACTTGGGATACCACAAACCAAAATTCATTGTACCCTTTAGATATCTAAAAATTCTTTTAACAGCTATCAAGTGCGATTCTTTGGGGTAAGATTGAAATCTAGCACATAAACAGACAGCAAACATGATATCTGGTCTACTGGCTATTAAGTAAAGTAGGCTTTCGATCATACCTCTATAGTGTTTTTCATCAACACCATTACTTCCTTCGTCTATTATCAAGTTTGGTTGAAGTGCACATAGGCGTACCAACTTGTTTGCAATCTTCCATTCCAAATCGTTTGAGTAGCTCCTTTGTTTACTTGATTTGTGTAATAAACATTCCTTCCTTTGTTTGGTGAATTTGTAGTCCGAGGAAAAATTGTAACTTGCCCATCATACTCATCTCAAACTCTTTTTGCATTAAATGTGAAAAGTCCTTGCGCAAACTTTCATTAGTTGCTCCAAAAATAATATCATCAACATAAATTTGAACAATTAACAAATACTCCATTTAAATCTATTTTTGTAAAAAGAGTGGTGTCAACTACACCTCTTTTGAATCCATTTTCTATCAAGAAACCATTTAATCTTTCATACCAAGCTCTTGGAGCTTGTTTCAAACCATATAAAGCTTTGGAGAGTTTGAAAACATAATTTGGAAGATTTTTATTTTCAAAGCCCGGAGGTTGTTCAACGAAAACTTCTTGATCAATAAAATCATTTATAAAATGCACTTTTGACATCCATTTGAAATAATTTGAAATCATTGAAACATACAAATGCGAGAAACATGCAAATGGATTCTAATCTAGCCACGGGTGCAAAGGTTTTATCAAAGTCAATACCTTTTTCTTGTGCATAAGATTTTGCAACAAGTCTAGCTTAATTTCAAGATGAATTTCAACTTTGTCATTTTATTTGTTTCTAAATACCCGTTTAGTTCAAATAACGGGATGAGAAGATGGTCTTTCAACCAAGGTCCATACGTTATTTTTCTCAAATTGACTAAGTAGAATCATCTTGCATGGCATTAACCCAAGATTCATCACATAAAGCAACATCTACATGTTTAAGTTCAATGTGAGAAAGTAATGCACAATTACAATTCAAAAGTTTATGAGAATGAGTAATTACCCCATCAGATAGATCACCTATGATTAAATCTTGAGGCTGACTAGAGAAGAATCTCCAAGCTTTCGGAAGATCTTTTGGAGTATCCTCATTCTTTTCATCATCTATTTGATGGTTGTTGACATCATTGCTTGATGTGATCTCTTGATGATCTTCATGAATAACGAGCTTTTTGAGCTCCTTTAGAATACCTACATCTTCATTTTCACATAAATTCTTTGAGATAACATCATTAGTTTCATCAAATGTAACATGCACAACTTCTTCAATCAAGAGCGTTCTTCTATTGTAAACTCGGTATGCTTTCTTGTCACTAGAATATCCTAGAAAATTCCTTAATCCGATTTTTTGTCAAATTTTCTAAGGTTTTCTTTGATTTTTAAAATACTAAATATTTGCAACCAAAAATTTTGAAATAGCTCACAACGGGTTTTTTTACAAAAAAAGAGTTCATAAGGAGTTTTGTTTAAAGAGGATCTTAATAAAACTCGATTCATGGCGTAACAAGCCGTGTTAATCGCTTCGGCCCAAAAGTATTGTGGTAAGTTGCATTCACTAATCATAGTTCTAGCAGTTTCTAGAAGAGTCCTATTTTTCCTTTCGACAACACCATTTTGTTGAGGGACTCTAACAACCGAAAATCTCATAAAAAATACCGTTGTGATCACAAAAGTCGGGAAAATCTCCAAATTTAAATTCGGCACCACTGTCACTTCTTAAACGAATGATTTTTAAATTCAATAAATTTTTAATTTTGAAAAACAATTTTACAAATTTTTCAAAAGCCTCATTTTTGTGTACAAGAAATAATGTCCAAGTATACCTAGAATAGTCATCTACAATAACAAAGGCATATTTGCAACCACCAAGACTAGCATATTGAGTAGGTCCAAATAGAAAGTCTAAATGCAACAATTCTAAAGGTTTATAAGTAGACACAAAATTCTTTGGTTTAAAAGAAACTTTGACTTGTTTACCAAATTAGCATGCATCACAAATTTTATTTTTCAAAAATTTTAGTTTTGGCAAACGTCTTACCAAATCCTTCTTAGCAAGTTTTTCAATCAAATCCATATTAAAATGACAAAGTCTTCTATGCCAAAGCCAATCCGAACTAACATGGAAGCGGTAAGACATTTTACATTGTTATTGCTAATTTTATCAAGATGAATCACATAAACATGATTGTGCCTAGTTGAATAAAACAACATGATTTTTATCAAGGATAAGACATTCATGCTTGGTAAAAAATACATATAAATTTTTTTCACAAAGTTGACTAACACTTAATAAATTATGGTTCAAATTATCAACAAGAAGCACATTCTTAGTCAAGGTTTCACCATTTTTACCTACATTACTAATGCCGATTGATTTTTCTTTATTGTTATCTCCAAATGTAACGTTTTCCACTATTTTTGGATATGAGATTTGTGAAGAGAGAAGCATCACCCGTCATGTGCCTTGAACATCCACTATCTATGAACCACTTAGCATTGTTGGTGATGTTAAGTACCTACACATTAAATCAATTGATAACTTTTGGTAGCCACATTTTCTTGGGTCCATTTGAGGTAGTGAAATTGGTATCAATCCATACAACTTTCATTCCAAATTTTTCATTCTTCTTGACATAACACATATTTTATTAACATGTCCATGTTGTTGGCAATATCTACAAATAATATTTTTATTTTCATATAAAGATGATTTTGATTTTACAAAACATAAGTCATCCCTTCTAAACATGATGAAATTTTTGTTGATTAATACATTTCTATTTCTTTTCAAATCAACAACATTTCTTTCTTTGTAGTAAAGAGAACATTCAAATCATCCATTCTTTTCTTCAAGGAGGCTTGTTCTTCCTTGACCTTTGATCTCACATGCATTCTTTTCTTCAAGTTGATCACAATTTTCTTGTGATAGCCTATTATTTTCATTCACAAGTTTAGAGTTAGCATTCAATAGAGCATTTGATTTTTTGATTAACTCCGTATTTCTAGCATATGATTCCTTTAAACTCTCATGCAATTTAAAAATGAAAGCTTCAAGATCATCTTCATCATTAGAGTCATTAGAGTCATATCTAGAATTTATCTCATCATCTCTAATTGTTGCCATAAAGGCCATTTGTGCCGACTCCATTTCTTCTTCAACTTCTCCTTCGAAGTTGCAATCATCCCATGTGATTTGAAAGTTATTCAATCTAGGTTTTCTTCCTTCCTTCTTTTTCTTGGAAGGGCACTCATTTGCAAAGTGTCCGAGTTGATCGCATTCAAAACATTTTTCGTTTTGCTTCTTCATTTCAAGCCTTGTCTTTCCTTTGAAATTATTTGAATTTGTAGGTCCGCTTCTTCTCATTCTTCGTTTGTTGATGTAATGTTTAAGAAATCCTTTGATGATGAGTGCTAAGATCTCCTTATACTCAAGATTTGTCTCTAGATTGATGATGAGCTGTTACTCATCATCTCTTCTTGAAGGTCTTTATTGATACACTTCTTATGCTTTTTCATCATGAACTACTTTGGCCTTCAACTTCAATTCATAAGATGTAAGAGAATTGATTGCGATTCAATAGGCATTGAATTTAAATTCTTGGCTTCCTCTATAGCAATTGTTTTGGCATCCCATTCTTTGGAGAGAGAATTTAGGATTTTTCTATTTTTTTCACCCAAAGAATACTCCTTACCCAAGGCTTCAAGATCCTTAATGATGTCATTGAATCTACAATATATTTTGTCAATATTTTCATGTGGTTCCATTTTGAAGGATTCATACTTGGCAACAAGTAAGGATTTCTTTTGCTCACGAAAATCGTCACTCCCTTCATGGATTTTCTTCAATTTATCCCATATTGCTTTAGCTGAAATGCATCCCTTCACACGAGTTGATTCATTTGCATCCAAGGCGTTATATAGCACATTCATGACTTTTGCATTTAATGTCAAGTTCGCCTTGTCTTGTGGAGTAGCTCATCCCTTGTCTTTTCTCTTATTCTATTTGTGTGATCATCAATGATAAATGGACCTTCATTAACAACATACCACAAGTCAATGTCAATAGATTGCAAAAAGATTTTCATCCTATCTCTTCAGCTAATAAAATTTGCCCCATTAAACATAGGGGGCCTAGTAACAGATTGACTCTAAAAAAATAGAGCATTGTTGGTTGCCATAATAGTTCTTTTCTCAAAAGCAATTTGAGCAATGAAATGTGACCAATCTCTGATACACATTAAATGCTCATTTAAAAGACTGTCTCTAAGACACATGAATTAGGTTCTAAAAATACTTTTTGAAATATTGATCTTATCAATATTTTTCCAATAATAATTGATATAATAAAATTAATGAAACAGTAAAGTAAAGAAAGAGATGGAATAAAACAGCCAATACTTTCAAGCTAACAAGTTTGAAGTATTAAAACACTAGAAAGTTTCACACACTTGGTGAGCCAATGATCTTTACAAAGTAGGGAGATTCTTGCTCACACTAAACCTCTTTTAGTTGAGCCAAGAATTTTACTCACAACCTCATTTTCGTACAAGATTATTACTTCACTCAAAGTTGAATTGCACTCTAAACTGCACATTAATACAACAAAGCACTATAGCCAATTTGTACCAAAATTGCTCTTTTCTAAGGCTTGTATTCAATGTATTAGATAATCTTTACAGAATATCAAAGTAATTATTTATATGAGCAATAAATGGTGGTTGCAACTACTTCCTAAGGGCTAAATAATAAATGCACAAAAAGTAGCCGTTGGGGTTTCGGACGTCTGAGATAGATGGGATGCATCCGACACAACGTCCGATCTTCATGCAGTTGGTGAAGAACTTTGTTCGGACGTCCGTGCATGCGTCCGTTCCATCGTCTGATAGAGGCTTCAGACGGTCATGTTCGTCCGTTTGGAGAAGCAGTAGGATCGGTCTTTTTTCTGTCTGTTAGTTCGGATGGTGGAATGCGTCTGAGAAGCTTGACATAGTTCGGACGGTATGGTGCGTCCGAAAACCCTATCTTAGCTAAACAAATAACAAACTTGCAAAAACTTATTTACAGAGTTAAGTGTTTATGTCATCATCAAAATAAGGTTTGGAAAACATCAATTAGCACACTCATTCCCCCTTCCCCCGTAGACGCCATTGATAGAATGTTAATCCTTTTGACGAAGCTCTTCTGGCAGCAGTGCCACTAAATTTTCTCCCCGATCCTCTCTTTGCCGAACCTCCTCAGAACGACCACCCTAACCTCCAAACACAAGATGTATCAAACTTTCTCGACCCCGAGGATATCAAAATACTTAGGGATAGATGTCGTTTTCCTAAGAACGTGCACATCAAACTCCCTACCCCCGAGAATCGAGGCCATCTGCCTCTTCCTGGTTACTTAATAGTTTACCGGAAGCATCTCGAGGTGGGGCTGAGGCTCCTAATAGCACCGCTCCTTACATCCACCTTTCCAACCACTAGGTTATTAGCATATCCCAGCTGACCCCAAACGTACTTCGTCTCGTTGTCGGCTTCTCCTTTCTGTGTGGATTACACAACATCCCCTTTCTTTAGACAACTTTGGGATGATGCTAAAATTATCCCTTACAAAGGGATTCTTTTACATTTCTCCCCGAACCTCGAGCAAACAGCTCACTTCGGGTAACCCTTCATCCATTCACAACTGAAAAAAGTCATTTTTCTTTATCCGATACCTCGACCCTCCAATGCCTCGGGGCCCATGAAACCTTATCAAAGAAAACCTTAAAACCAAAAATGCCTCTCTCCTGGACTCCATACACGCCCGGAGGCTCTTAGAATCCAACCTCAGAATAAACTTCAACAACCAACCTACCATCCTATCCAACAACATCCTTTCCTGGGAGTGACTGTTTCCCACCCATGACATCCTCCAAAGCTACGACCCACAACAAGGTCATCGTATTTTTTTTTTACTGACTTTTTGTCTTCTACAGAACTCGGAACATTTCTCAGGGGGCTACTGTCTGCCATGTCTGCTATAGGTGCAGGCATTTCCAACCAGCCATCTTCATCAACAAGCGAATCCTCATCCGCCACCATCAACACACCTTCGGGGAGTGCTGATGCCACACCCTCAACTTTTGCACCCCTGATCAAACCGAGTCAGTAGCTCCCCGGAGAAACCAGCCAGTGAGGTAACTCTGGCTCTTCGGCCCACCGAACCCGAGCTGACTCGGGTTACAAGGAAAAGGACAAGGGAGGCTGCTGGCCTCAGGGAGGGTCGTTCTTCGGCAATGACCATCTCTTTCGCGTCATCGCCTCGAGGCCCTCTATTCTAGTGGCGAGGGTAAGGACCCCAGGGACAGCTTCTGGAAATGTCCCTTTCTCAAAATAACTCATCACCTGTTATGGTAAGGACTGCTGAGCCTCATTCACTCCCACTCCTTATTCTTTCTTCCCAATCGAGAACTGACACTTTACTTTTTTTAAGGTGATAGAAAATACATCTCCCGAGAAGGAGAGGAAATCTGCAGGGTCACAGGATGTGTCCTGGGGTCGACTGTCCGTCAACTCTCGTCCAGTTCCTGTCACCTCATGGAGCACTGATCTTCGACCCACCCCGCCGATCGACATAAACAATCGGGCTCAATTCTCGTGGGTGGCTCGTGAGCAGGCGAAGATGGTGGCTTTGCCTCAGGATCTAGCCTACGTTAAGAGGGTCACCCCTCAACAGAGGTTAGATGAGCTTCACTTTAGCCTGATGAAGTTAAATCTGACTAACCCTTCTTGAAATTTCAATTTTTTGCACCTCATACTTCAACTCATACTTTTGCTCTTTTGCAGGCTATAACAATCTTGCCCGCGTATTGCCGATTGGGAGTCTCCCTTCAACTCCGTCGTTAACTCCATGTAGCAGGGGTTGGCTCACGCCAAATCTGGCGTGGATCAGGCACACAAGGAGGCTGTTAAAGACAACGAGATGAAATGCAATATTGAGGCGGGCAAAAAAATAAGATGATGTGGAAGGCCAAGCTGACTGAGGTGAGGGACAAGCTTCGCCAAGCCGAGCTAGAAAAGAAGACCCTCGAAGTGGACATCGGCAATCTTGACAAGAAGATCGCAGATCTAGAGCAAAGGGTTCTTCAAATTCAAGAAGAAGCTCAGCTGGATGAGGTGTTCGCTTCTCACAGGTGGATGCGGATCGAAGGCAGAAACCAATCATTGGCTTTGGTCGAAGCAGACGCAATGCTGAAGGAGATTACGAAGAAGGTCTTCTCCATGGGATTCACACTGGCTTGTGACATATAGATGGTGAAGAATCTTGATTTGTACGAGGGGCTGCCATATGACGCTTCTGTTACCAAGGAGGTCATTAATGGCTTAGAGGCTCAATTTAAAGCACCCGTTCTAATTCCTGGAACTTCTGAAGCAACTTTGCTGATCCAGCGTGCAAACCCCGAAGCTGAGTCTGAGCCTGTGAATCAAGCTTCCACTTCCTCTGCCGAGCCTTCCACTTATGCTGCACACTGGCTAATGTAATTTTGTTGTAATAGTTAGAAACTTTTTTATGTAATAGTTAGGATTTCTCAATGAAAATCTCAAGTTTTGATTAATTTGTCTTCTCGACAAGAGCCTCGACTTTTCTTTACTTCTGGTCTTTAACTGCTTTTCAATTTCTTTATCTCCTACATTCAAAGCAAAAGTTTCATGATAAAAATAAATAATAAGCTTATAACACTTAGGAATATCAGCATAAAATATTGTCTAAATTTTCCTTTCACTTTGAACTTAGGCCTTATTTAGACCTTTCCGAGCTGAGACAGAAGAATTAAGCTTAACTCCTTATATTTGCCTTAGCCATTTAATTTGAATCAGACCCTCCAAGGTACAAGGTATAATGTTTTGCTTGAGTAGGGCTATCAAGCCTCTTTGAGGATCGGATCCTCTCAAATTCATTTTGTTTGGAGGGGGCCTCCAAGTCTCTGCCCTTTAGGGGGGACTGCTAAGCCTCGGCTCCCAATATTTGCTTTTACGATCCTGGAACTGGATCCGAACCTCTGAGAGTTGGAACAGCTCGAACTCGTTTTGTGCTTGAACCAAGCCTCTGAGGGTTGGTGCACCTTTGTTTTTGCTTGGGGGGCTACTAAGCCTCTGCCCTTGAGGGGGGACTGCTAAGCCTCAACCCTGAATCATTTGCTTTTGCGTTGAACTTGATCCGAACCTATGAGGGTTGGAGCAGCTCAAATTTGTTTTGTGCTTTGACCGAACCTCAGAGGGTTGACGCAACTTGATTTTGCTTGGAGGGGCTACTAAGCCTCTGCCCTTGAGGGGGAGTGATAAGGCTCAGCCCTCAATCATTTGCTTTTGTGTTGAACTTGATCCGAACCTCTAAGGGTTGGAGCAGCTCCAATTTATTTTTTGCTTTGACTGAACCTCTGAGGGTTGGCACAGCTTGATGTTGTTTGGGAGGGCTACTAAGCCTCTACCCTTGAGGGGGACTGCTATGCCTCAGCCTTCAATCCTTTGCTTTTCTATTGAACTGGATCCGAACCTACTGAGGGTTGAAGCAGCTCGAACATCTGTCCTTTGAGAAGGGACTTTCATTACATTCCTTGATAATATTTCTTCAAATTTACAATGTTCCACATTTTGGGAACAGGATCCCCTCTCATGTCAACCAACTTGTAATAGCCCGAGGTGTGAGCTTCTATTACACGATAGGTTTCCTCCCAGTTTGGATTTAACTTTTTAGTCCCTTCTACACGGCTTGCTTCATTCTTCTGAAGCACCAAGTCTTCTGGCCGCAGATACCGATGCCTGACCCTGGCGTTGTAGTGTTTAGCTATGACTTGCTTGTACCTGGCTTCCCGGATGGATGCATCCAATCTCTGTTCCACAAGTAGATCCAGGTTAGCTCGCAGGGCCTCATCATTGAATTCCAAAGCATACAAGGACATTCGAGCAGAAGATAGCCCAAAATTTGCAGGGAAACAGCCTCAGACCCGTAAGTCAAGCTGAACGGAGTGTTTCCGTTAGCCGTTCGAGGCATGGTCCTGTATGCCCATAGCAGACACTAGGCAATTCCTCAATCCAAGCGCCCTTGACTCGTTCAAGTTGAGTCTTGAGCCCCATCAATAAGGTTCGTTACATACTTCAGTTTGTCCATTTTCTTGTGGATGGGCGACCGAGGTGAAGTGTTGTTTGATGCTGAGGTTAGCGCAGAAGCTCTTGAAAGGCACCCCTTCAAATTGCTTCCCATTATCAGAAATGAGCATAGCAGGGATACCGAACAGGCAAACAATGCTTTTCCAAAATAATTTTTCTATTGATTTTCCTGAGATTGTAGCAGGGGCTCGGCCTCAATCCACTTGGTGAAGTAGTCAACCGCCACTACTAAGAACTCAAGCTTGCCTATTCCTCTGGGAAGTGGGCATAAAATGTCAATTCCTCACTAAGCAAATGGCCATGGGTTTTGAATAGGAACCATGTCCGAGCCGAATTTTCGGGTTATTGGCGCATGTATTTGACATTGATGACACCCCCGTACCAAGGTGTTTGCGTTAGAGTGTAGCAGGTCGCCCAGTAGTATCCAGTCAACAAGACTTTACGAGCTAAATTCTGAGAACCGACGTGACTTTCGTATATGCCCTCGTGCACCTCTCGTAAAACATAGTTAGCTTCGGAGGCGTGAGGCACCTCAACAGGTGGCACAAGTACATTTTTTTATACAAGATTCCGTCAATAAGCGTATACTTGGCGGCTCTATACTTGATATTTCTAGTTTCGGTCGGATCCTCTGGGTGGTTCTTATTATTCAAATAATTTATTATGAGTTCCATCCAACCGAGGTCTGGTTGGATACAAGAGATTCTTTTAGAGAAGTCAACAGACCTGCACTTTCTTAGTTCTACCAAAATCTCTTTCGTTAAATATGAGTATATTGCCGAGGCTAGTTTCGACAGAGCATCAGCATATTTGTTTCTTGTTCGGGCAATCTTAATGATGTCCACCTTTTCAAATTTTTCAATCCAACTTTTAACCTCGGTTAGGTACCTTTTCAAAATCAAGCCTCGAGCCTCGATTAATAATTTCCCAAGCTTTGATTCACAACCAGCTGAGAATCTGAATGTATCTTTAAGGTTTGGGCTCCTATCTGGTGGGCCATTTTCATCCCACAGATGAGGGCCTCGTACTCAGCATCATTGTTTGTTGCTGGGAATCCAAACCTTAGGCATAAGTGAGATAATCCCCTTCAGGGGACAGGATTATTTTCCCCTGCTCCGGATTCACACGAAACTCCGTCAACATAAAGCTCCCATGTGAGATCCTCTCTCATTTTTTGTTCTTTTGCTGGATCAATCACCATAATTAGGTCAACCTTCTCGATGTCACAGCTTTCTGCAATGAATTTGCGAAGGCCTGTGCTTTGATTGCTGTCCGATACCTGAATTCTATGTCAAACTCGAACAGCTCTACAAACCACTTTAGCATTCTGCCCGAAGCATCTGGCTTGCTTAAGATATTTTTCAAAGGAAGTTGGTCAAAATAATTATATTGTGGCCATGAAAATAAGGTCTTAACTTTCGAGTAAACGATACCACCAATAAGAAGGCTGCCTTCTCGATAGGGATGTAGTTTCTTTCTGGACTTTGAAGCACTTTGCTTACAAAATAGACAGGGCATTGGTTGCCTTTTTCATCCTGCCTTAGTAGAACTGAGTTGACTGCCAATTCAGTGATTGAGATGTACAGGTATAACGGCTATCTTTTTGTGGATATGAGAGCTTCAGCAAATTGCCCAAGTATTCTTTAAGCTCTTCAAATACTTTTTGTCAAGCTTTTTCAGTCCATTGAAAGCCCTCAATCTTCTTTATGAGCCGGAAGAACGGCAACCCTCTTTCTGCTGATTTAGACAAGAATCGATTCAGGGCTACCATTTTACCGGTGAGTCTCTGAGCCTCCTTTATCGAGGTAGGAGTTGTCATATCAATTATGGCTTGCACCTTTTCAGGGTTTAAAACATTTTCTGGTGAGAGATAATGAATCCCAAGAATTTTCCCGAGGGGACCCCAAATGTACATTTTTTAGGATTCAGCCTCATTTGGATGGATTTTAATGTCTCAAATGTTTTCCTGAGATCTTCTAAGGTTTCTTCATAGGTTCGGCTCTTGACCACCATGTCATCAATGTATACCTCCATGTTTCGTCCTATTTGGGACTTGAAGGTTTTATTGACGAGGCGTTGATATGTAGCTCTGGCATTTTTGAGTCCAAAGGGCATCGTAGTGTAACAATACGTGCCTCGGTCAGTGATGAAAGAGGTTTTCTCTTTATCTTCTCTAGCCATGTATATTTGATGGTAGCCCTTGAATGCATCTAAAAGGTGCAAAATGTAAAATCTAACAAATAAATCTACTACCGTATCGATCCGGGGGTACGGGTAACTGTCCTTTGGACAGGCTTTATTAAGATCAGTAAAATCTTGGCACATTCGCCAGAGAAAAATCTTGCTTACACATCAAGGACTGGATTACAAAGCCAGGTGGGATACAATACTTCTCTAATCAATCTTGCCACTAAGAGTTTATCCACCTCAATTTCGATTATTAAATTGTGCTCTGGACCGAAGAGGCGCTTCTTCTGCTGCACTGATTTGTATGCCAGGTCCACTCTGAGTTTGTGCTCGATTATTTTCTGAGGGACGCACCGCATGTCTTCGACGGTCTAGGCAAACACGTCCTTATACTCAGCTAAAAGCCTGAAGAGAAGGGCTTTGAACTCTGCTGAGAGGATAGCACAGATCTTAATTTTCTTATCGAGGAGGCTCGGATCTAGTGGTACCTCCTCAATGGGGACCTCGTCTTGGGGCTCAATCTTTGCTTTGCCCTTCCCCTTTGGTTTGGGAGGCTCGGGGATTTCAGTATCGCTTCTCCGAGGGTCCACATTTTCTTCCCCTTTCCTTTGACTTGTCAAAGGCTCTTCGAGGCCATCCCAGGTGGATGAGGCATCAAAAGTTTGCAGGTAAGCCTTGTCAACAATGGACATCGTTTGCGATTGGGACCGCAAGGACATCATATAGCAGGTTCGGGCCTCCTGCTGGCTCCCAATGACTGTTTCCTCAGATCCATCCCTCAATATGAAGAATTTTATCCCAATATGGAAAATGGAGGAAAGTATTCTGTAGGTATATTGTGTGGGTCGACCAAGGATCATATTGTAAGAACTGTCCCTTTTGACGATGACGAAATTGGTCATCTCAATTCTGTGCTTCAGGAGAGTTCCAAGGCACAAGAGGAGCATTATCTGTCCCTTAGGCACGATCGAGTCTCTAGTGAAGCCAACCAAAGGGGTTTTAAAAGGCTTTATCAAAGAAGAATCCATGTGCATTTTGGCCTAGGCGTCCTAAAAAATTATGTCCGCCGAGCTTCCGGTGTCGACGGACAAGCGGTGCATTCATATCCAGCCACATTTACGTGAATTATCACAGGGTCATTGTGTGGCATTCGGCTAGGAACGGGATCCTTGAAAGTGTATCTGAGGCTCATGAATGGCTTCAGTCTCTTCTCCCTATCCTCGCCCAAAAGAATGTTCCAGGCATATTTTTTCCTAACATTGTTTGAATCCTCGGTGTGTTTATCACCCCATGGCTACACAGATCTGTTTGTCTTAGTTTGCAGGGAGATTGTTCCTGTTTTGGCCGCCTCGGTTCTGTTGACAAGGCGGGCGAGGTTGTGCCGAATTTCCTCGATTGGCAGCATTTCTTTGGAACTCTATAGCAGCTCGGCTGATGAACTGCTGCAGGTGTCCTTCTTGAATGGCTCTCTCGATTTTAACCTTCAGATGGTTGTAGGCCTCGGTATCATGTTGTGTTGACCATGAAAAGCGCAGTACTTTGCCCTGTCTCTTTTATCCGAGACTGACACCATTCGAGAGGGTGGCTCTAATAGGCCCAGATGCTATACCTGGTACAAAATTTCCCTCCTCAATGTATTGAGAGGTGTGAAGTCAGCATCTGGATGGCTGCTTGTTCGCGGGGGTTGGTTCCCGATATTGTTGCCCGGGTAGACCACTCGTTTCGCCAACGGTGTGGCTCTGGGATAGCTCAACCTATCTGTAACCCTCAACTTTTTAGAGGATGAGGGATCCAGAGTCTTCACCGGATCTTTTCTCTTTGTGTATACAAAGTTATCTTTTTGTCCTGTTTGACTCTTCGCCCCGTATGAACTCCGATACTCTTTCTAGGAGTTCAGAATAGGAGCTCGGCATCCTTTTGGCTAGCTCGGTGTTGAAGGTGCCTGGTCGGATGCCGCTGTAGAAAGCAGCCACCAGAATTCTTTCATCAATATTTTTGATTTGGACCACCTTATCATTGAAGCGGTCTACAAATTTATTAAGCGACTTATCGGACCTCTGCCAAATGTTCATGTGGTGCGACGTGTCCTTTTGCAATATTGATTTGTTCCAGAAGTGGCCAAGGAAGGACTTCGCCAGGTCATTGAAAGTGGCGATTGAGCTCATCGGCAGCTCCTGGAACCACTTCTGTGCCAAACCTCGAAGAGTGGTGGCAAACAACTTGCAGCGGGTCGCGTCACTGTAGCCATAAAGGCTAGTGATCACTACCATGTGCTGAAGGTGATCTGACGGATCAGATCCTCCCTTATCGTCTAAGTCTCGGTAGCTTGAATTGCATTGGAAGAGGTTCAATTTTGATAGAGATTGTGAATGGATCTCTATCAATCTCTGCCGTAGCAGGAGTATTCAGAAGTAAATTATTTTTCCTCAAAATCTCTTGAATCTTATTTTTGAGACTTTGCTCCTCTAGCTGTTTTAAAACAGCCGAGGAGGGTCCTCTTGAATCAGATTTTTTCGAGGAATGTGCACCGAATCTCTCATGCATTGGTAATTTCTCTGATCCACTCGTCGATGAGTGTGACTCATCAGTTTGTTCGTGCGAGCACGACTTTGTCAATTTGTGGTACAGGTTGGTTGGGCTCATAGTGTCAACCGGCTGTTTCCCACACCGTCGGCCAGGGACGCGTTGCTGTTCACCTTTGTGTCTGGCTATGTATATGGATCTACATAAAGAAGGAAAGGGACATCTCTCTCCTTTTTTGGGGAAAAAGAGAGAGGGAAGCGCTTGGATGGAGTTTGACTCTCGCGCTGCTCCACAAACGTTTGAAAAGACTCGAATGAAATGATCAGCAATGTATTTCAGGACATCATCTTGCTTTTGTTGAGTCTCGGCTGGTGTACCGACGTTTTCTGGCTCGTCGGTATGCACCACGAGGTGTTGATTGCTCGTCTCCGCTTCCTTGCTAGCAGTTCGGCGTGTTTCACGGTTCTTCATCCTCCTCAAAGCAAAAACAAACAACTCAGATGACTGAGAATTGATTGAAAGAGATGGAAACCTGTCGATTCCTGTAGATGGCGCCAAATGACAAAGTTAGAATTAGATTTTAGGAGGAGAGAGAAAGTAGAAGAACTGAGTATCAAGAGGACCCTTATTATCTGTCTCTTATAATCATAAGATTTATAGATATACATGAGGGGGCATCAGGCTATCACTATGCTAGCTCATCTGAAGCTAAATTACACAATTCTCCTTAATGAGACTGCCACATAGGCACTTTTAGAACAATTTAGGGAAGATGCTATGTGTCACTAATCAACATCATCATAACTATTTTCAAAGAATTTAAAATTATAAGAAAATAATAATATACAAATATCAAAGAAGTTGTTGAATTAAAATGTGTTTCACTGATAAACTAATGTTATTAGCTTTGCCTAAAAAATTGTTATTAACTTTAGTTCTTGAATTTAACTCATAATATTCTATATTCTTATGCATTTAATCACAGTTTTATACATAGTTGGTAGCATTTGTTATTCAATAACTTCTTATAATTACATCATAGTAGTCTTGTAATATTTACATTATTAATATTTATAACTTACATAATATTTTTTTTAAAAGAATATACAGTGGATCTCCACCTCAAACCCATGACCTAGGTTATAGGGAAGCGTAGTTTTACCATTTGAGTTACACTTTCTTGTTATAAGACTGATAGCTTACAAAATATTATATTATTATACAAAGTTATATGATTTGTTATTGAATTATTATTTATAAAATGAATATATAGTTTTACATATAGGTAGATAATTAATACTTGTAACTTATATAATATTAGTCTTTCATATAGTTTTTAGCTCTGGTTTATACTAATATTATTAATTAATGAAATATTACTCATAAAATGCATAGTATAGTCTTACACATAGGTAAAAGTTATTAATACTTATCACTTACATGATATTATAGTCTTATATGTAATTATATTATTAGTTATTAGACAATGAAGTGTAGTTTATGTGATAAGACGTTTTTCCTATAACTTATTAGTCATGGTTTGAGTCACTAGATAGTAGGATGAGATGTGGGCTTTTTAAAAAAAAAATATTGTTAATTATTAGATTATTCATTCATAATATATAACATAGTTTCACAAATAAGTAAGTTATTTAACATTACTGAATTCAGTTAAACAATGCTCTCCCCTCTCTCTACTTCCTAAACATTTCTTCATCTTCTTGATTCTTTTCTCATTGATCATGGATCCATCTTCAAAATCTTTTGCACAAGCTATTTAAACAGTAGTGCAGGAGGACCTTAGTAATGATTTTGATAAGCCTGTTGAAGGCTACAAGGGCGAACCAAGCATGATTCTACTTCTCAGAAGAGGAAGTAGAAGAACTGTCAAAGCCATTAAAATTTGCTCGCATTGGAAAATTTGATCATGGCAAGCCTAGCATGGAAGTGCTTCGAAAAAGCTTTCCCACCATTAGTTTCAAAGGAAAATTCTCATTGGGGCTATTAGATTACAGACATTTTGATCAATTTCAAATTAGAGGATAATTATTTGAGGTGTTATTTGAAGGGGACATGATTCATCGTGGCTTCCACATTAATCATGAAATGGACTTCTTTGTTCAGCTCAGATGTTGAGCCGATAGTGATGCCAGTTTGGATTTCATTCGATCAACTTCCTTTGTGTTTGTTTAAGAAATCATTATTTTTTTTTTTTTGCAAAGGCAGTTGGTAAGCTTCTTAAAATTGACATAGCCTCTGCAACTATGTCCAGGCCTAGTGTTACTTGTGTTTGCATAGAGGTGGATGTCTCCATGGTTTTTCCTTCCAGAATAAGGATAGAAATTGATGGAATAGGGAAAAATGGCAATCAATATCTTAAGATAACCTGCCTGCATATTGCTCTAAATGCTCAAAGCAAGGCCATGATCTTGCTGACTGTCTTTCATTGCAGCAAATGAAGAAGAAACATGACAAAGATCAAACCCTAGTAATTCAAAATGCAGCTGAAAAAGATGATGAAACTATTGGTAACAAGGTGCAAACCCTAGCAAACCAGAAACCTGTGACAGCTGGAGGATCTATTGGCCAAAAATCAGGGAAAACAGTTCAAATATGGCAACCAAAAGATACTTCAAATTCAATTGCTGATGCACGAGATAAGGGCCAGCAAATCTCGTCCAGCAGCCAACCAAATACTTTGAATCAGTTGAATGGCTTTACAGTTGGCATTCCTGAAAATTCTTCTAGTGCAATACCTTTCATGGGTCCAGTTTTTAACCCTATTCCAGAAAATTAGGAGAAACCAGCTAATGTAGACAATAATGATGACAAGATTAATGACATTACTGATGATTATGAAGAATAGGAAAATGACCAAGTGGCATTGGATATAGCCATTCAGCATGCTGAGAAAATAGAAACTACTACATATGCTTAGCACGCCATTACTCTTGATTCGGAAAAGAATAATCTAGATAATGAGGAGGATGGTGCTGGTGGGATGCTGCGAATAGGGATAACTATGGGAAACCAGTGGACAAGATTCCCAATTCTAATGATCTGATGCTTACAATCACTGATGATCAAGCACAGGTTTTTTATGCTTTTCAAGTAATATATGATCAGCAGGAAAAAACTACCCGTTCAGACTTGGATGTTATTGATGGTGTTGATATTGATAAGTCTGAATTGCTGACAGCAAGGAAGGAATTTTCAAGCCAGTTGAGTAAGAAATGTATTCCAAATGCTGACCAGTTTACCTTGGTTATTAAAAAAAAAGATGCAAAAGAAGAATTATGTGAAAAGCTCCTCCATTATAACTAGGAACACTTCTAGGAGCAACACATTGCCTTCATCATTTTCTCTCTACACATTTATAATGAAGTTCCTTATATTGAATATTAGAGGGATTGGCAACAAGCCATCTCTGAGAAGAATTAAAAAACTGATCAGGATGTATGGAGTTCCATTTGAAGCACTAATTGAGCCTATGCTGGATTCTTCAAGACTTGGAGAATTTCAACAAAGCTAGGGTTTGATAACTCTTTGTGTAACTCTTGCAGCACTATTTGGATTTTCTGGTCTAGTAGTCTAGTAATAAGACCCCTTTCTGTGGAGGAACAGGTTGTTCATTTATCAATAAATCACATTGATTTCTCTGAACCAGTTTCAGCTTCTATTATTTATGCTAAATGCACCATTTCAGAAAGGAGGCAGTTATGGGATTCTCTAGTAAACTTTGCATCTGCAGTTTCTACCTCTTGGCTAGTTGGTGGAGATATTAATGAAATAATGGAATCGTCAGATTATAAGGAAAGATCCTAACCTATTTGAGAGGTATGGCAAACTTCAATGGATGCATTGCTCAATGCTCCTTGTTGTCCATCCTTTCTTCTAGTTCTCAATACACTTGGCATGGTAAGAGAGGTAAGTATTTGGTTTGGAAAAAACTTGATAGAATTGTTTGTAATTAGCAACTTTTGCAAAGATTCCAAAATGCGAGTGTGGTGCACTCAAATAAGACTTGTTCTGATCATTCTCCCCTTTTGCTTTCTTTGGAGAATTCCACTTTCTCTGGTCCTAATCTTTTCAGGTTTCTTAATGTGTGAATCAAGAATGACTCCTTTCTCCCAACTGTTCAGGCTAGTTGGAATCAATTTTCACATGGTTCTCCTTTGCAGAAGTTTTGTGCTAAACTTAAAAGGCTCAAACATGATTTGAAAACATGGAATAAATTGCATTTTGAGGATATATTTCAAAGACTTAAAGCTACTGAAGATGAAGATGCTTCTCAGGAAGTTCTAGTGGAAAATGATCCTTCTCAAGACAATTAAATAGAACTGGCAAGAAGGAAAGCTTGTCTGATGAAATCCCTCCTTAGATGTAGAAGAAGAATCCTTTTGGAAACAGAAAGTAGGCATTAAATGAATGAAAGAAGGTGATAATAACTCAGCATTCTTCCATGCCCATCTGAAAACTAAAAGGAATAAATTATGCAAAAGAAGACTCAAAAATTCTGTTGGACAATGGATTGAGGATAGAGACCTCTTGGAGCATGAAGCAGTTGGTTTCTTCCAAACTTTGCTCTCCAAGGGTTAGGCTCAGCTAGATGACAATTTTATGGATTGTATTCCTCAACTGTTGACTACAGCTGATAATGGTTTGCTCCTTAAATTGTCCACTAAGGAGAAGATCAAAGAAATGGTTTTCTCACTTCATGAAAATAGTGTTTCTGGAGTTGATGGATTCAATGGTGTTTTCTTCAAACATTTTTGGGCTATCATTTCTGAGGACTTATGGCAAGCAATTTTGGATTTCTTTCATGGTGGTGTACTCCCTAAGGCAATTACTAGTACTTTAATCTGTCTAATTCCTAAGGTGCCTTGACAATCCTGTGAACTTTGGTGATTTTAGGCCAATTAGCTTATGTACATTCACCAACAAAATTTTTACTAAGCTAATGGCCAACAGATTGCAAAAGTTACTTCCCAAGCTGATATCTGAGGAACAAGGAGCATATGTAAGTGGCAGAAATTAGCTGATAATATCCTTCTTGCTCATGAAATGGTGGAATTCATTGACAAGAAAGTTAGGAGAGTAAATATGATCTTCAAGTTAGACATGGCCAAGGCGTTTGATAGGGTGTCTTAGAATTTTCTATACAAAGTTCTTTTAAGGTTTGGTTTTTTTGCTCAGTATAATAACCTTATTAGACTTTGTGTGGAATATAACTAGTATTCAATTTTGTTCAATGGAAAGCAAACTGGCTTCTTTAAATCTGAGAGAGGGGTGAGACAAGGTGACCCTCTTTCTCCTTTGCTTTTCATGTTGACTGCTAAGGTTTTTAGTAGAGGCTTGAAGTTGTATTTTGATAAAGGTACAATCAGGATTTCTATTCCACAGGAAGAAACTGCATTCTAATCACTCATTTATCATATGCAGATGATATCATTGTCTTTATCAATGGAAGCAAGAAATCTATTGCAGGACTTACGGATTTTATTAGAGAATATGAAATTAATTCTGGCTAGCTTATTAATAAATCAAAAGCAGTTCTACCTCACAATAAAACAGCCTGTGAATAGGGCAAGGATGGCATCCAGGTTGACTGGTTTTTCCAAGAGAAGTTTCCTATTCATCTATCTTGGTTGTCCTATAAAAAAAGGGAGGAAAACAAGAGAGATCTTTCAACCTATGGTGGACAAAATAACTAGGAAGATGGCAGGCTGGAAAGCTAAAATTTTATCAGCAGGAGGTAGAATTCTTTTAATCAAGCATGTGCTTAGTTCAATCCCAATTTATTTGCTATCTGTCATGGAACCTCCTAAAGCTGTGATCAATGAGGTTAATAGGCTTTTGGCAGATTTCTTTTGGGGTTTCGCTGAATCCAAAGGGGAAAAAAGATTGCATTCGAAATCCTCGAATCAAATAATAAAACCAATTCCCTAGAAGTAGGTTTTCAATTTGGAGTAAATTCTTGTCTTCTAGATATGTTGCAAGGGAGGTGCACCCATATTCTGTAAATCGTTACCCCAGAGCTTCCCCTACCTGGAAGAGAATGCTTGCTGTGTGAGAGATATTACTGAGCCACATATCTGTGTATTGCCAAAGGATGGACATATTTCGTTTTGGTATAATAATTGGCATGGTTTAGGTATCTATCCTCAACTAGAATAGGTGATTACTGACCTCAAGCTAAATGTGGCTTGGCAGGAAGGTTGTTGGAATCTAGACACTATTACGAGGAGCAACCCAAATTTTAATGACAATTGGCTAAAAGATAAAAAGCTGAACTTAATTGTTGGGAAGGATGACCTTGCGGTAGTAGGGTTTGTAACTCTATTTTTCAAGAGATTTTGATCTAGTTTCTTTCTTTGTAACTCATTTTTCAATGGCAATTAATAAAATTTGAGTATAAGACCCACCAGTGTACAAGTGATTACTTAAAAAAAAAAAAAAAAAAAAGAATTCTATTAAACAGTACACATTTGGTCAAGAAGTATATATGACTACGAGGATTTTGAATTTTAAGTCACAGTAGGTCTCGGAATATTAGTGCAGAAGAGAATGTAGACAATTTGGCATGGACATTTTGTCTAAATTTTGAGTTCCTTTCAAATTAAGCACCTTGTACTTCATCCTTGGCGGTATAATTTGTATAAAAGACCAAACTTTAGTCAATGTTAATAAGTAGAAAATTTTTAAATATAAAGTTCAGAAAATTTAAACAAATGATGTGTTTTGTGTTTCTAATCATCCCAGCGAGCGAAAATTTTATCCAAATCCTTTTAGAATAATAGGTTTTTCTTAACTTAGTTGTAATAGTACTATGGAGATGTAACTGAGAAAACCATAATCACACTTTGGATGTAGATTTTCTCAATTCGGTTTTTAGTTGCTGTAGATGGTAAGTATAAATTTGTCCACTGAAAAAAATACATTTATTAGCAAGATTTTGTAACCATATATATATAATCCTCATCTCAATTTGTAGAAATCAATTTAATAACTAACAATTTAAGTATATATATATATATTTATAATCCCCATCTCAATTTGTAGGAATCAATTTAATAACTAACAATATATATATATATATATATATATATATATATATATATGGCGTATACACACATATATATGTATGTATGCGCTAGATATTTATCCCATTTTTTGTAATATACTTAAAATACTCGCCCTTATTGAAATATAATTTTCAATCTGAATAGAAAAATATAATTAAATTACAACTCATCTATTGTAACGGCCTATTTTTAAGGATACTACAACCTATTTTTTAGTCACACAATCCATAACCGAAATAAACTACTACTTTTTTCTCATTTTTTGTCATGCCTAATATCCTTAATTAAATATTTTTATGCCTAAAATATCCTTAATAAAGTATATATCATATTATTTTTAAAGATACTACTACCTTTTTTTAGTCATACAATCTTATCCAAGATAAACTATTAGTTTTTTATCATTTTTGTCACGCCTAATATACACTTATTTAAATATTTTTATTCTTGACATGTCCTTAATGAAGGATAATTAACATATATAAAATACTCTCTATTTAAATGAATAAGACTATTTATATTTTAGGATACTACTATGCATTTATTATATATATTTCACACAACCTACTATAACAAAATTTTTTTAGATTTATATGAAATTTGGGCATAAATGCATAATAATATGGTAGAAATTTTTACTTGAATGAAAATAATTTATATTTGACAAATAATATAAAAGTAGTATGTATAGTTGTCCATGTATTTGTTTTTGTTACACAATGAGGTTTTTGTGCCTTTAGAATCAATTTATAATAATTAATTAATGAAGCTTACTTTGTCAAAAGAAATCAACTCTATTAACATTTAACTGAAAAGAAATAGAAGAGAAGGAAATATATCCTTTGACAAACTTTATATATTTTGTTCGACTTTATTTGGTTTGAATTCAATATATATATATGTGTGTGTGTGTGTGTGTGTGCGTAAGTTATTTCTCCCAATTTTTGTTTTCCCTTTTTTCTATAATATCTAAAATATCACACCCGTAATTAAATATAAATCCAGTAGGAAGACATAATTAATGTATTCCTTACCCATTCTAACCATCTATCTTTAAGAATACCATCAACTATTTTTTAGTCATTCCATCCCGTCCGAGATAATATACTACTTTTTTTTCCCTTTTTTATCAAGCCTAATATACCCTTAATTAAATAGTTTCATGCCTAACATATCTTTAATGAAGTATTTTTTTTAAGTCATCCTTAATGAACTATAATCGACCTATCTAAAATACAATCCATTTAATCTAATAAGACTATCTATTTTTTATAATTTACAATACTAATATATATTTATTATGTATTCCAAAATTAATATAAAACAAAATTACTTAAATTTATATCAAAATTTTGGAATATGTTGAAAAAATTCGAATAAATGCATAATAAGATGGTATAAAGTTTTTATTGTAAAAAATTATATTTGAGATCTTTTATAAATAAAATTAGTCTTTATAACTATTATATATGTCCAAATTGTTTATTCCTTAAGTTATTACAAAATTTTTCCATAAATACATAATAAAAAGGTAAAAAATTTTAAGATTAGAAATATCACTTATACTTAAGTAAAGAATAAAATAAATATTTTATAACTATTTATATATGTATAAAACTAATATATTTTTATCAAAAATAAAATAAAAGTAGTCCTAAAAACTATTATTTATATTCAAATTGTTTCTTCTTTAAGTTATTATGAAATTTCAGCATAAATATATAATAAGAAGGCAGAAATTTTTAAGAGGAGAAAAATAATTTATATTTGAGCAAAGAAAAAAACAAAATATTATTTTATAATTGCTATATATTGTTCAAATTTTTTATTTTTTTTATTCCTAATAAAAGAGCTCTTTTATGAATATATATATTTTTGTTTCATGACAATTATTTTCTTCCCTCTTTTTAAAAAAAAAAAAAAAAAAAACTTACCCCTAATGACTCGAAACCATGACTAATATGTCATAAGGGAAGTGTCTTACCGCTTAATCTATACTTCATTGTCTTATTTTCTTTCATATAATTGTTCATTCAAATATACTCTTGTATTTTAATTAATAAGATTCATTTTTTATTGTTATATATGTTTTTATATGCCAATAACATCTAAGAAGTATCATGAATAAAAGTATAAAACTTGTGACTCTATTCTAATAAAATTATATGAATTCCAGTTATTATGCTTTATGATCATTGTATATTAATTAATTAGTTGTTCATCGTAGCTTTAGTTTAAATTCAATAACAATTTTTTTTAATATCAAAATTTTGTTCTAACTTAAAAATTACAAATAATCGTATACCAATAAAAAATTAAAAATTTATAAAAGTAAAAAACTCATAATTTGTAGTTGAGATAAAAGCATTTATTACTTTTATATCTCTTTAATGATTTATTTATTTACTAGACCTTGTCTTTATAACACCATTTTGTAGAATATTGGTTTAGAGTAGTTGTTTACGAGGTAGAAAGTATATTCAACTCATGACATGATGAATGCTCAAATACATAAAATAATTAATTTTTAAGCATACAAGAATTTTACGCATAATTGTGGAGTGACAACATAAAAAAGTACTTAGCTAAGTACTTAATATAAAAACAACACAAATTATGCTAATCAATCATTATTAAATATTCTAAATAGTTGTAGGTATATATTGAGTTTATATGTCAACTTTGAAAACTTCGATGCCAGTTGTTACAATATCTGATAAAACAAGAAAGAAATATTATATTAGAGTAACTATTGATAAGATTGAAAAGTTCAATCAATGGTACATTGCATGCTCAAAATATTATAGAATAATTATAGCAAGACCTACAAGAATACTACGTAACAATCTTAGGAATGACAATATACAAGAACAAATAAGTAGACAGTAATGTTATAAAACAACATAAATTATATAAACAAAAAACGTACTATTAAATACTCTAAAATAATTGCAAATATATATTGAGTTTACATATTAAATTTGAAAACTACAATGCAAAAGTTACACTATTTAGTCAAACAACAAAGATGTATATTAATTGTCTTGATAAAAAAATGTACACAAAAATAAAGAAAAACATAAAATTCATAAATTTTTTACCTTTACATTTTGTTATATATTTAATAAATGAAATTTTATTTCATAGTAAAATACTATATCAAAAATACAATTTTTGAGTTAACCACATTTGATGCCATTTAAGATGAATAAAAAAGTTCAGAATGTCAAGGAATTCTGAAGTGAATGTTATCATAAAGTTAAGAAAAATGAAAAATACTAATGCATTCTCTATAAGTTAATTGATAGTGTCATTATATGAAATTATAACCTATGAACCTAAAAATAAAATAAAATGATTTTGGAAGTTAACTACGCACCTTTTATGTCATTCAAGATGAATGGAGAGACAGAGCGTTAATAGAGTACTGAAGTCAGTGTTATCATAATTTTAAGAAATATAAAAACATACCAATATATTCTATATATGCATACACATTTTATACAATATGTTAAATTGATTGTGATATAAATTCATATAAAATCTTACTTAAAGTAATAATTTGTAATTTTGGATATTTTTAGAACTACATGTTAATTAGCATTACGTGCATCATAGAGTAAAATAAAGGATTGTTTTTATTCAGGTTCGGTGCATTTATAAGTAAGATAAAAGAACTAATTATTCATTTTTTTTGACAATAATTTTAATATACTATATGATGCATATCCATAATAATAATATGGAGAATATATTAGTTTAATCTAGGGTAAATTATAAGGAACTCCCTTGTAGTTTAGCTTGTCTTCAAGATTTCCTTCTATAGTTTACAAACTTATAATTTGATTTCTTGTGATTTGTGTTTTTCTTCAAAATGGATGGGGAAAGTTAAAAATTTAACGGATTTGTACAAAATATCAAAAATATCCCTAGGCTTAGTTACCCCCTACCACCCAAAACCCCATTCGCCAGAAGAGAAGGGTTATGTTTTACGATAAAGTACATAACTAACCTTAATTAAACGTTTTAAATGACTAAAATAACTCTTTGCATTAAATTTTTTTAAGCAACCTAACAGTCACATTATGGAATATTTAACGGTTTCATTTTAACCCAAACTATAAAGGGACAGATTACAAGTTTGGAAACCACAAGGGGGTAACCAAAGTATAGAGTTGAGTTAATCGTCGGCTTGAGTTTTTGCTCATAAAGATGAGCTAAATCAAATTGGCTTAAATACACAAGTGGAGGATAAGAGTTGAAAGGGTAATTTGAGAATTTTAATGCTTATTTTTTGTTGACTTAACTAACAGATTGATAGTCAACGTTTGTTGACTAACTATGGAATAATTTGGAAACAAATATTACATGGAAACTACAAATTGAGTCTTTAGATATTACATGTCAACTTTAGAAACTAAAGTTTAATTGTTATACTATTTTTTTTAATGGCTAACCACCTGTACAATTGGTGGAGGGGCGTTACTCTTGAAATTTTATTGATCAATTTTATACTATTTAATAAAACAATAAAAACATAGATTATATGTCTCAGTAACCAATATAAAGAATATCTAAAAGTAAAAATTTTATACCCAAAACCAATACAACGAATTAACCAAAACAGTATGCAGAAATCAAAGAATAAAATTCATTCATTTTTATTACCTTTATATTTTGTTTATATATTTAATAAATGAATTTTTTTTCACAGTAAACTATATACTATATTAAAATAATATTTTGTAGTGAATAACACTTGATGCCATTCAAGATGAACGAAAAAGTTCAAAATGTTAATGGCGTACTGGAGTGAATGTTATCGTAACTTTATGAAATATATAAAAAAAAATTATATTCTCTATATGCATACATATTTAGAGTGAATGTTATTGTAACTTTATCGAAATATATATAAAAAAAAAATTATATTCTCTATATGCATACATATTTAATACAATATGTTAACAAAAAGTAATTATGATAGATACCATATAAAATTATGAATAATTTTGGATGTCTTTAGAAATACATGTTTTCAATAGAGTTTCATTTATTATTTAGTAAGATAAAGAATATTTTTCATTAACATTCGGTAAAGAGAACAAGATAAAGATCAAGATAAATTTCAGATCAAGATAAAAAGAACAACTTCTTATTTTCATTTGTTCTATAATGATCTTAATATACCTGTGATACCCATCAATGTTATAAGTAGAGAATATATCAATTTAATATGTTTAATTTCTTATATAGAAAACATAATTGTGTATGATATCTTTGTTGTAAAATTTTAATTAGGTTATTTTTTCTATTTTTTGAATTTTAACCAATCATTTTTGAAATTATACCGTATTTGATCTCCATTAAATATTTGTCCATAATAAAAGAATTTCAACACACATCATATATAAAATGATATTTGATACTACTTGATAATGATTTTATCATTTAGTAATGATATAGAATATATGGATATAATTAAAAATTTCAATATTATGGAAAAGATCTTTATCTTTAATTGATCATGTCATTGGCAGTGTCGCCATAAGAAATTATAACTTATGCACCTAAAAGAGAAATAGAAACTATTTTGAATTGGAGTTAACCACATTCTATGACATTCAAGATTATTAGAAAATTTAAAATGTTAATTGAATACTGAAGCGAATGTTATGATAAGTTTAAAAAATATGAAAAAATACCAACATATTCTATATGCATACACATTTTATACAATATGTTAACAAAAAATACTTGTGATAGAAAGTTAAATAAAATCTCACTTAAAATAATTTATGTAAATTTAGATATTCTTAGAACAAATTATGTTTTATATTAGAATTTTGTTCATTTTAAAGTAAGATAAATTATTTCTTTTATTAATGCTTAATTCATTTCAAAGCAACATAAAGAAACTTATTTTAAAATTTTTTTAATGATTTTAACAAATTGTATGATATCAATCCGTAATATGAAAAATATATTAGTTCACTCTATTTAGAATTTTATATAGATGGAAGACATAAATTTTATTTGATTCTTTGTTCTTTACATTTAAATTAGGTTCATTTTTTCTTTTTCTTTTTAATTTTAAAATTAATGATTTTTGTAATTATTTTCATATATTATTTGATTTTCTAAAATTTTTTTCCGCAATAAAAATAATTTCAACACACTTCATCAATAAAATGATGTATGAAACTTTATAGTGATTTTATCTTTTTCGTAATAATACAAAATATATAGATATAAAAAGTTCAATACCAAGGGAAATTTTTTACCTGTAATTTATCAAGTCATTGCTGTGTGACTATAGTTTTCATGTGTGGAAAATTTCATATATTATCTTTGCACATAAGGTATGCATCCACACTCGATGGTATAGAAAATTTTTTACATCGATAGTGTATAAAAGATAAACCCAAACCCATAAAAAATTAGACCTAAGGTGCATAAAGTAGAAATAGTAATAAGATAAAATATAATGCATTGCTCGCATAAAAGAAAAGGTTTATTTAATTATTGGAAATGAAAGAAATTTAATATAATGTGGTACCGAATGACAAATATTAAAACAAAAAATCAAAATAGAAAAAAAAAAGAATTCTGGAAGTAATTATGGAAAATCAAAGATATTTAAAATATGTAACTTTTCATAAAAATGTCAGCAAGTAAAATATTTATATTTGGTATGTGTTCTATATTATCATTCATTGATTATTCATTTATATTTTAAAAACTAAAATTTCATCAAATCTAGAAGTGTAACACGTGTGAAGTATGTACTTGTTTCTAGTTATCAAAATATTTGGCCTTTGGCCAAGGGGACAAAAAGCTTAATAAGAAAATATTGCATGGTGTATAGATATCGAGTAGTAAAGCATAAAGAGGTCAAATGTAATTAATCCTTGAAATTCTCAATCGAGAAATATTCTCTTATTTAGGAAGGCAATTTATTGTAGATTTCCTTACCATAGTTGTTAATATTTTCAATGCTTTTCAAATGACTAAATAGCTAAGTACAAAAATTGAATTATTAGGCCATAGTACACAAAGATGTACCCATAGGCATAAAAAACCAACCACCTATAAATACCTCTTGTTTCTCAAGATTCAAAACCTTCTCATTTAGTTTCTTCTCTAATATTTCCATAGTCATTTTCCATGACGAAACACTTAACCAAGTGCTGTCAAAGGGTTGCTATGGAAAAAATTCAGAATCCAAACAACTTGTTTGCAACTTTCTCAAAGCACCGAACTAGGTTTTTCAAAAGGTGGACGAACTTTGCACCCTTACTAGTACGGAGGTAGCTGTAATTGTGATTTCTCCTAGACAAAGGGTTTATTCTTTTGGCTATCCTTGTGCATGGTCCGTCATTCATAAGTGCATTGGCAAAACTCCACTTGGTGATGTTTGTTACCTCAACCAAAAAATTTGCATCTCGTCTTGAGAATTTGTTGGAGGTTGAGAAAAAACATGGAGATGTTCTTTGTCAAAGGCAAAAGAAAGGAAGCACTTGTGGAATCCTCCCGTATAATAGCTTAATATTCCCTAGTTTAAAAATTTAGAGAAGGCACTTGAAGGCTTTGAGAAAAAGATTGATGATGAAGTGTGTAAGTGCATATTTCTAGCAATGAATTTCTCTCGGTATTTTTCTGAGAGGGATAATTTGGAAGCAATGTTGGTGCTTCTAATCACAAATGATGTTAGGGAATTTTTGCCTAATGGAAATTACACATTTGTTGCTAGAAACATTGGCTCCACTACCATAGGTGATTTCAACTCAAAGGTATCTGGATCTGGTGGTTCCAACTTGGCTAACAAAATTGAACCTAACTATGCTAGAAGGTTTTTCAAGATGTCTCTGACAATTGGTCTGAAGTTACTTTTTTGTGTCTTTTCTTTTGATAAGCTTAACGCTTCCGAGTGGAACTAAGTCAGATCATTTCCAAGATTCATGGACAATTAATTTTTGGGATAATGTTTCAAGTAATAACTGAACTACATTAATTTGTCTCTTCCCCTAAGACAAAAATACTATATCAAACAGAGCAACTCCTAGTGGGTTTTTGCTAATTTCAAGTAATTAACATGGACATACTTGAACTTCATGCCATAAATTACTACAAATTGCAGAGAGGTGACATAGAAATCAAGTTCATAGCTGTGACTAAGATAAAGATTACCAACCAATGCAAAGTTCTTTTTTTGGATTTCGTAACTCTCTAAATAAACAAAAACCCATTGTCTAGTTCACCTCCTAATCCTTGTTTAGTTGCCCCTTATTTCTTAAATGAATAACTAAAATAATATGCAACAGAACAAATAAAATTGGCTCAACATGGCAATATAATGTAACAAAATGGGAACAAAACGATGGACATGGCTATGGCATTATGATGCACCCTCATCATAAAGAAATAACTTTCAAACATATTACTTTGGCATATAATATTGAAACTTTTTGTAACCTTGCACATATAACCCATAAAATTCTACGAACTTCTCATAAAATTCTTTTGCAATGTTAGCATAAACTTCGATGCTCGTACAATTAATAATTTGATACATCCTATGTTTAAAAAAAGTCAATCTTTATGCCTTAGCTTTTTTTTTTTAATTTTACGATGTATTTGTAATTTACATTTTAATTAGATATATTTTTCTTATTTTTTAAAATTTTAATTAATCACTTTCATAATTATTAATCATATATCTTTTGTTTTCTTGTAAACATTTTCCCCTAATTATAAATTTCAAAATATTTCATCTATAAAATAATATTTGATATGTCATAGTAATTTTATCTTTTAGTAATCATAAACAATATATAAATATATTTAAAATGTTCAATACTATGGAAAATATATTTATCTTAGACTGATCAAGTAATTAATGGTGTCGCCAAAGAAAATTATAACCTAGGCGCCAAGAAGATAAATAGAAGAACATAAGATGCAAATTACTTATGTTCTTCTCATAAAAGAGATTTTTTTTAATTATTTGAAAAGAAATGAAATTTATATATATATTTAAAACAAATAACAAATAAGTTAATAAAAAGAAAAAGATATCACCATGCAAAATTTTCACAAAGAAAAAAGCAAAGAAATTAGATATATATTTAAAATATATAACTTTTTCATAAAAAGACTCATCAAGTAAAAATTTTATACTTGTACTTTATGTTATTATTAACTAATTATTCATTTATTTTAGAAAATTAAAATTTTTAACAAATAAGGAATATTACATGTGCAAAACACGTGCCTTTTTCTACTCTTTCTCTCACTCGCTATCCCCACATGCACACACATAAATATGATTAATCTTATATACACCTTCAATGTAGAAATATTTCTGCACTATAAGGTCCAGATGAATGACACATATGCATAATTAACTTTTGAAATTTAGATAATGCAGAAGTGGCAGCATCCAAACCCGATAGTACAAGTAAATTTTATACACCGACGGTATATGAAAGATTTACTTATATATATATAGAAACACACATAAGACTAGAACATAAAATTAAAAAGTGTAAATAGTCTGAAAAATCATTCAACCTTACAAAAGTGACGGATTTGGTCAATTTATTAATTTTTTAGCGATATCATTACTCAACTTCTAAAATTGGATCACTAAGGTCATTCCATCTATTCACTCTGTTAAATGCGTTATTTAGTCAAACATGTGATTTTTACATGTTTACTTTAAAAGGTAAAATTGTCCAAAGAGGCTAATGTTTAAAGAAAAATTTTATGTGAACAAAATATAAAGTTAAACAACTTGAGGGTCTAAACGATGAATTCTAAAACTTAAATGGAATCATATGTCTTCTCCAGCAATCATCATCTTCTTCTCCAGGCCATCTTTGTCTTTTATTTCTTATCACCACCATCTTTTTACTTCGCTGTTTTTCCTTGCTCTTTTAAATCTTAAATAATTCAAATAATCTTAATTTACATCAAAATGATTCTCATGACAAGTATGACAACATATATTACAAAATTAAGCAAAACACCACAAAGGTACATGAATTAAAAGTAAATATGAAAACTTACTTTTCAAAAATTCATTTGCATTTTCGCTTTAATTTTCCTTGATTTCCAACAAGGAAAAATCATAAAGCATAGAGTATCAGTAGTGAAAATCTAGGTGGTAGTGAACAGCTTCTCTATTTTGTTTGAAATATGAAAATGGCAAATGGGGAGCATCCACCACATGTCTAGCAAGATTTGTGAGCCTCTAGCTGTTTTTTTTCCTATTTTATTGTCAAATTCATTTTCTTCGTAGTAAATTGAGCTAGGACCTAGAAATTTTAACCAATCTCTGTAGCGTCAACATGTGGTGGTACTGCGGTTGCTAGTTTGCTAAGACCACTTGATTAAAGGAACTTCAAACTGATGTCATTTTAACCATGGAAGAACAACAAATATTCAGTCTTTTTTGGACAATTTTACCTCTTAACCTTAAGAACATGTGAATGTCACATTCTATTTCCAAAAATGTTATTTATAGAGAAAATTGATAAATAACCTCAACGACGCATTTGTAAAAGTTGAGTAACCAAATTGGCCAAAAATATAGTTTTGTGATAGAATTAGCCACATTTATAACAAGTTAATTAACGGATTTAAGAAAGACCAAAAATTTTTCAAAATATTCAATTGGTGTAAAAATTGAAGGCATATTTGAACAAGGCATATTTTAATTATATTAATTAAAAAATACTTAATGTGCTGTACCTGAAACTTTTAGTGCAATGCCGAAATTAATGGCCCAATATTATACTTTTACTTGTGCAACTTGTTTATATTTGTATAATAAGGGTATGTGTCCGACCGATAAAAATAGAAAGAGACTTATATGACCTGACTTATTTAACTTTCAATTTAAAACTTTAAAGTCAAAGATAAGTCACATAAAATCAAATTCAGCTAATGAGAAATACCTACTTTATATCTAACCACAATCTAATTCTTGATTCTATATGTTCAGAGTTGTAGGGAATCATTCCACAAATCCAAAAACAAGAACATACTATAAATTAAATAAATCAAATATATGTTTGCAGGCTCACAATCATTATACTCAAAAAGACATAATAATTAATAAAATCCATTAAAATTTTAGTGAGGCAGCAATCACTTCAAGCTTCAAGAACAAACAATGATTAATTCTTTAAAAAAAAATGTGAAAACTTTATGCATTATGCGTATAGATTAAAGTTATGAACTATGACTATAAGTTCACAAATAATTCAATGCAGTTTGCAATATATTACATGTACTTTGTGTACATGTAATAGACACTAACACAAACGCAAAGTATATATATACACACACGCCACACAAACACACATACAATTATACAAATCTACATGCAAACAATTTGTATATGTAGGCAGATCATATAATTATATATGATTACTTAAGTCTATAGATTAAGAATATGTTAGTAATTTATTTAATATTGTTACATTGATAATAAAAAGATTAAGAGTTTAAAGTACATGAACACATATTATATCTTTTGTAACACATATTAATTTTACATCTACAAGCTATACAAATTTTAATATATGAATATACTTGTATCGGCATATAGATAGATCATTTGATTATATATGGTTACTTTGTTGTATATGTACTAAAAGTAATTAGTCATGCATTTAATATAGTTATTGAAATAAAATTGTTATTTTATTAGTTATGCACTTATATTAATGAATAAGTACATAAATTGTACATAAAATGAAGTGTTATATTAATAACTTGACAACTATATTTTAAAAAAAAAATATTTAAGACTAAGAGTTAAAGAATATTATCAATTATTAATCATACTAATCATGACCGTAATTTTAAACAAAGTCTTTCAAATTTTATATATATATAAATCTGCATATATATATTATATACATTAATATATTAAAATATTTTTTTGTAAATAATATATTAAAATATTATAAGAATATATAGCAAAAATCACTTAAAATATAATTGTTTGACTTACTTGACCAGTATTCGATTAGCAAATTCAAATGACTTGTTTGGTTGGGATACTATAAACTAATCAAATATTAGATCAGTATTTGATCAATAGATTAACTTGGAAATTTAGTCAAAGTCAAGTCGACTAGTCGGTTACTTACTTAACTTCAATCTAAAGTCAAGTCAAAAATCAATAAAATTATTTTGACTTGACTCGACTCGCTAGTTTGACTTGATTAACTTTTTCATTGCCCTAAATTGAAGTTCATTTAATTAAATAAACTACTTTTATTAATTGAAGTCGATAGTATCAAATTCCTGATTTTATACATCAGTTTTGTTTTAAGGGAAAGTTTCTCATTCATAGTTTTTCACTGTTGTCGATGACATGACTGTGAAATGTAGCTAAATTCTCTCAGAGGAGATTAAGAGACAATTTAAAGCAGAAAAGCATTGCAATTTTGAGTGTTGTATAATATATATAGTATAGAATTTCCTTTTTCCAATAATTAAATAAACTACTTAATTATATTTAAAATATTAAATAGGGTAAGTTATAGTTTGCACCTTTAAACTATTCCAGTTTTGCACTTAACCTCCCAAAATATTAATTTCAGCAATTTGATACCTCAAACTTAAGGTTTATCTCACTTTACATAGGTGACTAATGTAATGACAGGTGTATCCTCATTATCTTATCCAATATCCCAAAATACCCTTCAAGGCATTATAGTGTAACGCCAAATCTTTCCCTCAGCCCCACTTCAACCCACCATCAGATTAGATACTCAATTTCCTTCCTCCATTCTTTGTTGCCTCTCTCTGTCAACCACCACCCCTATGTGCGCTAAGAGACAGTTTTCCTTCTACCCAATATTTGAAACTTATTGTCCACTCTTGTGTGATTTTGGCAAATCTAATTACAAGGGTGGTTTGGGTAGCAATTTCCAGTGACTTTGTCCATTTCTCAACTCATACTTTATTCTCTTTCTACCTAATAAACACAAAAATACTAGACAAATAAACATCAAACAAAACTTCACACATTTATGCACAAACAAAACTGTCATAAAATCACACACAGATGAACACAAGGGAATAAAAAAAGATGAAAACAAGCCACCACCGGTCTATATCTCTAATTCTAAAGTATTTCCATTTTTGTTTGGTTGCTGGCATTACTTCTAGGTTCCAATACCTGGTGTTACAGTGGTTGCGAGTGGTGGCTAAAGCATTTGAGGACGAGCTTGCCAGTGTCGTTATAAGACATTACAATCTATGCACATAAAAGAGAAATCAAAACTGTTTTGAGTTGCAATTAACCACATTTTATGACATTCAACATGAATAGAGAATTCAAAATGTCAATTGAATACTGAAGTAAATGTTATCAAAAGTTTAAAAAGTATGAAAAAATACCAATATATTCTATTCATACACATTTTACATAATATGTTAACAAAAATTAATTGTGACAAAAAGTTATATGAAATCTTGCTTAAAATAATGTGTCAATCATAAATCGGTTATCTTTAGAACTACATGTTTTTCATTAGCATTTTGTGCATTTTAAAGTAAGATAAATTATTTCTTTCATTAACACTCGATGTATTTCAGAGCAACAAAATGAAGAACATATTATTTTCAAATTTGTATAATGATTTTAACAAATTGTATGATGCCTATTTGTAATATAGAAAATATATTAGTTTATTCTATTTAGAATTATATAGATATGGAAGGTATAAGTTTTGTTTGATATCTTTGTTCTTGACATTTTAATCAAGTTCATTTTTTCTTTTTCTTTTTTGAAAATTTAAAATTAATGACTTTCATATATTATTTGATTTTCTGTAAATTTTTTTCCATGATAAAAACAATCTCAACACACTTTATCAATAAAATGATATTTGATACTTTATGGTGATTTTATCTTCTTCGTAATAATACAAAATATATAGATATAAAAAAAATTAAAATTTCATCTAATCAAAATGTTACACATGCGAAGCACGTGCTTGTTTGAACTAGCTATCAAAATATTTGGCTTTTGGTCAAGGCAACAAAATGCTTAATAAGAAAATATTGCATGGTGTTGAGATATCGGGCAGTAAAGCATAAAGTGGTCAAATGTGAAATTTTCAATTGAGTCTTTTCTACGAAGGCAATTTATTGTAGATTTCCTTACCATATTTGTTAATATTTTCAATGCTTTTCAAATGTCTAAATAGGTAAGTGGAAAGATTGAATTATTAGGCCATCATACACAAAGATATACACATAGGCATAAAATACCAACCACTTATAAATACCTGTTGTTTCTCAAGATTTAAAACATCTCATTTAGTTTCTTCTCTAATATTTCCATAGTCATTTTCCATGATGAAACACTTAACCAAGGGCAATCGAAGGGTTGCTATGGAGAAATATTCAGAATCTGAACAACTTGTTTGCAGCTTTCTTAAAGCGCCGAACTAGTCTTTTCAAAAATGCGAATGCATTATGCACCCCTACTAATGCAGAGGTTGCTGTGATTGTGATTTCTCCTAGACAATGGGTTTATCCATTTGGCTATCCTTGAGCATGGTCCTTCATTGATAAGTACACTGGCAAGACTCCACTTGGTAATGTTTGTGATCTCAACAAAAAAATTGCCCATCTTGAGAATTTGAGAAAAAAAACATGGAGATGTTATTTGTCAAATGCAAAAGGAAGGACGCACTAGTGGAATCCTCCCTTATAAGAGCTTAATATTCAACATCTTAAAAATTTAGAGAAGGCACTCGAAGGCTTCGAGAGGAAGGTTGATGATGAAGTACATAACACATTTAGATGAATGAATTTCTCTCAATATTTTACATTCTATAATTTTGGAAGCAATGTTAATGCTTCTAATTCAATGAATGTAACAGATGATGTTAGGGCATTTTTGCCTAGTGGAAATTCCATACTTGTTTCTAGAAACATCGGCTCTATTGCCATAAGTGATTTCAGCTCTAAGGCATCCGTATCTGGTGGTTCTAACTTATGGCTTACAAAATAGAAACTAACCATGTTAGAAGGTTTTTCTAGATGTCTAAATCAATTGGTCTCATGTTCCATTTTTGTGTCTTGTCTTTCGATAATCTTAATGCTTCCAATTGGATCTAAGTCATTCATTTCCAAGATTCAAGAATTACTATAATTTTGGGATAACGTTTCAAGTAACAAACGAACTACATTGATTAGTCTCCACTCTTAAGACAAAAATACAATCATCAAACAGAGCAACTCCAAATAGATTTTGCTAATTTCAAGTAATTAACGTAGACACGCTTGAACTTCATACCATCAATTACAACAAGCTACAGAGAGACGACATATATTGAAATCAATTTCATAGCTGTGACTAAGATAAAGCTTACCAACCAATGTAAAGTTCTTTTTAAAGATTTTATAACTATCCAAATAAATGAAAACCATTGTGCAATTTACCTTCTACTCCTTCTTTAGTTGCCCCTTCTTTCTTAAATGAATAACTAAAATAATTATGCAACAGAACGAACAAAATTGGCTTAACATGGCAATATCATGTAACAAAATTGGAACATAACAGTGGACATAGTTATGGCATTATGATCTATCCTCATCACAAAGAAATAAGTTTCAAACACATTACTCTAGCATTTAATATTGGAACATTTTGTAACCTTGCACATATAATCCTTAAACTCTACAAACTTCTCTTAAAATTCTTTTCCAATGTTAGAATATACTTCGATGCTCGTACAAGGAATAATTTGATGCTTCCTATGTTTAAAAAAAACTCAATCTGTATGCCTTAGTCTTCTTTTATATTTCGATGTATTTGTACCTTACTGTTTAATTAGTTATATTTTTTTTTCTTATTTTTTAAAATTTTAATTAATCATTTTTGTAATTATTAACCATATATCTTTTGATTTCTTGTAAACATTTTTCCTTATTAAAATATTCAATATAGTTCATCTATAAAATAATGTTTGATACTTCATAGTAATTTTAACTTTTAGTATCATCATAAAAAATATACAAATATATTTTAAATGTTCAATATTACGAAAAATATATTTATTTTTAACTAATCAAGTAATTAGTGGTGTTGCTAAAAGAAATTATAACCTAGGCACCTAGAAGATAAATACAAATAAGATGCAAATAACATACGTTATTCACACAAAAGAGAATTTTTTAATTATTTGACAAAAAATAAAATTATATGTAAAACAAATATCAAACAAAAATAAAAATGAAAAAGAAAAGGAAAGTTGAAAATAATTACAAAGAAAAGAGCAAAGATATTAGATATTATTAAAAATATATTTTTTTTTTCATAAATGAAACTTATCAAGTAAAATTTTTACTCTCGTACTTTTGTAATTATTAACTGATTATTCGTTTATTTTAAAAAATTAAAATTTCTAACAGATTAGGAATACTATTTGTGCAAAGCACGTGCCTTTTTCTAATCTCTCTCTCTCTCTCTATATATATATATACACACACACACATAGGCACACACATAAGGAACTAGATCATGCAATTAAAAAGTGCAAACAGTCCAAAAAATCTTTCAACTTTACAAAAGTGACAAATTTGGTCAATTAATTATTTTTACCGATCTCATCAATCAACTTCTAAAATTGGATCACTAAGGTCATTCTATCTATTCACTCTGTTAAATGCATTATTTTGTCAAACATGTGATTTTTACTTGTTTACTTTTAAAGGTAAAATTGTCCAAAAAGGCTAAGGTTTAAAGAAAAATATTACGTGAACAAAATATTAAATTAAACTACTTATGGGTCTAAATAATGAATTCTAAACCTTCAATGGAATCTTAAGTCTTATCCAACAACCATCATCGTCTTCTTGAAGCCATTGTCGTCTTCTATTTCTTGCCACCACCATCATTTTTCTTTTCTATTTTTCCTTGCACTTTTAAATATTAAACAAATCAAATAAAATTTACATCAAAATGATTCTCATAACAAGTACAGCAACATGTGTTACAAAATTAAACAAAACACCAACAAAGGTACTTGAATTAAAAGTAAATATGAAAACCTATTTTGAAAAATTCATTTGCATTTTTTGCTTTAATTTTCTCTGATTTCCAACAAGGAAAAATCATAAAGCTAGAGTCTCAGTGGTGAAACTCTATGTGGCAGTGATCAGCCTCTTGATACACATCTTGATGCCTTGTATAAATTGCAAATGGTGAGGAACCTCTACTTGTCTAGCATGATTCTCACTAACTGCTGTCTGTTTTTGGCAACTTTACATTCAAAATAAATACATGTTCCACAAGCCACTAATTTGGATAAGGATAGCTAAAATTTGTATAAGAGACAGCAGTGGCATGTGGTGGTGTTGCCAAGGCTAGTTTGCTATGACCACTTGATTACAGGAACTTCAAAATGATGTCGTTTTAACATCGAAAGAACAACAAATATTCATTCTTTTTTGGAAAATTTTACACCTTAAGGACACATGAAACTGGCATTTTATTAATAAATGTACTATATTTATAAGAAAACATGTTAAAACTCTAAAATCATATTTGAAGATTCATTTGTAAAAGTTGGGTGACCAAATTGGCAAAAAAAAAAAAATGTTAAGAGACAGAATTAGCCACATTTATAACAAGGTATTTATTGGATTTAAGAAAGACCAAAAGTTATATTCAATTGCTGTAAAAATTGAAGGCATTTGATCAATGCATGTTTTCGTTATATTAATTAGAAAATACTTAATGTAAATTTTAGTGCAACGCCAAAATCAATGGCCTAATATTATGCTTTCACTTGAGCAACTATGTTTATATTTGTATAATAAGGGTGTGTGTTCTATCAATAAAAAGCTTCTCGACTTATATGACTTGATTTATCTTACTTTTGGCAAAAAAAATTTGAAGTCACATTTAAGTCACATAAAATCAAATTTAGGTAAATTTGAGTCTCTTAAATTCAACCTATTCGGTTAGTAAGTCGAACAAAACAGGAAAGGCCTACTTTATATCTAACCTAATTCTTGATTCTATATATTTAGAGTTGTAGGAATTATATCATTCCACCAATCCAAAAACAGGAACATACTATAAAATAAATAAATAAATTATTATATGTCTGTAATGATAAACTAAGCTCACAATCACTATCCCCAAAAAATATAAATAAATAATAAAATTAATTAAAATTCAGTGAGGGAACAATAACTTCAAGCTTGAAGAGCAAACAATGCTTAAAGCTTAAAAAAAATATGTGAATGCATTATGCATTATGCGTATAGATTAAAAGTTATGATCTATGACTTTAAGTGCACCAATAATTCAATGTAGGTCACAATATATTACATGTAATATACCCTAACACAAATGTAAAGTATATATATAGACACACATGCCACACAAACACATATACAAATCTACATGCATACATTTTGCATACGTAGATAGATCATATAATTATATACGATTACTTAAGTCAATAGATTAAGAATAAACAAACAAACAAACCAAACCAAACCTTTATCCTATTAAGTAGGGTCGGCTGCATGAATCCTGCTATGTCAGCATTGTGCTCTATCATTGACCATATCCTCCTCAATTCCTATATGGGCTATATCTTTCTTTCAAGTTACCTACCAAATGTTTTCGGTCTCGAATTGCCTCCTAAGATTGACTACTTTCTCTTATAAATCTAGATGTGTATAACAGACGCTTCGACTGGTCGTCTCAACACATGACCTAACCACCTTAAGCATGTTTCTCTCATCTTCTCATTAATAGATGCTACTCCAATCTTCTCACGAATATTATAATAGCGTATCTTGTCCATCCTAGTGTACTTACACATCCATCTTAACATTTGCATTTCTGCTACAAATCTTTTGCTCATGTGTGTAATTCACTGCCCAACACTCAGACCCATGAAGCATCGCTGACCTAATTGCTGTTCTATAGAATTTACCTTTAAGTTGTAAAGAAATTTTGCGATCGCATAATATTCCCGATGCCATTCTCCATTTAGTCCACCCCACTTGTATCCGATGAGTAACATCTCGATCTATACCACCATCACTTCAGAAGAATTCATCCTAAATACTTAAAATTTTCACTTATAGGCATTTTTTGATCCCTGATACTAACCCCTATTCCATTCCTACTTGCATAAATTTCATTTATTTTGTTTTTGATTGACTAATTTTAAACCCTTTTACCACAAGTGTCTCTCAGTAGATTAAGAATATGCTAGTAATTTATTTACTAAAGTTATTGATTGTAAAATAGAATGTTATATTTATAAGTTTAAAGTATAAGCACACAAATTATACCTTTTATAACACGTATTTATTTTACATGTACAAGCTACCCAAAATTTAATATATGAATACACTTGTATCAGCATATAGATAGATCATTTGAGTATATATGGTTACTTAATTGTATATGTGCTAAAAGTAATTAGTCATGCATTAATGTAGTTAATGAAATAAAATTTTCATTTCAATTGTTATGGACTTATATTAATGAATAAGTACAAAAATTGTACATAAACGAAGTGTTATATTAATAACCTAACAACGCTATATTTAAGAAAAAGACTAAGAGTTAAAAAATATTATCAATTATAAATTATCTACACACACGTATGTATATGTATATATATATATATATATACATTAATATATTAAAATATTATTATAAATATATAACTAAAATTACTCTCTTGTAATTATTTGACTTATTTGATCTAAATTTGAATGGCAAATTCAAACTACTTGTTCGGTTAGGAAGCTATGAACTAATCAAATATTGGATCAGCATTTGATCGATAGATTATATTAGAAATTTAGTCAATGTCAAGTCGACGAGTCCATTACTTAATTAATTTTGATTTAAAGTCAAGCCAAAAGTTGACAAAATCATTTCGATTCGACTCGACTCGCTAGTTTGACTTGATTAACTTTTTTATAACCGCAAATTGAAGTTCATTTAATTAAATAAACAACTTTTTTTAATTGAAGTTGATAGTAGTTTTTTGTTGACTACTGCCAAGTTTTGTTTTAAGAGAAAGATCTCTCATGTTTTATTTTTCCACTGTTTTCGATGACATGAGTGTGTAATGTAGTTAAATGCTAGCAAGCAGGAGATTGGACAAAAAGCAAAGCAGAAAAGCTTTGCAATTTTGAGTGTTTTATAATATATATAGTATGCATTTACTTTGTTCAAGAAAAACTTAAATAAACTACTTAATTATATTTAAAATATTAAATTGGCTAGTTATAGTTTGCACCCTTAAACAATCCCTCACACTTTACCTCCCAAAATATTAATTTTAGCAATTTGATACCTCAAACTTATGGTTTCTCGCACTTTACATAGGTGACCAATGTAATGACAGGTGTATCCTCATCATCTTATCCAACTTCCCAAAGTACCCTTCTCAAGGCATTATAGTGTAACACCAAACCCTTACCTTAGCCCTATTGCAACCCACCATCAGGTTTGATACTCAATTTTCCTCCTCCATTCTTTGTTGCCTCTCTCTATGAACTACTACTACCATGTGTGGTCTCTCCCACTTAGTCCCTCTTCCCAATCTTTGGAGGGAAGTGAATGTGATTTTGGTAGATCTAAAATAAGGGTGGTTCTTATAGCAATTTCTAGTGACTTTGTCCATTTCTCAGCTTACACTTTATCTCTTTCTACCTCATAAACACACCTGACAAATGAACATCAAACAAAACTTCACACATTTATGCACAAACAAAACTGAAATAAGATCACGCACAGATGCACACAAGGGAATAAAAAAAGATGAAAATAAGCCACCACCGATCCATATCTCTAATTCTAAAGTATTTCCTTTTCTGTTTGATTGCTAGGCATTACTTCTGGTTCTCAATACCTGGTGTTATGGTGGTTATGAGTGGAGGCCGAAGCATTTGAGGACGAGCTTACCAGTGTTGTTACAAGAAATTACAACCTATGCACATAAAAAAGAAATAGAAACTATTTGAATTGGAGATGACTGCATTCTATGACATTCAAGATGAACAGAGAATTCATAACGTCAATTGAATAATAAAGTGATTTTATTGACGTTATCATAAGTTTAAAAATATGAAAAAATGCCAATATATAATTTGCATACACATTTTATATAAAATGTTAAAAAAAATTAATTGTGATAGAAAATTATATCAAATCTCACATAAATTAATAATGTGTCAATTTGGATATCTTTAGAACTATATATTTTTCATTAGCATTTTGTACATTTTGAATTAAGATAAATTATTTCTTTCATTAACGCTCGATGCATTTCAAAGCAATATAAAGAAGAACTTATTATTTTCAAATTTTTATAATCATCTTAACAAATTGTATGATGACTATTTGTAATATAGAAAATACATTAGTATATTCTATTTAGAATTTTACATATACGGAAGTTATAAATTTTGTTTGATATCTTTTTTCTTTGCATTTTAATTAGGTTCATTTTTTTCTTTTTTCTATTTGAAAATTGTAAAATTATAAGAGACAGTATATTATGTGATTTTCTATAAATTTTTTTCCATAATAAAAATATTTCAGCACACTTCGACATATCAATAAAATGATGTTTGATACTTTATAATGGTTTTATCTTTTTCGTAGTAATACAAAATACATAGATATAAATAGTTCAATACTATGAAAAAGTTTATCTGTAATTGATTAAGTCATTATTGTGTCACTATAGAAAATGGATTAATCTTTCATACATCGTCGATGTATAAAATTTTCTATACCATCGTGTATGGATGCGTGCCACGTTTGCACATATAAGGCATGCATCCACACTCGATGATGCAGAAAATTTTCTATATTGATAGTGTATAAAAGATTAACCTAACATAGAAAATTACAGTTAAGGTGCATAAAGGAGAAATAGTAATAAGATAAATATAATGCATTATTTTCATGAAAAAAAAGGTTTATGTATTTATTTGAAAAGAAAGAAATTTTATACAATGTGGTACCGAATAACAAATTGTAATACAAAAATTCAAATTAGAAAAAAAAAAGAATGCCGAAAGTAATTATTAAAAACCAAAGACTAATTACTTTTAGCTAACTTTTCATAACAACTGTCTCCTTATACAAGTGCTAGATAGATTGTATACATGTTCTATACTATTATTCATTGATCATTCATTTATTTTTAAAAAAAATTAAAATTTCATCAAATTTGAAGTGTTACACGTGCGAAGCATGTGCATGTTTCTAGTGATAAAAATATTTGGCTTTTGGCCAAAGCAACAACGTGCTTCATAAGAAAATATTGCGTGGTGTATAGATATCCAGCAGTAAAGTAGAAAGTGGTCAAATGTAATTAATCCTTAAGTTTCTCTTCGAGTCTTATTTAGGAAGGCAATTTATCGTGGATTTCCTTACCACATTTATTAATATTTTCAATGCTATTCAAATGTCTAAAGAGCTAAGTACAAAAATTGAATTATTAGGCCATAGTACACAAAGATGTACCCATAGGCATAGAAACCAACCACCTATAAATACCTCTTGTTTCACAAAATTAAATGCATCTCATTTAGTTTCTTCTTTAATATTTCTAGAGTCATCATTACCATGATGAAACACTTAACCAAGGGTCGTCAAAGGGTTGCCATGGAAAAAATTCAGAATCCGAACAACTTGTATGCAACTTTCTCAAAGCGTCGAACTAGCCTTTTCAATAATACAGATGAACTTTACACCCTTACTGGTACAGAGGTTGCTATGATTATGATTTCTCATAGACAAAGGGCTTATCCTTTTGACTATCCTTGAGCATGGTCCATCATTGATAAGTGCATTGGCAAAACTCCACTTAGTGATGTTTGTGACTTCAACAAAAAACTTTCCCATGTTAGTGACGAATATTCATCATTGATATTTTTAGTATTAGTTATTAGTTTTAGTTATCAGTACTGACTTTACATATAGAAAGTAAATGTTTGAAAATTTTTCTATGGGTTTTGCTGGATTGTGTTGAAAAAAGTTAGCTAGTTTGTATAATTATTTTTTTAGATATTAATTTTGGATTATAGGAATTAAAGAATTTAGATGTGTTATTTTAAATGAAAATCCAATAAAATAAATATTGAGTTAAAGAAAAATAAAAAAAATTATATTGTTTATGATATATATTTTTAAGTTATATATTTGTAAAGATTATAAATTTTATTACTGTAAATTCTAATCCAACATTTGTAATTGAAGGGGAAAAAATTTTGCCTTTTCCCTAATATAATGACCCCATATATATATATATATATATATATATATATATATATATATATATATATATATATATTTACCCATTAATTAACAAATTAGATATATTTATGTAACTAATTGCTTTGGTAGCCCAATTAAAAATCTATAGATATTATTATCTTAAAATGGTTTCCATATAAGCTTAATTTGGTGGTTCATAAATTTATAATGTGATACTTATGTTTAATCAATTTTCTTTGACTCTCTAGTGTTCTAATTTTGTCCTAAAAATTTAATTAATGCATGATATTTATTTGTATGAAGTGCATTATAAATTATACTAATGTTAGAATAATTTTCATAATTCATTTTGATACAATTCTGTCTCTTATACACATCTAGATGTGTATAAGAGATTCAATTGATTATAACTACTTATTTACTGTTTTTGCAAATATTATAGTACAATGAACTTAATATTTTTGTTTTATTAACTCACAAACCGAATGATGCACATTGGCACATTTTAAGTAGCCTAATTAGGCTATTACAGATACAATGAAGACCACCATTGCTACATCCACAAAAAATACTAAGAGCATTTGTTAAGAAAAGTTAATATATAATATTGTATTGTATAATTTTTTAAAATATAAAAAATGACTCTCTGTAAGGATTTACAATTCTCCAAAGATATTTCTGATTTTTTGGTTGTGAGAAATGAGAATTTATTAATTTGGGTGACCAATTCTAATTCCACTCGGTTTCCGGAATCACAACAAAAATCTGATTAGAATTGGTCACCATTTGACGTGGAGTACATTTAATTCATTTGATGCTAACATTGGCATCAAATCCATTTGATGCAAACATTGGCATACACAAAAAAAAAACTTCGTGAAGGCCGTGGAGTACACATTTAATTATGATTAATCCATTACATGCCAAAAAACAATTGCACAAGCTCCGTGGACGACCTTGCCACCTCTTTTATAACGCCAAAGTCGACCTTTGACGAAACCAAAAGCTGCAGCCACAACCAAAGCAAGATGTAAATAGATCTCAAACCTAAATATCTATCCAAAGAAAAATAATTAAAAAAAAAATCTCCCTCTCGATTTCTTCCTGAGGTTAGTATTCTTCAATTTTAATTAATAGATTTATTTCTATCTATTTAATTTATTTATTTATTTTGTTTTGATATTATTAATTCTGTGAAAATTGTTGTGAAATTCTTTGATTCCGATCTGTTAGTTTCACAGGGCTAAAATTCAGAAATTTTTTGAATCAAGATGTTAAATGAATTTATTTAATTTGCTGGAAGAAGATTTTTGATAGATCTATAGAATCTAATAAATACATTTATTCGAGTTATGGTTTTTGGGGAAATATTGTGTACTATTCGTAATTTGTCTTCAGAATCTTAGTTTTTTGTTGTGTTATTTGTTACCTATACTTGGAGAATTTGTGTGGTGGTTGTTAAATTCATGTAAAAAATATCAGTTTTTGTTTTATGCTAAGATCGATCCGGTAATTTTGCATTTGTTTATCTATCACAGTTATATGTAAGTGGGAAGTTGTAAAATTGATCGCGATTTGCCTTAAGATTGGATGCTTATACAATTTAGATTTGTGGGGGCGATATACAGTGCCCCCGGCAAGCTAAAATTAATATAGTAGGATGTGCTCACTTCATGCATGACTAAGGTAGTAGGATGTGTGGTTCTAATTCATGTGATTGGGCAGATTCTGTGTATTTCTGGCATAGGCTTGTAGATTTTGGAAATGGTGTATCTTGTTGTCCAATAGTAATTAAAATGTCAAAACAAGCAATAAAAAGTTTTTCTAGCAAGTGTTGTGCTATTATATTTCCTGAACCTCCTGGTGAATATTTACTAATTACAGATAATGATGCCCATTATTGGAGGAACTCTATGTGACTGCTAGAGCTTATGAATTTGTGTCAAGTAGCTTTAACACAAAATAACATTGTAAGTGCTATTTAGTACCTTCATAATTATACCAAATTGGTATGTTGTACAAAGGTTTAGTCCTCGTAACTCGTATGATGTTCCACAATTCGGCTAGACAAAGGGCCAGATGAAGAAGTTTATCAAGAAAAAGAACCAAGCATAAACCTAGTCGTTGATTTGAAGTTCGACATGCCATCTCTTGCAAGGGGCACTTTGTCTTTGCAGATGTTACCTTCTAATTCAGTTGACACCAATGCAATGAAGGGTTCATCAAGGGTCCCTCTAGTTCATGATGATGATATTAATGGAAATCAATCAATCTCTCACGATGAAATTGAAGACATGTGGCCTAATGACTGTCTCTTTTCGCAAATTGGTGTATAATTTTTTTCTTTTTGAATTTTCTAGTTGTTTACTAGTTTATGGGCAACATCTTAGATTGTATACTTAAGTTGTCATCAATTTTTTTTTTCTTATGTGTCTCAATATTGTTTCATCTTTTGTTATTTTCTAGTAGTATTTACAACTAACTTCCCAATAATGATGTTTTGACCTTTTGTTAAATATTGCAGATGGTTGGACCTGGAAGAAAAGGACTAAGCAAGAAAACATCTAGAGCATATAGTTCCAAATGCCAATCAACCTCCAGGAGTGAATAGTGAGGCAGGTTCAAGTACTGCTCGAGCTGCATCAAGTAAGAGTACAGTTGATCCACGTCCGAAGAAAAGTCCAATTGTGCAATCTTCTCCCAGACGAAGTGCACGCCTTACACCTAACAAGGTCACCACTACTTTTGATCTTACGAATGAATCAGAAAATGAACTAGAGTAGCCAGCTTCACAAAGAAATGTAGGCAAAAGTTCTAGAACAAGGCAATTTTTAAATTTGACAGCCCAGACACATTGTGCCGAGCAACCTTTCATACCTACTGTTGGGCAGCATTCACCATGAGTAATGATGAAAAAGATGGGCACAGCCATCATGAGAGTGATGAAGAAGATGGGCACAACCACCGTGAGAATACCCCCGGGAAGATTTCTGTGGAAGCTGCAAACTCTAGTTCATTCTCTGATTCGGCTATCTAAGTTTATTGGATAAGCAAACATTTTCTTCATCTATACTCAACTACTTGTTATAATCATTTCAACTTTTTCTTTTCTTCTTTGGGTTGGGTTCAATTTTCCTTTTATCGAGTCAAGGTGCATTTTTTTTTTGTTTCCTCAGTTTCTATTTTTACTTAAGTTAGGGAGCAAAGAATGCATCATACTATTATTTCTTGCTTCGGGCCTTGCTTTCTTTCTTTGTTACCCAATGAACAGAATAGAATATTATATGGTTCGGTACTGACTTCTCAAATTCATGAATTTAATTTCTATAAAATGCAATTATTACCTGCATTTCTTATATGTCAGTCCCCTAAAGTGTTCCAATACTAACTATTTCTGTGTCTTATAATTAATGAACAGTTGTATTGGCAAAGAGGGGTCCTACAAGGAATATCAAATTGAAAAATAGAAGGAGGAAAAGCTCACCTTTGTCTATTTGTATAGATGAAGTATCTGGAAGGGTAGTTGGGGATGATGCTCAGCCTTTCATAAGTGAGAGTGGATGTATTGTTAATAAACTTGTCTCTTCGAGTGAACCCAACATGGTCCAAATTGAGCTCAGAGTTGAAGGATGACATATACAACAACTGCACGGTATTGATTCTTTGATAATTAGTTCAACTATTATGACATAATGAGATCTTAATAGCCAAAGAAGATTCATTTAATTTTCATGATTTTGTAAATGTAGCAATAATATGGGGTTGGAAAAAGCCCAGAAGTAAAGAAACGTATTCACCAGCAGCTTGCTTCTCAAATGAAGTCATTTAAACATAGGCTACATAAGCGCTTTCAGAAGTTTCCATCAAAAGAAGAAGCAATGAAGCATGTTCCTGAGGGCTTTGATAAAGAGGCGTGGATTAAATTATGCGAGGAATTTGACTCTAAAGATTTCAAGGTATGTTAACTAGTTTTAAATTTCTTTAATTTTCTATTTTTCTGAGTTCATACTTTCATAGGATATAAGTATGAAGTTTGAAATTTTGAATGATAGATCATAGATTTGTGAAAGATGGATCTATTTGTGTAAAGTTATTTAACTATTAAGAAAAGAGTTTTCATCCTAGTCAAGGCATCAACCTTAAATAGATTTTGAAGTGATTCTATTACAAAAGAAGTTCACTGGTTTTAAGTTATGACCATGTTGCTATGTAATGACACAATTCTGTTTGTATATGTCCTTTCAAATCTGGTTTTTTTTTTTTTTTTTTAAGGATCAAAGTGCAAGAAATCAGAAAAACCGTGCAGGATGTCAAACTCCAACTACTGTTGGGACAATGTCAATTGCAAGGATGATCGATGAAAAGGTATACACAGTTTGACTTATTTTACATGAAATCTTCTTTCATATGTTTTTCGCCTTAACAAATATGTATTGAAATTGCCACAGAGGAAGGTTGAAGACCAAGATGTTTCTGCCATTGATGCTTATAGGATGGCATATTTCTCGAAAGAGAAGGGCAAGATGGTTAATGATAAGGCTAGTGAAATATTGGTGAGTACTTAGAGTTATTATTACATGATCAATTGTTATCGCCGAACATGTGTAAGACTCATACTAAAATATTTCCTTCACTGTAGGAAAAATTGGAAAGTTTACAGTCTACGACAGGATTGACACCAAATGAAATTTGTTTACAAGAGTTTAACTCCATACCTGGACATGTGAGGGGTCGGTCAGCACCAAAGGGGCAGCTTCTTGCCTTTGAAAGATATCGCACTGAAGTTGAAAAAGAGAAACAAAGAGCAAATGAAGCTGAAGAACGTGCAACAGCTTTGGTCCAACAAGTCAATACTCAGCAAGAATTGATCAAAGAGCTCAAAGACCAACAAATGGCTACCGATGCGAAGATGGATGCACTTCTTGAGAAAGTTGGTCTATTAGTTGCGATGCAATCCGAAAAAAATGTAAGTTATCATCCTTTTAGCTTTTACATTTTTTGAATTGTGTATGGATTGCTGTCATCAATTATATATGATCTTCCACCAAAATGCGAAAATATAATTGCTACACATAATTGAGCATATTCTAAAAATATAATGGTACCAGACTATTATACACATCATCATTCATTAATGGAAAATTAAAGGAGATAAAAACGTCAATGAATCATTTCTTTTGGTTATGTAATATGAATTGATTTATTTAGTAATCTCTTATTTTTATGAGTTTGTATTTGCTAGGAGATAGAATAGAAATTATGTTGTTTTAAAGGTATATCAAAAGGAATTTTGTGATTTGAAGATTGGTTTGGTTGATATAGGCTGCTGTAAGTTTAGTGAGTACTTTACAATAGGCAAAATATAGAATAAAAGCTAGAGAAAGGCTGGATTTTGGGGATACTATGTATGGGAGTGAAATGTTAATGGTCTACAGATGCTTTTTGGAGCTAATTTTTAGCTGAGTCCTGGTAAGAAACTGTATCAAATGTAATGTGAACCTGAGATGTGCTTTCTTTTTGTGTTAAAAAAAGTATAATTTTTTTTAATTACTTGTTGAGATCTTTTCTTAAATGAAATGGGTATATCTACTTGAAATGTTGTGACTTGTGACAAGTTGTGACTATTGATTGGTGTTCTAGTTACTTTTTTCAACAGTTTTATTTTTCCTTCTTATTGTCGTTTTAAAAGCGCAATGGCGTAGAAAGAATCATGCCGCCGACCCCACTTACTGTGAATAAAACTTGGTTTGTTGTTGTTGTCATCGTCATTTTAAGAAGTTATGGGCATTTAAGAAATCAATATTCTCGTCATGGTGTTTTGTGAGAAAGCCTTCATATATAAATCTGTTTGTTCAGCCAAAGACAGTATTTTTCAATTGTTCTGTCTTGCATGTTTAGTTCAATTATGGAATAATTAATATAAATATACAAGAGCTATAGATACCAATATCTTACTTTTGCAATCATATAGACTAGAACTGTAGAATAGAAATACAATGACTTGGAATTTGATAAGGTTGATCTCCAACTTTATGAACAAATGCCGGAAAGATTGACTTCAATCTTCTGATATTTAATGAAATTCATTTTGGAGTAATAAAATATTAGTAAGGATCAACGCTATAACATATTCACAAGTGTCAATTAAAGAAATTTTGTTCTTTAATAGTGAAAGAACTCTTAGATGACTACATACGATGCAACAAAATGCTCTGTTGACTCAAGCTGAAATGCTCTCTTGATATCCTTGAGACATGTCTGGATGTGTGGGCGTATGCATTTTTCAGTGTTTTAGGTTCCCTTCCCTAAACTGCTTTTTCATTTGATCTTTCTTAATTTAAATCCAAAAGTGTTCATTGAGCTTTTAGTTTAGGAAACTTAAATCTTTTGAGGGTGTTTGCTAATTTCCATCCTATTATGACCTACTCTTTTATTTTGCTTGCCTCATGACATGGCTTGTCAAAATTGGTTTTTGGGTGGTTTCTTTGTGCTTTTGTGTTGTCAACAGTCTTGCTTAATTTAGTAGCTAGGATGTGCTTTAATTATACTCTCTCAACTCCTGTATGTATTTATCTATGTATGTGTTTGTGTGTGTGTATCTATTAACCTTACTGGAATTCGTTCCTGCTATTTGGTTGTAAGGTTTTTGGGGTTTTTTTGTGCTTTTTGTTGTCAGGAATCTTGCATAATTTAGTGGCTAGGATATGCTTTATTTATGCTCTCAACTCCTCTGTGTATGTGTGTGTGTATATATATATTAGCTTTACTGAAATTCTTGCTTGTTATTTGGTTTTTGTTTCATCCCTTCATCTTTTCTTCCATAGCTAGATAAAGTCACCGTAATTCAGCATATCTTTTCAGCATTATGCGCTTGTCATTAGACTTGTGTATACTAGAAAATTGAAGAAAAATTAGGCTTATTTTTGTCCGTCTCACAAAAAGAAGTTCCTTATCTGTCTTGGTTGCCTATCGTTTTTGTTTTCCTTATGTTTAACATATTCAACAAATGTTTATTGAATTTGGTATTTGTTTAATAAGTCCAGTTGTCATACTTTAATCGACCTAATAAATTTTTCAATTAACGTAATTTCTTTTTTCCTTGTGATTCATCTTGCAGTGAAGCTCACCGACAGGCAAGCTTATTTGGGAAGAAGTGTAACTTTTTTCTTGCCCATGCTTTTGACGTTGCAGGCCTTGTTTGGCTCTTTTGTACTGCTGAATTTATGTTACTTACATTTGAAGACATGAATATTGTAATCTAGAAGGTGTTGGAACTTATAAATACTTGACTATTATAGTTATTTGGCACTCTTTTATGCTGGTGAACTGTCATTATGTTGTTGGACTGTGATTATGATAATGAAATCCTATTTTGTAGCTTATAAGTTTAGTTTTATAATTGGATTTTAGTAAAACGTCAATGTGTTTTTTTGGTTTTGGCATTATTAGTAATTAAATTTCCAAGGAAAATTGCTTACAGGTCTAACAAAATTGTGACCAACTTCACTTGTCACAAAAAAGTTTAGAAAGTCGTCACTAAATTTGTTGATCAAACACATATTTAGTGACTACTTTTACTCGTCACGAAATGTAATGACGAAACACATATTTAGTCACTCCTCTCCTGTCATCACGAATGTCGTAAACTAATTATATTAACCGAATGCTTATTTAGTGACTCCACCGTTGTCACAAGTTGTCACAAAATATTGTCACTAAATGCATTGACCGAGTACATACTTAGTGACGTCATTTAGTCGTCACAAAATGTCGTCATAAAATATAGCATTTAGTGACGATGTGCCATATTTAGTTACCATTTTTTAGTGCCTTTTGTGACTACGTATACTCGTCACTATTTTGTGACGAATGTTTGTCGTCTCAAAAAACACTCATTCAGTGACGACTTTGAATTGTCGTCACTATAAGTCTTTAGCATTGAGCCTTTAGCCTCGCATAGTGATGAGCTGAATCGTTGTCTCTAAAGTATTTTAGTGACGACTTCTTAACTTTTTGTGATGACTTGGAATGGTGACTAAAACTCTATTTTCTTGTAGTGAAAATAGTACATTTGGTAATAAAATGTGACTTTCATGTGTCCTTAAGGTGTAAACTTTTCCAAAAAAATACTGAATATTTGTTGTTCTTTGGAGATTCAATGATGTTAAAATGATATCATTTTGAAGTTCCTTTAATCAAGTGGTCATAGCAAACTAGCCTTGGTAAAACCACCACATGCGCCCTTCAGAGAGATTGGTTAAAATTTCTAGAACCTAGCTCGAGTTTTCACGAAGAAAATGAATTTGACAATAAAATAGGCCAAAAATAGCCGGGGGTCACCAATCATGCAAGACATGTAGAGATTCTCCCCATTTGTATTTTCATACTTCTAACAAAATCGGGATGATGATTACTGCCACATAGAGTTTCACCACTGATACTCTACGCTTTATGTTTTTTCCTTGTTGGAAATCAGAGAAAATTAAACCAAAAAATGCAAATGAATTTTTCAAAGTAAGTTTTCATATTTACTTTTAATTCAAGTACCTTTGTGGTGTTTTGTTTAATTTTCTAATATGTGTTGCTATACTTGTTATGAGATTCATTTTGATGTAAATTTTATTTGATTTGTTTATGATTTAAAAGAGCAAGGAAAATAGCAAAGAAAAATGATGGTGGTGATAAGAAATAGAAGACGACGATGGCCTGGAGAAGACAATGATGGTTGCTGGAGAAGACATTTGATTCCATTTAAGTTTTAGAATTCATAGTTTAGACCTTAAAGAGTTTAACTTTATATTTTGTTCACACAATATTTTTCTTTAAACATTAGACTTTTTGGACAATTTTACCTTTTAAAGTAAACATGTAAAAATCACATGTTTTACTAAATAATGCATTTAACGGAGTGAATAGATGGAATACCTTGGCCATCGAATTTTAGAAGTTAAGTAATGAGATTGCTAATATTAATTAATTGACCAAATTCGTCACTTTCGTAAAGTTGAATGATTTTTTGACTGTTTACCCTTTTTAATCGCATGATTTGGCCTTGTGTGTGTGTATGTGTGTGTATGTGTGTGTCTGTGTATATACATAACCATATATATCTATACAAATATATATATATATATATATATATATATATATATATATATCTGTACGTGTGTGTGTGTTAGAGAGAGGGTGAGAATTGAGAAAAGCACGTGCTTTGCACAAGAAATATTCCAAATTTGTTAGAAATTTTAATTTTTAAAATAAATGAATAATCATTTAATAATTATGAAAAGTACAAGTATAAAATTTTACTCGTTGAGTTTTATTTATGAAAAATTTTATATTTTAAATATATATCTAATATCTTTGCCCTTTTCTTTGTATTATTTTCAACTTTCCTTTTCTTTTTCTTTTTATTATTATTTTTATTTGTTTTAACACTATATAAATTTCATTTCTTGTCAACTAATTAAAAAATTCTCTTTTATGAGAATAACATATGTTATTTGCTTATTTCTATTCAACTTCCAGGTGCCTCTTATACACATCTTTAGATGTGTATAAGAGACTTGGTTAGTTAAATATAAATATATTTTTCATATAAGGAACATTTTAAATATATTTGTATATTGTTTATGCTTACTGAAAGATAAAATTACAATGAAGTATTATATCATACATTATTTTATAGAGATAAATATTTTGAAAATTTTTCTTAGGGAAAAATATTTTCAAGAAATCAAAAGATATATGGTTACTAATTGCGAAAGTGATTAATTAAAATTTTAAAAAATTAGAAAAAATGAATCTAATTAAAATGTAAAGTACAAATACATTGTAATATAAAAGAAAACAAAGGTATAAAGGTGGCCTTTTTTTTTTTAACATAGGAAGCAATAAATTATTCCTTGCACGAGCATCGAAGTATATTCCAACATTGGAAAAGAATTTTATGAGAAGTTTAATGAATTCTAAGGGTTATATATGGAAGATTACAGAAAGTTCCAACAATATACGCTAGTGTAATTTGTTTGAAAGTTATTTCTTTGTCATGAGGGTGGATCATAATGCAATAATCACGTCCATTGTTATGTTCCCATTTTGTTATAGGAAATAGCCATCTTGAGTCAATTTTGTTCGTTCTATTGCATATTATTTTAGTTATTCGTTTAAGAACTAAAAGGGGCAACTAAAGAGGGAATACGAGGTGAACAGCACATTGGGTTTTTGTATATTTAGATTGTTATAAAATCCTACAAAAGAACTTTACGTTGGTTGGTAAGCTTTATCTTAGTCACAGCTATGAACTTGATTGCAATATATGTCATCTCTCTACAGTTTGTTGTAATTGATGGTACAAAGTTGAAGCATGTCCACGTTAATTACTTGAAATTAGCAAAATCCATTTGGAGTTGCTTTATTTGATGATAGTATTTTTGTCTTAAGGGTAGAGACAAGTTAATGTGGTTCATTTGTTACTTGAAACATTATCCCAAAATTGTAGTAGTTCTTGAATCTTGGAAATGAATGACCTTGATCCAATCAGAAGCGTTAAGAACCTGAGACCAATTGGCTTAGACATCTAGAACCTTCTAGCACAGTTAGGCTCAATTTTGTTAGCCATGTTAGAAACACTAGATCCTGATGCCTTAGAGTTGCAATCACTTATGGCAGTAGAGCCACCAATGTTTCTAGAAACAACTGTGGAATTTCCATTAGGTGAAAATGTCCTAACATCGTCTGTGACATTCATTGAATTAGAAGCACCAACATTGCTTCCAAAATTATCCCTCTCAAAAAAATGCTGGGAGAAATTCATTATAAAAACAAGCACTTACGCACCTCATCATCTGCCTTTTTCTCAAAGTCTCCAACTACCTTCTCTAAATTTTTAAGCTATTGAATATTAAGCTCATATAGGGGAGGATTCCACTAGTGTTTCCTTCCTTTTGCTTTTGACTAATAACATCTTCATGTTTTTTTCTCAACGTCCAATAAATTCTCTAGGTGGGAAATTTTTTTGTTGAGGTCACAAACATCACCAAGTGGAGTTTTGCCAATGTACTTATCAATGACGGACCATGCTCAAGGATAGCCGAAAGGATAAACCCTTTGTCTAGGAGAAATCACAATCATAGCAACCTCTGCACCAGTAAGGGTGCAAAGTTCATTCACATTTTTGAAAATGGACTAGTTTGGCACTTAAAGAAAGTTGAAAACAAGTTGTTCGGATTCAGAATTTTCCATAGCGACCCTTTAACGAGCCTTGGTTAAGTGTTTCGTCATGGCAAATAACTTTGCAAATATCAAAGAAGAAACTAAATGAGATGTTTTTAATCTTGAGAAACAAGTGGTATTTATAGGTGGTTGGTTTTTTATGCCTATGGGTACATCTTTGTGTACTATGGCCTCAAAATTCAATTTTTCTACTTAGCTATTTAGACATTTGAATAGCGTTGAATATATCAATAAATGTGGTAAGGAAATCTATGATAAATTACCTTTCTAAATAAGACTCGATTTAAAATTTTTCATGGATTAATTACATTTGACCACTTTATGCTTTACTGCTTGATATCAATACACCACATAATATTTTCTTGTTAAGCACTTTGTTGCAATGACCAAAAGCCAAATATTTTGATGACTAGAAACTAGCACAAGCTTTGCACGTGTTACACTTATGATCTTCTTGATGAAATTTTAATTTTTTTAAAAAAATAAATGAATAATCAATGAATAATAATATGGAACAAGTAAATTGAATATAAAATTTTCCCTGTAGACATTTTTATTGCGTCAAGTTACATATTTTTAATATCTTTGTTTATTCATATTTGCTTTGGGCATTGTTTTTTTCAATTTTGAATTTTTGTATTATTATTTTTTATTCGATACAACATTATGTAAAATGTCTTTCGTCTCAAATAATTAAATAAACCTTTTCTTTCATGAAAGTAATGCATTATATTTATCTTATTAATATTTCTCCTTTATGCACCTTGGCTATAATTTTCCATGTTAGGTTATCTTGTATACACTATCAATGTGGAAAATTTTCTACATCATCAAGCGTGAATGCATGCCATATGTGCAAAGATGATATATAAAATTTAAACAATGTAAACATGGTATGCATTCAAACCCGATGGTGTAGAAAAGTTTATACACCGACGATGTATGAAAGATTAATCCATTGATAGTTCTATGGTGACAAGTAATGACTTGATCAATTATAGATTAAAAATTTTCCATAGTATTGGACTATTTATATGTATATATTCTATATTATTATGAAAATGATAAAATCACTATAAAGTATCAAGCATCATTTTATTGATGAATTGTGTTGAAATTATTTTTATCACGGAAAAAATTTATAGAAAATCATTAATTTTAAAGTTTAAAAAAAATGAACCTAATTAAAATGTAAAGAACATAGATATGAAACAAAATTTATACCTTCCATATATGTAAACTTCCAAATAGAATAAACTAATATATTTTCTATATTACAATTAGGCATCATATAATTTGTTAAAATGATTATAAAAATTTGAAAATAACAAGTTCTTCTTTATGTTGCTCTGAAGTGCATTAAGCGTTAATGAAAGCAATAATTTATCTTACTTTAAAATATACAAAATGCTAATGAAAAATATGTAGTTTTAAAGATATCCAAATTGACACGTTATTATTTTAAGTGGAGATTTGATATAATTTTTTATCACAATTAATTTTTGTTAATATATTACATAAAATGCGTATGCATAGAATATATTGGTATTCTTTTTCATATTTTTTAAACTTATGATAACATTCACTTCCATATTCAATTAACGTTTTGAGTCCTCTATTTATCTTGAATGTCATAGAATGTGGTTAACTCCAATGAAAAATAATTTTTATTTCTCTTTTACGTGCATAGGTTGTAATTTCTTGTAACGACATTGGCAAGCTTGTCCTCAAATGCTTCAGCCTCCACTAGCAACCACCATCAACACCTGATACTGAGAACCAGAAGTAATGCGTAGCAACCGAACAAAAACAAAATACTTCGAAATTAGCGATATGGATCGGTGGTGTCTTGTTTTCAACTTTTTTAATTCCCTTTGTGTGTCTGTGCGTGATTTTATGTCAGTTTTGTTTGTGTGTAAATGTGTGAAGTTTTGTTTGATATTTATTTGTCTGGTGTGTTTATGAGGTTGAAATAAAGAATAAAGTGTGAGCTGAGAAATGGACAAAGTCACTGGAAATTGCTACTAAACCACCCTTGTTTTAGATTTACCAAAATCACATTCACTTCCCTCCAAAGATTGGGAAGAGGGGAGTGGGAGAGAGTCATGGTGGTGGTGCTTGATAGAGTGAGGCAACGAAGAATGGAGGAGGAAAATTGAGTATCTAATCTGATGGTGTTTTGTAGTAGGGCTAAGGCAGAGGTTTGGTGTTACACTATAATGCCCTGAGAAGGGTATTTTGGGATGTTGGATAAGATCATGAGGATACACATGCCATTACATTGTTCGCCTATGTAAAGTGCAAAATGTTGGCCCCAAACAGCAACCTAAGAGGGGGGTGAATTAGATTGTATCTAAAACAAACCTTTTTATGTGCTTAATAAAAATACAAACTTTATGTACCAAATAAAAACTTAAGCATAAATGAATGCAATAGATATTCAACAATTTAAGCTTAAAGAACAAATAAGAATATTGAGATTTTAAGAGAATCAAACCAAACTCCCAAGCTTCTCAAGTTTGGAGCTTACAACTACAAAGAGCTTCTTACAAGGCAACTACCAAGTTCACAACTTGAAGTTTAGCCACTACAAGTCTCTTCAAAGTAGGTGAGACAATAACCTCTTGTACACAAATGAGGATCACTCTTGCTCACACTAATTTCCTTTAGTTGAGCCAAGAGTTTTACACTCACAACCTCCCTTTGTTACAATTGTTATCTCTCCACTCTTACACTTGAAGAACTCTCACACTTCTAAGCTCTTTTCACAAAACTACCTACACTATTACAACACTTGTACCCACTATTTCTCCCAAATAGCTCAAGAATTATTTGTAATCAATGTAGAAGTCTTCTCTTGTTTAATTCAGGCTAAGAGGTATTTATAGTTGCCCAAAATCTGCTTCCAACAACTTTCCAACTGCTATTTTCTGTTTACTGAAAAACTAGCCGTTGGACCTTTCGGACGGCCGATGCAGCAAGTGCTGCTTCCGAACGAACTAGCCGTTGAACCGTTCGGACGGCCGCTGCTAAACCCTGCATCCGTTCTCTGAGGATATTCGTTCGGACGTCCGAGGATGCGTCCGAACATGCGTCCGATCGAAGCAAAGTCTTCTGAAAATATGATCGGACGATGTTCTTCGTCCGAGACTTGCTTCAAATTCTTTGTGTCGGACGATTACCATCGTCCGAAACTCTGTCTTTCAGACAGTCATTTGTGTCCATGCAGTTTTCTGGTTGTTTTGTTCGGACAATCATTTGCGTCCGAACCTACCTGTTTTTCTGCACACTTGTTTTCAAACAATTAGTGTGATTTGGTCATCATCAAAACATGATTAACATAACTGGGGTTCAACACAAAAGGCCTTAAGTTTGAGGTATCAAATTGCTGAAATTAATATTTTGAGAGGTTAAGTGCGAAACTGGGATAGTTTAAGGGTCCAAACTATAACTAATCCTATTAATATTTTAAATATAATTAAGTAGTTTATTTAATTTTTTTTTTGACCAAGTAAATCCATACCAATATATATTATACATCACTCAAGATTGCAAAGATTTTCTTCTTTGCTTTTTCTCCAATCTCCTCCTTGCTAGCATTTAATTACATTACATACTCGTGATTGAAAATAGTGATAAAACAAAAATGAAAGACCTTTCTCTTAAAAGAAAACTGGGCACTAGTGAACCGAAAGCTGCTATCAACTTCAGTTAAAAAAAGTAGTTTATTTAATTAAATGAACTTCAATTAGGGTTATGAAAAAGTTAATCAAGTCAAACTAGCTAGTCGAGTCAAGTCAAAATGATTTAGTCAATTGTCGACTTGACTTTAAATCACAATTAATTAAGTAATCGACTTGTTGACAGGACTTTGACTAAATTTCCAAATTAAGATATCAATGAAATGCTGACTAATATTAGATTATGTTCTTTGTTTCTCAATCAAAAAAGTCGTTCGAATTTGCCTATTGATTATCGGTCAAATAAGTCAAACAATTACATTTTATGCAATTTTAGCCATATATTATAATAATATTTTAATATTCTACTTACAAAAATGATTTTAATATATTAATTTGTATAATATATATATATATATATAAATTTTTAAAGACTTTGTGTAAAATTACGGTCATGATAATTATAAGAGATAATTGATAATTCTTTAACTCTTAGACTTAAATATTTTTTGTTAAATGTAGTTGTCAGGTTATTAAAATAACACTTCATTTTATCTACAATTTTTGTACTTATTCATTAATATAAGTGCATAACTAGTAAAATAACAATTTTATTTCAGTAACTATAATAAATGCATTACTAATTGCTTTTAGTACATATACAATTACGTAACAATCCATACTCCAATGATCTATCTATATACCGATACAAGTATATTCATATATTAAAATTTGTGTAGCTTGTACATGTAAATTAAATACGTGTTACAAAAGATATAATTTGTGTGCATACACTTTAAACCTATATGTTGTACTTGTCATGAGGAATCATTTTGATAGAAATTTTATTTGTTTTCTTTAAGATTTAAAAGGGCAAGGAAAAATAGAAAGGAAAAATGATGGCAGTGATTAGAAATAGAAGATGACGATGGCCTGAAGAAGATAGATGATTCCATTTAAGTTTTAGAATTCATATTTTAGACCTTCAAGTAGTTTAACTTCATATTTTGTTCACGTAATATTTTTCTTTAAACATTAGCCTGTTTGGACAATTTTACCTTTTAAAGTAAACAAGTAAAAATCACATGTTTGACTAAATAATGCATTTAACAGATTCAATAGATGGTATGACCTTTGTGATTCAATTTTAGAAGTTGAGTATTGAGATCGCTAAAAAAAATTAATTGACCAAATTCGTCACTTCTGCAACAAAGAATGATTTTTTTGACTGTTTGCACTTTTTAATTGCATGATCTAGATGTGTATGTGTCCCTATCTATGTATGTATATGTATGTGCATATATATATATATATATATAGAGAGAGAGAGAGCATAGAGAGTGTGTGAGTAAGTAGAAACAGACATGTGCTTTGCACAAGTAATATTCCTAATTTGTTAGAAATTTAAAGTTTTTAAAATAAATGAAAAACCATTTAATAATTAAATAAAGTACAAGTACAAAAATTTTACTTCATGAGTTTTATTTATGAAAAAAATTATGTATTTTAAATGTATATCTAATATCTTTGCTCTTTTCTTTGTAATTATTTTCAATTTTCCTTTACTTATTCTTTTTTAAAATTATTTTTTGTTTGCTTTAACACTATATATAAATTACAATTCTTGTCAAATATTTAAAAAATTGTCTTTTATGTGAATAACGTATATTATTTCTTCCAGGTACCTAGGCTATAATTTTCTTAGCAATACCACCAATTACTTGATGTGTTAAATATAAATTTATTTTTCACAGTATAGAACATTTTAAATATACTTGTATATTATTTATGATTACAAAAAGATAAAATTACTATGAAATATCAAACATCATTTTATAGACTGAAGTATTTTGAAAATTTTTATTAGGGAAAAATGTTTACAAGAAATCAAAAGATATATGGTTATTAATTGTGAAAGTGAACAGTTAAAATTTTGAAAAATAAGAAAAAATGTATCTAATTAAAATGTGAAGCACAAACACTTCGAATATAAAAGAAAACTAAGCTATAAAGATTGCCTTTTTTTAAAATATAGGAAGCATCAAATTATTGCTTGTACGAGCATCGAAGTATGTTTTAACCTTGGAAAAGAATTTTATGAGAAATTTGTAGAATTTTAAGGTTTATATGTGCAAGGTTATAGAATCTTTCAATATTATATGCTAGTGTAATAGCAAGATGAAAGTAATTTCTTTGTGATGAGGGTGGATCATAATGCCATAACCATGTCCACTGTTGTGTTCCATTCTGTTACATTATATTATCATGTTGACTCAATTTTGTTCATTCTGTTGCATATTATTTTAGTTATTCGTTTAAGAAAGAAGGGGCAACTAAAGAGGGAATGCCCCTGTAAGGAGGTGAACTGCACAATGGGTTTTCGCTTATTTAGATAGTGATAAAGTCCTACTAAAGAACATTACAGTGGTTGGTAAGCTTTATCTTAGTCACAACTATAAACATGATTTCAATATATACCGTCTCTCATTAGTTCGTTGTAATTGATGGTACAAAGTTCAAGTTTGTCTACGTTAATTATTTGAAATTAGCAAAATCCGTGTAGAGTTGCTCTGTCTGATGATAATATTTTTTCCTTAGGAAGAGAGACAAATTAATGTAGTTCGTTTGTTACATGAAACATTATCCCAAAATTGTATTAGTTTTTTAATCTCAGAAATGAATGATTTAGATCCAATCAGAAGCGTTAAGATTATCGAAAGACAAGACACAAAAAAGTAACATCTAGACCTATTGACAGAGACATCTAGAAAACCCATCTAGCATAGTTAGTTATCAATTTTGTTAGCCATGTTAGAAGCACAAGATCTAGATGGCTTAGAGTTGAAATCACTTATGGCAGTAAATTGCCAATGTTTCTAGAAACAAGTGTGGAATTTCCATTAGGTGAAAATGTATAACATCACCTATGGCTTTCATTGAATTTGAAGCACCAACCTTCGTCTTATAAAATTTTCGACACCATAAAATCTATTTGAATACATGCCAATTTCTAAAACATGCACTTATGCACTTCATCATCTACCTTCTTCTCAAAGCCTTTGAGTACCTTCATTAAATTTTTAAGCTGTTGAATATTAAGCTCTTATAGGGGAGGATTCCACTAGTTCTTCCTTTCTTTTGCATTTGACTAATAACATCTCCATGTTTTTTTTCTCAACCTCCAAAAAAATTCTCAAGATGGAAATTTTTTTTGTTGAGGTCACAAACATTACCAAGTGGAGTCTTGCCAGTGTACTTATCAATGAAGGACCATGCTCAAGGATAGCCAAATGGATAAACCCATTGTCTAGGAGAAATCACAATCACAGCAACCTCTGCACTAGTAGGGGTGCATAATTCATTCGCATTTTTGATTAAAGACTAGTTCGGCGCTTTAAGAAAGCTGCAAACAAGTTGTTCAGATTCTGAATATTTCTCCATAGCAACCCTTCGATTGCCCTTGGTTAAGTGTTTCATCGTGGAAAATGACTATGGAAATATTAGAGAAGAAACTAAATGAGATGTTTTAAATCTTGAGAAACAATAGGTATTTATAAGTGGTTGGTATTTTATGCCTATGTGTATATCTTTGTGTATGATGGCCTAATAATTCAATCTTTCCACTTAGCTATTTAGACATTTGAATAGCGTTGAATATATTATTAAATGTGGTAAGGAAATCTATGATAAATTGCCTTCCTAAATAAGACTCGATTGAAAATTTCAAGGATTAATTACATTTGACCACTTTATGCTTTACTACTTGATATCAATACACCATGCAATATTTTCTTATTAAGCACTTTGTTGCCCTAGCCAAAAGCCAAATATTTTTTTGATTAGAAACTAGCACGTACTTCGTACGTGTAAAACTCCTGATACAGATTTGATGAAATTTTAATATTTTTAAGAAATAAAAGAATGATCAATGAATAATAATATAAAACACGTACCAAATATAAAAAAATTTCCAGCTAACATTTTTTTTTTATGAAAAGTTACATATTTTGAATACCTTTGTTTTTTCATAATTACTTTCAACATTCTATTTTTTTGAATTTTGAATTTTTGAATTATTATTTGTTATCTATACCACACTTTATAAATGTTCTTTCTTCTCAAATAATTAAATAAACCTTCTATTTCAATAAAATAAAGCATTATATTTATCTTATTACTATTTCTCCTTTAGCACCTTAGCTATAATTTTCTAAGTTAGGTTAATCTTTTATACACTGTCAATGTAGAAAATTTTCTATATCATCGAGTGTGGATGCATGCCATATGTGCAAAGATGGAATATGAAATTTAAACATTGCAAACGTGGCATGTATTCACACCCGATGGTGTAGAAAATTTTATACACCGACGATGTATGAAAGATTAATCTATTACTGTTCTATAGTGAAAAATTTGTACTTGATCAATTACAGATAAAAAATTTTCCATAGTAATGAACTATTTATATCTATGTATTCTGTATCATTACGACAAAGATAAAATCACTATAAAGTATCAAACATCATTTTATTGATGAACTGTGTTGAAATTATTTTTATCACGGAAAAAATTTACAGAAAATCAATTAATATGCAAAAATCATTAATTTTAATTTTTATTAAGTTTTATTTCTCTTTTACGTTCATAGGTTCTAATTTATTATAACCCCACAAACAAGCTCGTCCTCAAATGCTTCAGTCTCTACTCACAACCACCATAACTCCAGGTATTAAGACCCAGAAGTAATGCCTAGCAATCAAACAAAAAAGAAAATACTTTTGAATTAGAGATATGGATCGGTGGTGGCTTATTTTTTGTCTTTTTTTAATTCTCTTGTGTGCATTTGTGTTTGATCTTATATCAATTTTCTAATGTGCATAAATGTGTGAAGTTTTGTTTGATGAAGTAGTTTGTTTGTCTGGTGTGTTTATGAGGTAGAAAGAGAATAAAGTGTGATATGAGAAATGGACAAAGTCACTGGAAATAGCAACCCAAACCACCCTTGTTTTAGATTTTCCAAAATCACATTCACTTCCCTCCAAAGATTGGGAAGAAGGAAGTGGGAGAGAGCGCACATAGTGGTAGTGGTTGACAGAGAGAGGCAACGAAGAATGGAGGAGGGAAATTAAGTATCCAATCTGATGGTCGATTGCAGTAGGGCTGAGGTAGAGGCTTGGCATTACACTGTAATGCATTGAGAAGGGTATTTTGGGGATAAGATGATGGGGATACACCTTTCATTACATTGGTCACCCATGTAAAGCGTGAAAAACCTTAAGTTTGAGGTATCTAATTGCAAAAATTAATATTTTGGGAGGTTAAGTGCGAAACTGGGATAGTTTAAGGGTGCAAACTATAGCTAACCTATTTGATATTTAAAATATAATTAAGTAGTTTATTTAAGTTTTTTTTTTTTGACAAATTAAATCCATACTATATACATTATACAACACTCAAAACGGCAAAGCTTTTCTGCTTTGCTATTTGTCCAATCTCCTCCTTGTTAGCATTTAACTACATTACACACTCACGTCATCAAAAACAGTGGATAAACAAAATTGAGTGACCTTTCTCTTAAAACAAAACTAGGTAGTAGTCAATGAAAAACTACTATCAACTTCAACTAAAAAAAGTTGTTTATTTAATTAAATGAACTTCAATTTGCGGTCATGAGAAAGTTAATCAAGTCAAACTAGCGAGTAGAGTCGAGTCAAGTCGAAATGATTTTGTCGATTTTTGTCTTGACTTTAAATCGAAGTTAATCAAGTAATGGACACATCGACTTGATATTGACTAAATTTCCAAGTTAATCTGTGGATCAAATACTGATCCAATATTTGACTAGTTCATAGTTTCCCAGCCGATCAAGTCGTTTGAATTTGCCAATCGACTACAGGCAAATAAGTTAAATAGTTACAGCTTTTCAGTAATTTTAGCTATATATTATAATAATATATCAACATATTACTTACAAAAAATATTTTAATATATTAATTGACAATATATATACATACACACAAATATATATATATATATATATGTCTGGAAAGGCTGTTTAAAATTACGGTCATGATTAGTACAATTTATAATTGATAATATTCTTTAACCCTTATATATATAATTTGAAAGGTTGTTTAAAATTATGGTCATGATTAGTATGATTTATAATTGATAATATTCTATAACTCTTAGTCTTAATTTTTTTAAAAAAACAAATAAAGTTGTCTAGTTATTAATATAACAATACATTTTATGCACAATTTAGGTACTTATTCATTAATATAAGTGCATAACTATTAAAATAGCAATTCTATTTCATTAACTATATCAAATGCATGACTAATAACTTTTAGCACATATACAATTAAGTAACCATATATACTCAAGTGATCTATCTATATACTGATACAAGTATATTCATATATAATAAAATTTGTGTAGCTTGTACATGCAAAATAAATACATGTTACAAAGGATATAATTTGTGTGCATATACTTTAAACTTAAAAATATAAAATTCTCTTTTTACAATCAATAACTATATTAAATAAATTACTAGCATATTCTTAATCTATTGACTTAAGTTATCATATATAATTATAAGATCTACCTATGTATGCAAAATGTATGCGCGTAGATTTGTATGTGAGTTTCTGTGGCGCGTCTTTGTGTATATATATACTTTGCATTTGTGTTAGGGTACATGTACACAAAGTACATGTAATATACTATGAACTACATTGAATTATTTGTGCACTTATTATATCATAGATCATAACTTTTAATCTGTACGCATAATGCATATTGCATTCACATATTGTTTTAAGCATTAAGCATTGTTTGCTCTTCAAGCTTGAGTGATTGTTGCCTCACTGAATTTTTAATTGATTTTATTATTTGTTTATATTTTTTGGGGATAATGATTGTGAGCTTAGTTTATCATTACGGACATATAATATTTGTGGAATGATTCCTAGAACTCTAAATATATAGAATCAAGAATTAGGTTAGATATAAAGTAGGTCTTTGCCGTTTTGTTCGATTTATTGACTGAAAAAATTGAATTTAAAAGACTCAAATTTAGCTGAATTTAGCTAAATTTGATTTTATGTGACTTATCTTTAACTTTAAAATTTGGTATAAAAAATCAGATAAATCACATCACATAAGTCAAGAAATTTTTTATTGACCGAACACACACCCTTATTATACAAATATAAATATTGTTGCTTATACAGATCTTTGCAGTGCCAAAGGCCATTGATTTTGGCACTGCACTAGATGTTTCAAGTACTTCACATTAAGTATTTTCTAATTAATATAACGAAAATATGCACTGATCAAATGCCGTCAATTATTACAGTAATTGAATATAACTTTTGGTCTTTCTCAAATTCATTAAATACCTTGTTATAAATGTGGCTAATTCTGTCTCTAAATTAACTATTTTTTTTTTTTTGGCAATTTGGTCACCCAATTTTATAAATGAAACATTGATGTTATTAGACCTATTTCCTCTATTAAATAGTAAATTTAGTAATAAAATGTGAGTTTCATGTGTCCTTGAGGTGTAAAATTTTCCTAGAAGACTGAATATTTGTTGTTCATTCGATGTTAAAACGACGTCATTTTGAAGTTTCTTTAATCAAGTGGTCATAGCAAACTAACCGCCGCCAGAGAGATTGGTTAAAATTTCTAGATCCTAGATCTAGTTTTCACGAAGAAAATGAATTTGACATTGAAATGGGCCAAAAATAGCCAGAAGGTCACCAATCATGCTAGGCATGTAGAGGTTCCTCACCATTTGCCATTTTTATATTTCAAACAAAATCAGGAAACTGATCACTACCACATAGAGTTTCACCACTGATAGTCTACGCTTAATGATTTTTCCTTGTTGGAAATCAGAGAAAATTAAAGCAAAAAATGCTTTAATTTCTTTTCACACATATTTACTTTTAATTCATGTACCTTTGTGGTGTTTTGATTAATTTTGTAATATATGTTGCTGTACGAGAATCATTTTGATGTAAATTTTATTTGATTTGTTTAAGATTTAAAAGAGCAAGGAAAAACATAAAGGAAAAATGATGGTGGTGACAAGAAATAGAAAACGACGATGGCTTGGAGAAGACGATGATGGTTACTGGACTTAAATTCCATTTGAGGTTTAGGATTCAAAGTTTAGACCCACAAGTAGTTGAACTTTATAGACAGCCTATAAATACCTCTTGTTTAGATATTAGTTTACTTTTAGATTGGACAAATAGCAAAGCCTGTCTCATTATTTTGCATCTAGATGTGTATAACTTACAGGTTCTAAGAGTGGATCACTACGGTCTCTTATGAGTATCTAGATTGTATAAGAGACATTAACAAAGACAAATATATATATATTAGACAGGTGCGAACATGATTACAGTCTAAGGATTTTTTAGACTGTTTGCACTTTTTAATTGCGTGATTTACTTAGCCTTATGTGTGTGCCTATGTGTGTGTGTGTCTAATATATATATATAGAGAGAGAGAGTAGAAAAAGGCACATGCTTTGCACAAGTAATATTCCTAATTTGTTAGAAATTTTAATTTTTTAAAATAAATGAATAATCAGTTAATAATTACATAAAGTACATGTATAAAAATTTTACTTGATCAGTTTTATTTGTGAAAAAATTATAAAATTTTAATACATATCTAATATCTTTGCTCTTTTCTTTGTAATTATTTTCAGATTTCCTTTTCTATTTCTTTTTTATTATTATTTGTTATTTGTTTTAAAAGTATATAAATTCCATTTCTTGTCAAATAATTAAAAAATTCTCTTTTTTGAGAATAATGTATGTTATTTGCATCATATTTCTATTTATCTTCTAGGTGCCTAGGTTATAATTTCCTGTAGCGACACCATCAATTACTTGATCAGTTAAATATAAATATATTTTTCATCGTATTGACATTTGAAATATATTTGTATATTTTTTAGATGATTACTAAAAGATAAAATTACTATGAAGTATCAAAAATCATTTTATAGATGAAGTATTTCAAAAAATTTTATTAGGGAAAAATGTTCACAAGAATATATGGTTAATAATTAAAAAGCGATTAATTAGAATTTTAAAAAATAAGAAAAAAAAATGTATCTAATTCAAGTGTAAAGTACAAAGACATCGTAATATAAAAGAAGCCTAAGGCATAAAGACTGACTCTTTTTTTATTTCAACACAGGAAGCATCAAATTATTGATTGTACGAGAATTGAAGTATATTCTAACATTGGAAAAGAATTTTATGAGAAGTTTGTAGAATTTTAAGTATTATATGTACAAGGTTACAGAAAGTTCCAATATTATATGCTAAAGCAATGTGTATGAGAGTTATTTCTTTGTGATGAGGGTGGATCATAATGCCATAAGCATGTCCGCTGTTATGTTCCCATTTTGTTACATGATATTGCCATGTTGAGCCAATTTTATTCGTTCTGTTGTATTTAATATTATTTCAGTTACTCGTTTAAGAAAGAAAGGGCAAATAAAGAAGGAATAGGAGGTGAACTATGCAATGGTTTTTTATTTATTTAGATAGTTATAAAATCCTACAAAAGAACTTTACATTGGTGGGTAAGCTTTATCTTAGTCACAGCTATGAATGTGATTTCAATATATGTCGTCTCTTTGTAGTTTGTTGTAATTAATGGCATGAAGTTCAAGCATGTCTATGTTAATTACTTGATATTAGACAAAATCATTCTAGAGTTGCTTTGTTTGATGATTGTATTCTTATCTTAAGGGTGGAGACAAATCAATGTAGTTCGTTTGATACTTGAAACGTTCTCCCAAAATTGTAGTAGTTCTTGAATCTTGGAAATGAATGACTTAGATCAAATTGGAAGCGTTAAGATTATGGAAAGACAAGACACAAAAAAATTAACATGAGACCAATTGACTTAGGCATCTAGAAAAACCTTCTAGCATGGTTAGTTTCTATTTTGTTAGCCGGGATGTTAGAACCACTAGATCCAGAAGCCTTAGAGCTGAAATCACTTATGGCATAAGAGCCAATGTTTCTAGAAACAAGTGTGGCATTTCCATTAGGCAAAAATGCCCTAACATTATCTGCAGAATTTGTGTCTTATAATTCAACATTGCTTACAGAAATTATCCCTCTAAGAAAAATATTGAGACAAATTCATTCCAAAAACATGCACTTATGCACTTCATCATCAACCTTCCTCTCGAAGCCTTCGAGTGTCTTCTCTAAATTTTTAAGCTGTTGAATATTAAGCTCTTATAAGGGAGGATTCCACTAGTACTTCCTTTCTTTTGCATTTGACAGATAACATCTTCATGGTTTTTTCTCAACCTCCAACAAATTCTCAAGATGGGAAAGTTTTTTGTTGAAGTCACAAACATCACTAAGTGGAGTTTTGCCAATGCACTTATCAATGATGGACCATGCTCAAGGATAGCCAAAAGGATAAGCCCTTTGTCTATGAGAAATCTGATAATCATAGCAACCTCTGTACCAGTAAGGGTGTAAAGTTCATCTGTATTATTGAAAAGGCTAGTTCGACGCTTTGAGAAAGTTGCATACAATCTAGTTCGGAATCTGAATTTTTTCCATGGCAACCCTTTGACGACAGTAACATTAGATGTTTCATCATGGTAAGTTGAAAAAGAAATATTAATCTAGAAGAATTTAAACCTGATGCTCTTATACACATCTAGATGTGTATAAGAGATTTATAACCTGGTTGGTTTCTATGCCTATGGGTACATCTTTGTAAACTATGGCCTAATAATTCAATTTTTGTACTTAGCTCTTTAGACATTTGAATAGCATTGAAAATATTAATAAATGTGGTAAGGAAATCCACGATAAATTGCCTTCCTAAATAAGACTCGATTCAAAACTTAAGGATTAATTACATTTGACCACTTTGTACTTTACTGCTCGATATCTATACACCACGCAATATTTTCTTATGAAGCACGTTGTTGCTTTGGCCAAAAGCCAAATATTTTTATCACTAGAAACATGCACATGCTTCGCACATGTAACACTTCAAATTTGATGAAATTTTAATTTTTTTTAAAAATAAATGAATGATCAATGAATAATAGTATAGAACACGTACCAAATATAAAAAATTTACTAGGAGACATTTTTTATGAAAAGTTACATATTTTAAATATCTTTGGTTTTTTAATAATTACTTTCGGCATTCTTTTTTTTTTCTAATTTGAATTTTTGTATTACAATTTGTTATTCGGTACCACATTGTATAAAATTTCTTTCTTTTCAAATAAATAAATAAACCTTTTTTTTCATGAAAATAATGCATTATATTTATCTTATTACTATTTCTCCTTTATGCACCTTAACTGTAATTTTCTATGTTAGGTTAATCTTTTATACACTATCAATATAGAAAATTTTCAGCATCATCGAGTGTGGATGCATGCCTTATATGTGCAAACGTGGCACGCATCCATACACGATGGTATAGAAAATTTTATACATTCGACGATGTATGAAAGATTAATCCATTTTCTATAGTGACACAGTAATGACTTGATCACATATAGATAAAAATTTTCATAGTATTGAACTATTTATATCTATGTATTTCGTATTACTACGAAAAAGATAAAACCATTATAAAGTATCAAACATCATTTTATTGATGAAGTGTGCTGAAATATTTTTATTATGGAAAAAAATTTATAGAAAATCAAATAATATACGAAAAAAACTAATTTTAAATTTTCAAAAGAAAAAAGAAAAAAATGAACCTAATTAAAATGCAAAGAAAAAAGATATCAAACAAAATTTATACCTTCCGTATATGTAAAATTCTAAATAGAATATACTAATGTATTTTCTATATTACAAATAGTCATCATACAATTTGTTAAGATGATTATAAAAATTTGAAAATAATAAGTTCTTCTTTATATTGCTTTGAAATGCATCGAGCGTTAATGAAAGAAATAATTTATCTTAATTCAAAATGTACAAAATGCTAATGAAAAATATATAGTTCTAAAGATATCCAAATTGACACATTATTATTTTATGTGAGATTTGATATAATTTTCTATCACAATTAATTTTTTTTAACAAACTATATAAAATGTGTATGCAAAGAATATATTGGCATTTTTTCATATTTTTAAACTTATGATAACGTTCACTTCATTATTCAATTGACGTTATGAATTCTCTGTTCATCTTGAATGTCATAGAATGCAGTCATCTCCAATTCAAATAGTTTCTATTTCTTTTTTATGTGCATAGGTTGTAATTTCTTGTAACAACACTGGCAAGCTCGTCCTCAAATGCTTCGGTCTCCACTCATAACCACCATAACACCAGGTATTGAGACCCAGAAGTAATGCCTAGCAATCAAACAGAAAAGGAAATACTTTAGAATTAGAGATATGGATCGGTGGTGGCTTATTTTCATCTTTTTTTATTCCCTTGTGTGCATCTGTGCGTGATCTTATTTCAGTTAAGATTGTGCATAAATGTGTGAAGTTTTGTTTGATGTTCATTTGTCATGTGTGTTTATGAGGTAGAAAGAGATAAAGTGTAAGCTGAGAAATGGACAAAGTCACTAGAAATTGCTATCCAAACCACCCTTATTTTAGATCTACCAAAATCACATTCACTTCCCTCCAAAGATTGGGAAGAGGGAAGTGGGAGAGAGCACACATGGTAGTAGTAGTTCATAGAGAGAGGCAACAAAGAATGGAGGAGGAAAATTGAGTATCAAACCTGATGGTGGGTTGCAATAGGGCTAAGGTAAGGGTTTGGTGTTACACTATAATGCCTTGAGAAGGGTACTTTGGGAAGTTGGATAAGATGATGAGGATACACCTGTCATTACATCGGTCACCTATGTAAAGTGCAAGAAACCATAAGTTTGAGGTATAAATTGCTAAAATTAATATTTTGGGAGGTAAAGTGTGAGGGATTGTTTAAGGGTGCAAACTATAACTAGCCAATTTAATATTTTAAATATAATTACACAGTAGTTTATTTAAGTTTTTCTTGAACAAAGTAAATGCATACTATATATATTATAAAACACTCAAAATTGCAAAGCTTTTCTGCTTTGCTTTTTGTCCAATCTCCTGCTTGCTAGCATTTAACTACATTACACACTCATGTCATCGAAAACAGTGGAAAAATAAAAATGAGAGATCTTTCTCTGAAAACAAAACTTGGCAGTAGTCAACAAAAAACTACTATAAACTTCAATTAAAAAAAGTTGTTTATTTAATTAAATGAACTTCAATTTGCGGTTATAAAAAAGTTAATCAAGTCAAACTAGCGAGTCGAGTCGAATCGAAATGATTTTGTCAACTTTTGGCTTGACTTTAAATCAAAATTAATTAAGTAATGGACTCATCGACTGTGTATTGACTAAATTTCTAATATAATCTATCGATCAAATGCTGATCCAATATTTGATTAGTTCATAGCTTCCTAACCGAACAAGTCGTTTGAATTTGCCATTCGAATATAGGTCACAATAATAAGTCAAATAATTACATTTATAGTACATTTAGATGTATATTATATACATATATTTATATCATATTAATATATATATATATATATATATCTCTTATACATATACATATGTATATAGGTGTGTAGATAATATATAATTGATAATATTTTTTAACTCTTAGTCTTTTTCTTAAATATAGTTGTCAGGTTATTAATATAACACTTCGTTTATGTACAATTTTTGTACTTATTCATTAATATAAGTCCATAACAATTGAAATGAAAATTTTATTTCATTAACTACATTAAATGCATGACTAATTACTTTTAGCACATATACAATTAAGTAACCATATATACTCAAATGATCTATCTATATGCTGATACAAGTGTATTCATATATTAAATTTTGGGTAGCTTGTACATGTAAAATAAATACGTGTTATAAAAGGTATAATTTGTGTGCTTATACTTTAAACTTATAAATATAACATTCTGTTTTACAATCAATAACTTTAGTAAATAGTAGCAAATTACTAGCATATTCTTAATCTACTGAGAGACACTTGAGGTAAAAGGGTTTAAAATTAGTCGATCAAAAACAAAATATATGAAATTTATGCAAGTGGGAATGGAATAGGGGTTAGTATCAGGGATCAAAAAATGCCTATACGTGAAAATTTTAAGTATTTAGGATCAGTTCTTCTGAGTGTAATGGTGGTATAGATCGAGATGTTACTCATCGGATATAAGCGGGGTGGACTAAATGGAGAATGGCATCGGGAATATTATGCGATCGCAAAATTTTTTTACGACTTAAAGGTAAATTCTATAGAACAGCAATTAGGCCAGCGATGCTTCATGGGTCTGAGTGTTGGGCAGTGAATTACACACATGAGCAAAAGATGAGAGTAACAGAAATGCAAATGTTAAGATGGATGTGTGGGTACACTAGGATGGACAAGATACGCAATGAGCATATTCGTGAGAAGATTGGAGTAGCATCTATTAATGAGAAGATGAGAGAAACATGCTTAAGGTGGTTAGGTCATGTGTTAAGACGATAAGTAGAAGTGCCTGTCAAGTTAGTAGATTTTAGAGAAAGTAGTCAATATAGGAGGGGGTAGGGGAAGACCAAAAAAGATTTGGTAGGTAACTTGAAAGAAAGATATAGCCCATCTAGGAATTGAGGAGGATATGGTCAATGATAGAGCACAATGACATAGCAGGATTCATGCAGCCGACCCTACTTAATAGGATAAAGGTTTGGTTTGGTTTGTTTGTTTGTTTATTCTTAATCTATTGACTTAAGTAATCGTATATAATTATATGATCTATCTACGTATGCAAAATTTATGCATGTAGATTTGTATATGTGTTTGTGTATGTGGCGTGTGTGTGTATATATATACTTTACATTTGTGTTAGGGTATATTACATGTAATATACTGTGACCTACATTGAATTATTGGTGCACTTAAAGTCATAGATCATAACTTTTAATCTATACGCATAATGCATAATGCATTCACATATTTTTTTTTAAGCTTTAACGAGACTGCATTGTTTGCTCTTCAAGCTTGAAGTTTTTGTTCCCTCACTGAATTTTAATTGATTTTATTATTTATTTATATTTTTTGGGGATAGTGATTGTGAGCTTAGTTTATCATTACAGACATATAATAATTTATTTATTTAATTTATAGTATGTTCCTGTTTTTGGATTTGTGGAATGATTTCCTACAACTCTAATTATATAGAATCAAGAATTAGGTTAATATAAAGTAACTAAAATTTTGTTCGACTTACTAACCGAATAAATTGAATTTAATGGATTCTCAAATTTACATAAATTTGATTTTATTGACTTAAATTTGATTTATTCTTTTTTTGCCAAAAGTAAGATAAATCAAGTCATATAAGTCGAGAAGCTTTTTATTGATAGAACAGACACCCTTATTATACAAATATAAACATAGTTGCTCAAGTGAAAGCATAATATTAGGCCATTGATTTTGGCGTTGCACTAAAAGTTTCAAGTACTTTACATTAAGTATTTTCTAATTAATATAACGAAACCATGCATTGATCAAATGCCTTCAATTTTTACAGCAATTGAATATAACTTTTGGTCTTTCTTAAATCCATTAAATACCTTGTTATAAATGTGGCTAATTCTGTCTCTTAACATTTTTTTTTTTTGCCAATTTGGTCACCCAACTTTTACAAATGAATCGTTGAGGTTATTCGGCCTATTTTCACTATAAAATAGTACATTTAGTAATAAAATGTGAGTTTCATGTGTCCTTAAGGTGTAAAATTTTCCAAAAAAGAATGAATATTTGTTGTTCTTTCGATGTTAAAACGACATCATTTTGAAGTTCCTGTAATCAAGTGGTCATAGCAAACTAGCCTTGGCAACACCACCACATGCCACTGCTAGAGAGATTGGCTAAAATTTCTAGATCCTAGATCCTAGTTTTCATGAAGAAAATGAATTTGACAATAAAATAGGCCAAAAACAGCCAGAGGGTCACCAATCATGCTAGACATGTAGAGGTTCCAGTTCACCATTTGCCATTTTTATATTTCAAACAAAATCAAGAAGCTGATCACTGCCACATAGAGTTTCACCACTGAGACTCTAGCTTTATGATTTTTCCTTGTTGGAAATCAGAGAAAATTAAAGCAAAAAATGCAAATGAATTTTTCAAAATAGGTTTTCATATTTACTTTTAATTCAAGTACCTTTGTGGTGTTTTGTTTAATTTTGTAACACATGTTGCTGTACTTGTTATGAGAATCATTTTGATGTAAATTTTATTTGATTTGTTTAAGATTTAAAAGTGCAAGGAAAAATAGAAAAGAAAAATGATGGTGGTGGCAAGAAATAGAAGACGACAATGGCTTCAAGAAGACGATGATGGTTGTTGGATAAGACTTAAGATTCCATTGAAGGTTTAGAATTCATAATTTAGACCCACAAGTAGTTTAATTTAATATTTTGTTCACGTAATATTTTTCTTTAAACCTTAGCCTTTTTGGACAATTTTACCTTTAAAAGTAAAACATCAAGTAAAAATCACATGTTTGACAAAATAATGCATTTAACAGAGTGAATAGATAGAATGACCTTAGTGATCCAATTTTAGAAGTTGAGTGATGAGATCGGTAAATGTAATTAATTGACCAAATTTGTCACTTTTGTAAAGTTGAAAGATTTTTTAGACTGTTTGCACTTTTTAATTGCATGATCTAGCCTTATGTGTGTGCCTATGTGTGTGTGCCTATGTGTGTGTGTGTATATATATATATATATATATATATAGAGAGAGAGAGAGAGAGAGATTAGAAAAAGGCACGTGCTTTGCACAAGTAGTATTCCTAATCTGTTAGAAATTTTAATTTTTTAAAATAAACGAACAATCAGTTAATAATTACAAAAGTACAAGAGTAAAAATTTTACTTGATAAGTTTCATTTATGAAAAAAATATATATATTTTTAGTAATATCTAATATCTTTGCTCTTTTCTTTGTAAGATATTTTCAACTTTCCTTTTCTTTTTCATTTTTATTTTGATTGTTTGATATTTGTTTTAACACTACATATAATTTTATTTTTTGTCAAATAATTAAAAAATTCTCTTTTGTGTGAATAACGTATGTTATTTGCATCTTATTTGTATTTATCTTCTAGGTGCCTAGGTTATAATTTCCTTTAGCAACACCACTAATTACTTGATTAGTTAAAAATAAATATATTTTTTGTAATATTGAACATTTAAAATATATTTGTATATTTTTTATGATTACTAAAAGTTAAAATTACTATGAAGTATCAAACATTATTTTATAGATGAACTATATTGAATATTTTAATAAGGAAAAATGTTTACAAGAAATCAAAAGATATATGGTTAATAATTACAAAAATGATTAATTAAAATTTTAAAAAATAAGAAAAAAAATATAACTAATTAAACAGTAAGGTACAAATACATCGAAATATAAAAGAAGACTAAGGCATACAGATTGAGTTTTCTTTAAACATAGGAAGCATCAAATTATTCCTTGTACGAGCATCGATGCATTAGAAGTATATTTTAACATTGGAAAAGAATTTTAAGAGAAGTTTGTAGAGTTTAAGGATTATATGTGCAAGGTTTCAAAATGTTCCAATATTAAATGCTAGAGTAATGTGTTTGAAAGTTATTTCTTTGTGATGAGGATAGATCATAATGCCATAACTATGTCCACTGTTATGTTCCAATTTTGTTACATGATATTGCCATGTTGAGTCAATTTTGTTCGTTCTGTTGCATATTATTTTAGTTATTCATTTAAGAAAGAAGGGGCAACTAAAGAAGGAGTAGAAGGTAAATTGCACAATGGTTTTCATTTATTTGGATAGTTATAAAATCTTTAAAAAGAACTTTACATTGGTTGGTAAGCTTAATCTTAGTCACAGCTATGAAATTGATTTCAATATATGTCGTCTCTCTGTTGCTTGTTGTAATTGATGGTTTGAAGTTCAAGCGTGTCTACGTTAATTACTTGAAATTAGCAAAATCTATTTGGAGTTGCTCTGTTTGACTTGATTGTATTTTTGTCGTAAGGGTGGGGACTAATCAATGTAGTTCGTTTGTTACTTGAAACGTTATCCCAAAATTATAGTAATTCTTGAATCTTGGAAATGAATGACTTAGATCCAATTGGAAGCATTAAGATTATCGAAAGACAAGACACAAAAATGAAACATGAGACCAATTGATTTAGACATCTAGAAAAACCTTCTAACATGGTTAGTTTCTATTTTGTTAGCCATGTTAGAACCACCAGCTACGGATGCCTTAGAGCTGAAATCACTTATGGCAGTAGAGCCGATGTTTCTAGAAACAAGTATGGAATTTCCACTAGGCAAAAATGCCCTAACATCATCTGTGACATTCATTGAATTAGAAGCACCAACATTGCTTCCAAAATTATCCCTCTCAGAAAAATATTGAGAGAAATTCATTCCAAAAACATGCACTTATGTACTTCATCATCAACCTTCCTCTCGAAGCCTTCGAGTGCCTTCTCTAAATTTTTAAGATGTTGAATATTAAGCTCTTATAAGGGAGGATTCCACTAGTGCTTCCTTCCTTTTGCATTTGACACAAAACATCTCCATGTTTTTTTTCTCAAATTCTCAAGATGGGCTATTTTTTTGTTGAGGTCACAAACATCACTAAGTGGAGTTTTGCCAATGTACTTATCAATGAAGGACCATGCTCAAGGATTGCCAAAAGGAAAAACCCTTTGTCTAGGAGAAATCAAAATCACAGCAACCTCTGCACCAGAAATGGTACAAAGTTCATCCGCAATTTTGAAAAGGCTAGTTTGACGCTTTGAGAAAGTTGCAAACAAGTTGTTCGAATTCTGAATTTCTTCCATAGCAACCCTTTGACGGCCCTTGATTAAGTGTTTCGTATGTGGAAAATGACTTTGGAAATATCAGAGAAGAAACTAAATGAGATGTTTTTAATCTTGTGAAACAAGAGGTATTTATAGGTGGTTGGTTTTTTATGCCTATAGGTATATCTTTGTGTACTACGACCTCTCTTAATAATTCTATTTTTCTACTTAGTTATTTAGACATTTGAATTGCGTTGAAAATATTAATAAATATGGTAAGGAAATCTACGATAAATTGCCTTCGTAGAAAAGACTCAATTGAAAATTTCACATTTGACCTCTTTATGCTTTACTGCCCAATATCTCAACACCATGCAATATTTTCTTATTAAGCGTTTAGTTGCCTTGACCAAAAGCCAAATATTTTGATAGCTCTTACAACACGTCTAGCATGTGTAATATTTTGATTAGATGAAATTTTAATTTTTTTCATATCTATATATTTTGTATTATTACGAAGAAGATAAAATCGCCATAAAGTATCAAACATCATTTTATTGATAAAGTGTGTTGAGATTGTTTTTATCATGGAAAAAAATTTACAAAAAATCAAATAATATATGAAAGTCATTAATTTTAAATTTTCAAAAAAGAAAAAGAAAAAATGAACCTGATTAAAATGTCAAGAACAAAGATATCAAACAAAAACTTATACCTTCCATATCTATATAATTCTAAATAGAATAAACTAATATATTTTCTATATTACAAATAGGCATCATACAATTTGTTAAAATCATTGTAAAAATTTGAAAATAATATGTTCTTCATTTTGTTGCTCTGAAATACATCGAGTGTTAATGGAAGAAATAATTTATCGTACTTTAAAATGCACAAAATGCTAATGAAAAACATATAGTTCTAAAGATAACCGAATTGACATGTTATTTTAAGCGAGATTTCATATAACTTTTTGTCACAATTAATTTTTGTTAACATATTATGTAAAATGTGTATGGATAGAATATATTGGTATTTTTTCATACTTTTTAAACTTTTGATAACATTTACTTCAGTATTCAATTGACATTTTGAATTCTCTATTCATGTTGAATGTCATAGAATGTGGTTAATTGCAACTTCAAAACAGTTTCTATTTCTCTTTTATGTGCATAGATTGTAATGTCTTATAACGACACTGGCAAGCTCGTACATGCCTCAAATGCTTCAGCCACCACTCGCAACCACTGTAACACCAGGTATTGGAACCTAGAAGTAATGCCAGCATTTATTAACAAATAATTAAAATACTTTAGAATTAGAGATATAGATCGGTGGTGGCTTGTTTTCATCTTTTTTTATTCCCTTGTGTTCATCTGTGTGTGATTTTATGACAGTTTTGTTTGTGCATAAATGTGTGAAATTTTGTTTGATGTTTATTTGTCTAGTGTGTTTATTAGGTAGAAAGAGAATAAAGTATGAGTTGAGAAATGGACAAAGTCACTGGAAATTGCTACCCAAACCACCCTTGTTTTAGATTTGCCAAAATCACATTCACTTCCTTTCAAAGATTGGGTAGAAGGAAGTGGGAGAGAGCGCACATAGGGGTGGTGGTTGACAGAGAGAGGCAACAAAGAATGGAGGAAGGAAATTGAGTATCTAATCTGATGGTGGGTTGAAGTGGGGCTGAGGGAAAGGTTTGGCGTTACACTATAATGCCTTGTTCAGAAGGGTATTTTGGGATATTGGATAAGATAAGGAGGATACACCTGTCATTACATTAGTCACCTATGTAAAGTGAGATAAACCTTAAGTTTGAGGTATCAAATTGCTGAAATTAATATTTTGGGAGGTTAAGTGCAAAACTGGAATAGTTTAAAGGTGCAAACTATAACTTACCCTATTTAATATTTTAAATATAATTAAGTAGTTTATTTAATTATTTGACAAAGGAAATCTATACTACATATATTATACAACAGTCAAAATTGCAATGCTTTTCTGCTTTGCTTTTTCTCCAATCTCCTCCTTGATAGCATTTAACTACATTTCACACTCATGTCATCGACAACAGTGAAAAAATAAAAATGAGAGAACTTTCCCTTAAAACAAAACTGAGTAGTTGTCAACGAAAAACTACTATCGACTTCAATTAAAAAAAGTAGTTTATTTAATTAAATGAACTTCAATTTAGGGCAATGAAAAAGTTAATCAAGTCAAACTAGCGAGAGTCGAGTCAAGTCGAAATAATTTTATTGATTTTTGACTTGACTTTAGATTGAAGTTAAGTAAGTAACCGACTAGTCGACTTGACTTTGACTAAATTTCCAAGTTAATCTATTGATCAAATACTGATCTAATATTTGATTAGTTTATGACAGGTGTATGAATATTTGTTTCTAAGAGACACTATATGTAAGTCAAACAATTATATTTTAAGTGATTTTTGCTATATATTCTTATAATATTTTAATATATTATTTACAAAAAAAATATTTTAATATATTAATGTATATAATATATATATGCATATTTATATATATATATATATAAAATTTGAAAGACTTTGTTTAAAATTACGGTCATGATTAGTATGATTAATAATTGATAATATTCTTTAACTCTTAGTCTTAAATATTTTTTTTTAAAATATAGTTGTCAAGTTATTAATATAACACTTCATTTTATGTACAATTTATGTACTTATTCATTAATATAAAGTGCATAACTAATAAAATAGCAATTTTATTTCAATAACTATATTAAATGCATGACTATTTACTTTTAGTACATATACAACAAATTAACCATATGTACTCAAATGATCTATCTATATGCCGATACAAGTATATTCATATATTAAAATTTGTATAGCTTGTAGATGTAAAATTAATATGTGTTACAAAAGATATAATATGTGTTCATGTACTTTAAACTCTTAAATATAACATCTTTTTATTATCAATAACAATATTAAATAAATTACTAACATATTCTTAATCTATAGACTTAAGTAATCATATATAATTATATGATCTGCCTACATATACAAATTGTTTGCTTGTAGATTTGTATAATTGTATGTGTGTTTGTGTGGCGTGTGTGTATATATATACTTTGCGTTTGTGTTAGTGTCTATTACATGTACACAAAGTACATGTAATATATTGCAAACTGCATTGAATTATTTGCGTACTTATAGTCATAGTTCATAACTTTATGGTATCTATACGCATAATGCGTAAAGTTTTCACATTTTTTTTTAAAGAATTAATCATTTGTTCTTGAAGCTTGAAGTGATTCCTGCCTCACTAAAATTTTAATGGATTTTATTAATTATTATGTCTTTTTGAGTATAATGATTGTGAGCCTGCAAACATATATTTGATTTATTTAATTTATAGTATGTTCTTGTTTTTGGATTTGTGGAATGATTCCCTACAACTCTGAACATATAGAATCAAGAATTAGGTTAGATATAAAGTAGGTCTTTCTCATTAGCTGAATTTGATTTTATGTGACTTATCTTTGACTTTAAAGTTCTAAGCTGAAAGTTAAATAAGTCAGATGATATAAGTCGAAAATTTTTTATCGGTCGGACACACACCCTTATTATACAAATATAAACATAGTTGCACAAGTAAAAGTATAATATTGGGCCATTAATTTCGGCATTGCACTAAAAGTTTCAGGTACTTCACATTAAGTATTTTCTAATTAATATAATTATTATTAAAAAATATGCCTTGTTCAAATATGCCTTCAATTTTTACACCAATTGAATATTTTGAAAAACTTTTGGTCTTTCTTAAATCCGTTAATTATCTTGTTATAAATGTGGCTAATTCTATCACAAAACTATATTTTTGGCCAATTTGGTTACTCAACTTTTACAAATGCGTCGTTGAGGTTATGCTATCAATTTTCTCTATAAATAACACATTTGGAAATAGAATGTGACATTCACATGTTCTTAAGGTGTAAAATTGTCCAAAAAAGACTGAATATTTGTTGTTCTTCCATGGTTAAAATGACATCAGTTTGAAGTTCCTTTAATCAAGTGGTCTTAGCAAACTAGCATTCGCAGTACCACCACATGTTGACGCTACAGAGATTGGTTAAAATTTCTAGGTCCTAGCTCAATTTGTTACGAAGAAAATGAATTTGACAATAAAATAGCAAAAAAATAGCCAGAGGCTCACAAATCTTGCTAGACATGTGGTGGTTGCTCCCCATTTAAAGCCATTTTCATATTTCAAACAAAATAGAGAAGCTGTTCACTACCACCTAGATTTTCACTACTGATACTCTATGCTTTATGATTTTTCCTTGTTGGAAATCAAGGAAAATTAAAGCGAAAATGCAAATGAATTTTCAAAGTAAGTTTTCATATTTACTTTTAATTCATGTACCTTTGTGGTGTTTTGCTTAATTTTGTAATAAATGTTGTTATACTTGTCATGAGAATCATTTTGATGTAAATTTTATTTGAATTATTTAAGATTTAAAAGAGCAAGGAAAAACAGCGAAGTAAAAAGATGGTGGTGATAAGAAATAAAAGACAAAGATGGCCTGGAGAAGAAGATGATGATTGCTGGAGAAGACATATGATTCCATTTAAGTTTTAGAATTCATCGTATAGACCCTCAAGTTGTTTAACTTTATATTTTGTTCACATAAAATTTTTCTTTAAACATTAGCCTCTTTAGACAATTTTACCTTTTAAAGTAAACATGTAAAAACCACATGTTTGACTAAATAACGCATTTAACAGAGTGAATAGATGGAATGACCTTAGTGATCCAATTTTAGAAGTTGAGTAATGATATCACTAAAAAATTAATAAATTGACCAAATCCGTCACTTTTGTAAGGTTGAATGATTTTTCAGACTATTTACACTTTTTAATTGTATGATCTAGTCTTATGTGTGTTTCTATATATATATAAGTAAATCTTTCATATACCGTCGGTGTATAAAATTTATTGTACTATTGGGTTTGGATGCTGCCACTTCTGCATTATCTAAATTTCAAAAGTTAATTATGCATATGTGTCATGCATCTGGACCTTATAGTGCAGAAATATTTCTACATTGAAGGTGTATATAAGATTAATCATATTTATGTGAATGCATGTGGGGATAGCGAGTGAGAGAAAGAGTAGAAAAAGGCACGTGTTTTGCACATGTAATATTCTTGATTTGTTAAAAAATTTAATTTTCTAAAATAAATGAATAATCAGTTGAAATAATAACATAAAGTACAAGTATAAAATTTTTACTTGATGAGTTTTTTTATGAAAAAGTTATATATTTTAAATATATATCTAATTTCTTTGCTTTTTTCTTTGTGATTATTTTAAATTTTCCTTTTCTTTTTCTTTTTTATTATTATTTGTTATTTGTTTTAAAAATATATATAAATTTCATTTCTTTTCAAATAATTAAAAAAAATCTCTTTTATGAGAAGAACATAAGTAATTTGCATCTTATTTCTATTTATCTACTTGGCGCCTAGGTTATAATTTCCTTTAGTGACACCATCAATTATTTGATCAGTCAAAGATAAATATATTTTCCATAGTATGAACATTTTAAATATATTTATATATTGTTTATGATTACTAAAAGATAAAATTACTATGACATATCAAATATTATTTTATTAAAATATTTTGAAATTTATAATTAGGGAAAAATGTTTACAAGAAATCAAAAGATATATGATTAATAATTATGAAAGTGGTTAATTAAAATTTTAAAAAATAAGAAAAATATATCTAATTAAAATGTAAATTACAAATACATCGTTAAATAAAAAAATAAAAAAAGCTAAGGCAAAAAGATTAACTTTTTTTAAACATAGGATGTATCAAATTATTAATTGTACGAGCATCGAAGTTTATGCTAACATTGCAAAAGAATTTTATGAGAAGTTCGTAGAATTTTATGGGTTATATGTGCAAGGTTACAAAAAGTTTCAATATTATATGCCAAAGTAATATGTTTGAAAGTTATTTCTTTATGATGAGGGTGCATCATAATGCCATAGCCATGTCCATCGTTTTGTTCCCATTTTGTTACATTATATTGCCATGTTGAGCCAATTTTGTTTGTTCTGTTGCATATTATTTTAGTTATTCATTTAAGAAATAAGGGGCAACTAAACAAGGATTAGGAGGTGAACTGCACAATGGGTTTTTGTTTATTTAGATAGTTACGAAATCCGAAAAAAGAACTTTGCATTGGTTGAATTGTAATCTTTATCTTAGTCACAACTATGAACTTGATTTCTATGTCACCTCTCTGCAGTTTATAGTAATTTATGGCATGAAGTTCAAGTATGTCCATGTTAATTACTTGAAATTAGCAAAAACCCACTAGGAGTTGCTCTCTTTGACGATAGTATTTTTGTCTTAGGGGTAGAGACAAATTAATGTAGTTTAGTTATTACTTGAAACATTATCCCAAAAATTAATTGTCCTTGAATCTTGGAAATGATGGAAATTTTCTAAGAATATGCCACTTTTCAAATTTCTTCTATTTGTGTGCCTATTTCAAAGTGGAATTCCGAAGCAGTGGAACTCACATTCAGAGAATGCGACTTCCAGAAAATTAAAAAAAAAAATTATTCTTGACTGATCTCGCATTCGAGGAATGCGGGGTCAAGAAGACCTTTATCTTCTGCGAGGCCTTCTGGCCTCGCAGAAGATATGGCCCCAAATACCAAAAAAAAAATAGGGGAGGTTCTGTCAAAATTTTATCAAAAATACGATTACAGTATGTATTTTTCTATTTTTGTAATAGTGCACAATTTCCATTCGCAATATACATACTCAAATTTGCTAAATCATTCATTTTTTCTATTTTTGTAATAGTGCACGATTTCCATTCGCAATATACATAGTCAAATTTGCTAAATCCTAAAATATATATATATATATATATATATACATATATATATATATATATATATATATATATACACATAGTCAAATTTGCTATATTAAAAAAAAAAAAAATTCATTACAATGCATTTTTTAAATGCGAGGTTAAAAAAAAAAAAAAAGTATGCGAGGTCAGTAAAATAGACCTCGCATTCGAGGAATGCGAGGTCAGTCAAAATGACCTCGCATTCCCCGAATGTGATGTTAGTCAAGAACAATTTTTTTTTTAATTTTTTTTTTCTGGAACTCGCATTCGGACTGGTTCGGAATTGCCCACTGCAATAGGCACAAAAATAGAAGAAATTTGGAAAAGTGGCATATTCTTAGAAATTTTCCTGGAAATGATTGACTTAGTTCCACTCGGAAGCGTTAAGCTTTCGAAAGAAAAGACACAAAAAAAAGTAACTTTAGACCAATTGTCATAGACATCTTGAAAAACCTTCTAGCATAGTTAGGTTCAATTTTGTTAGCCAAGTTGGAACCACCAGATCCAGATACCTTTGAGTTGAAATCACCTATGGTAGTGAAGCCATGTTTCTAGCAACAAATGTGTAATTTCCATTAGGCAAAAATTCCCTAACATCATCTGTGATTAGAAGCACCAACATTGCTTTCAAATTATCTCTCTCAGAAAAATACTGAGAGAAATTCAATGCTAGAAACATGCACTTACACACTTCATCATGTCAACCTTTTTCTCAAAGCCTTCAAGTGCCTTCTCTAAAATTTTAAACTATGGAATATTAAGCTATTATACGGGACGATGTTAAATGTGCTTCCTTTCTTTTGCCTTTGACAAAGAACATCTCCATGTTTTTTAAGAACCTCCAACAAATTCTCAAGACGAGAAAATTTTTTGGTTGAGGTAACAAACATCACCAAGTGGAGTTTTGCCAATGCACTTATGAATGACGGACCATGCACAAGGATAGCCAAAAGAATAAACCCTTTGTCTAGGAGAAATCACAATTACAGTTACCTCCGTACTAGTAAGGGTGCAAAGTTCGTCCACTTTTGAAAAGCCTAGTTCGGTGCTTTGAGAAAGTTGCAAACGAGTTGTTTGGATTCTGAATTTTTTCCATAGCAACCCTTTGACGGCAATTGGTTAAGTGTTTCGTCATGGAAAATGACTATGGAAATATTAGAGAAGAAACTAAATGAGAAGGTTTTGAATCTTGAGAAACAAGAGTTTTGAGTATTTATAGGTGGTTGGTTTTTTATGCCTATGGGTACATCTTTGTGTACTATGGCCTAATAATTCAATTTTTGTACTTGGCTATTTAGACATTTGAAAAGCATTGAAAATATTAACAAATATGGTAAGGAAATCTACGATAAATTGCCTTCCTAAATAAGACTCGATTGAGAATTTCAAAGATTAATTACATTTGACCTCTTTATGCTTTACTACTCGATATCTATACACCTGCAATATTTTCTTATTAAGCTTTTTGTCCCCTTGGCCAAAGGCCAAATATTTTGATAACTAGAAACAAGTACATACTTCACACGTGTTACACTTCTGATTTGATGAAATTTTAGTTTTTAAAATATAAATGAATAATCAATGAATGATAATATAGAACACATACCAAATATAAAAATTTTACTTGCTGACATTTTTTATGAAAAGTTACATATTTTAAATATCTTTGTTTTTCCATAATTACTTCCAGAATTCTTTTTTTTTTCTATTTTAATGGATTTTTTGTTTTAATATTTGTCATTCGGTACCACATTATATTAAATTTCTTTCGTTTCCAATAATTATAAACCTTTTCTTTTATGTGAGCAATGCATTATATTTTATCTTATTACTATTTCTACTTTATGCACCTTAGGTCTAATTTTTTATGGGTTTGGGTTTATCTTTTATACACTATCGATGTAGAAAATTTTCTACACATCGAGTGTGGATGCATACCTTATGTGCAAAGATAATATATGAAAATTTCCACATATGAAAACTATAGTCACACAGCAATGACTTGATAAATTACAGGTAAAAAATTTCCCTTCGTATTGAACTTTTTATATCTATATATTTTGTATTATTACGAAAAAGATAAAATCACTATAAAGTTTCATACATCATTTTATTGATGAAGTGTGTTGAAATTATTTTTATTGCGGAAAAAAAATTTAGAAAATCAAATAATATATGAAAATATTACAAAAATCATTAATTTAAAATTTTAAAAAGAAATAAAGAAAAAATGAACCTAATTTAAATGTAAAGAACAAAGAATCAAATAAATATGTCTTCCATCTATATAAAATTCTAAATAGAGTAAACTAATATATTTTTCATATTACGGATTGGTATCATACAATTTGTTAAAATCATTATAAAAATTTTAAAATAAGTTCTTTATGTTGCTTTGAAATGAATTAAGCGTTATTAAAAGAAATAATTTATCTTACTTTAAAATGAACAAAATTCTAATGAAAAACATGTAGTTCTAAGAATATCTAAATTTACACGTTATTATTTTAAGTGAGATTTTATTTAACTTTCTATCACAAGTATTTTTTGTTAACATATTGTATAAAATGTGTATGCATATAGAATATGTTGGTATTTGTTCATATTTTTTAAACTTATCATAACATTCGCTTCAGTTTTCAATGAACGTTTTCAATTTTCTAATAATCTTCAATGTCATAGAATGTGGTTAACTCCAATTCAAAATAGTTTCTATTTCTCTTTTTAGGTGCATAAGTTATAATTTCTTATGGCGACACTGCCAATGACATGATCAATTAAAGATAAAGATCTTTTCCATAATATTGAAATTTTTAATTATATCCATATATTCTCTATCATACTAAATGATAAAATCATTATCAAGTAGTATCAAATATCATTTTATATATGATGTGTGTTGAAATTCTTTTATTGTGGACAAATATTTAATGGAGATCAAATATGGTATAATTTCAAAAATGATTCGTTAAAATTCAAAAAATAGAAAAAATAACCTAATTAAAATTTAGAGAACAAAGATATCATACAAAATTATGTTTTCTATATAAGAAATTAAACATATTAAATTGATATATTCTCTACTTATAACATTGATAGCTATCACACGTATATTAAGATCATTATAGAAAAAATGAAAATAAGAAGTTGTTCTTTTATCTTGATCTGAAATTTATCTTGATATTTATCTTGTTCTCTTTATCGAATGTTAATGAAAAATATGTCTTTATCTTACTAAATAATAAATGCAACTCTATTGAAAACATGTATTTCTAAAGACATCCAAAATTATTCATAATTTTATATAATATCTATCATAATTAGTTTTTGTTAACATATTGTATTAAATATTTATGCATATAGAGAATATAATTTTTTTTTTTTTATATTTCATAAACTTACGATAACATTCACTCTTATACGCCATTAACATTTTGAACTTTTTCGTTCATCTTGAATGGCATCAAATGTTATTCACTACAAAATATTATTTTAATATAGTAATAGTTTACTGTGAAAAAAAATTTCATTTATTAAAATATAAACAAAATATAAAGGTAATAAAAATGACTGAATTTTATTCTTTGATTTCTGCATACTGTTTTGGTTAATTTGTTGTATTGGTTTTTGGTATAAAATTTTTACTTTTAGATATTCTTTGTATTGGTTACTAAGACATATAATCTACGTTTTTATTGTTTTATTAAATAGTATAAAATTGATCAATAAAAATTTCAAGAGTAACGCCCCTCCGCCAATTGTACAGGTGGTTAGCCATTAAAAAAAATAGTATAACAATTAAACTTTAGTTTCTAAAGTTGACATGTAATATACTCAATTTGTAGTTTCCATGTAATATTTGTTTCCAAATTATTCCATAGTTAGTCAACAAACGTTGACTATCAATCTGTTAGTTAAGTCAACAAAAAAATAAGCATTAAAATTCTCAAATTACCCTTTCAACTCTTATCCTCCACTTGTGTATTTAAGCCAATTTGATTTAGCTCATCTTTATGAGCTAAAACTCGAGCCGAGATGATTAACTCAACTCTATACTTTGGTTCCCCTTGTAGTTTGGGTTAAAATGAAACCGTTAAATATTCCATAATGTGACTGTTAGATTGCTTAAAAAAATTCAATTCAAAGGGTTATTTTAGTCATTTAAAATGTTTAATTAAAGTTAGTTATGTACTTTATCGTAAAACATAACCCTTCTCTTCTGGCGAATGGGGTTTTGGGTATGGTAGAGGGGAACTAAGTGTTGAACTCCAGTTATGATAATCATGTTTTGATGATGACCAAATCATACTAATGGTTTGCAAACAAGTGTGCAGAAAAACAACAAGGATCGGATGAAAATGATCATCCAAACACAATCAAGAAAAACAACCAAAAGTTGAACAACACCTTTCGGACGATGAAGAGCGTCCGAAAGAAAGGAGATCGGACGCATAGGGAGCGTCCGAGAAAAGGAGCTCAAAATGAAGTAAGTTTCTGTCAGAGCTGTAGGAACGCATATATGACCGTCCGATACACTGTTCATCAAGCTGTAGGACGCATATGACCATCCGAGACACTGTTCATCAAGCTGTAGGATGCATATAACCATCTGAGACACTGTTCATCAAGCTGTAGGACGCATAAACGGACGTCCGAACCCACCATCCGAACCCCTAACGGCTAGTTTTTAACAGCTATTTTTTTGACCGTTAGAGCTCAAATTTCAGCACATCTTTCATCTATAAATAGCTTCAATTGAAGTCCACAAAAGGAATTCCAAATAATAGAAGGAACTACTACATTCAATACAAACACTTGTAAGAGCTATTTGGGGAGAAATAGGCTAAAATATTGTGGGTTGTATTGGTTTGAGTAGTATAGTTCTCTTGGCTCAACTAGTGGGAATTAGTGTGAGCAAGAGTAGACTAGTGAGTGATCTTCAAGTGTAAGAGTGGAGAGATAACAAGTGTACAAAAGTGAGGTTGTAGTGTAAAACCCTTTGGCTCAACTAGAGGAACTTAGTTGGTGCAAGGGTGAGCCTACTTTGTGTACAAGAAGGTTATTGCCTCACCTTCTTTGAAGAGGCACTACTAGTGGATGTACTCCAAGCTTGAGAAGCTTGGGAGTTCGGTTTAATATTTTTTATCTCAATCTTTTATTTGTTCTTTAAGCTTTGATTGCTAAATATTTATCTTTGATCATTTGTGCTTAAGTATTCATTTGTTGCACAAAGTTTGTATTTTCATTAAGCACTTCAAAAGGTTTATTTTCTTTTGAGACAACCTAATTCACTCCCCCTCTTAGGTTGCTTTGGGGCCAACAAATGGTATCAGAGCTTGGTCTCATATATTGAGCTTAACCGCTTTTGAGTAAAAATCATTATGACAACCAATAATGCTTTATTTTTAGAGGGGCATTCTATCACTAGACCTCCCATGTTTATTGGCATTAATTTTGTTTATTGGAGGGATAGAATGAAAATTTTTGTTCAATCTATTAATATTGAATTGTGGTATATTATTTATGAAGGTCCTTTTGAGGCAAATATTTTTGATGAAAATACTCATAGATTAAGGCCTAAAACCAGATTTGAGTTAAATGCACAAGATAAAATAAATTTATCTTTAAATGCTAATGCCATTAATATTTTGTATAATGCTTTGGATGCAGATGACTTTTGTAAAGTAGAAGGTTGCATATCGGCCAAGGAGATATGGGACAAATTGAAATAAATTCATGAAGGAAGTGAAGATTTAAGAGAGCAAAAGAAGTCACTCACTTGTGGCTAAATATGAATCCTTCAAAATGGAATCTCATGAGAACATTGACAAGATGTATTGTAGGTTCAATGATATGATAAAAGATTTGGAAGGTTTGGGTAAAGAATATTCCTTGGGTGAAAAGAATAGAAAATTTTTGAATGCTTTACCTAAGGAATGGGAACCTAAATCCATTGCCATAGAAGAGTCTAAAAATTTAAATTCTATGCCTATTGATTCATTGATCAATTCTCTAACCTCCTTTGAATTGAAGTTGAAATACAAGGTACAAAATGAGGAGGCAAAGGAAAAAAGAAGCATAGCATTTAAAGCTTCATCAAAAAGGAGAAAAGACTCAAAGAAGCCTCACTTCAATAACTTCCAAATCACTTGGGATGATTGCAATTCGGATGGAGAGGTTGAAGAAGAATATGAGGAGGCTCAAATGGCTTTTATGGCACTTGGCAATAATGAGGTATCCTCTAGTTGTGATTCTTGTGATGATTAATGTGATAATGAGTGATGATGACGTTGAATCATTTATTTTTAAAATGCATGAATGTTTGAAAGAATCATATGCTAAGAACAAAGAGTTAAAAATTAAAGTTAATACCTTATTGGGTGCCAACTCAAAACTTGTGAAAATGATGTTTTGAAAGAAAAAATTGTTGGAAAAACCAAGATCATGGAAGAAAAAGCTTCATTGAAGAAGAGATTAGATGATCTTGATGTTATTTTGAAAAAGAAGAAAGAAAATATTTTTGAAAAGAAAAGAACTAGAAATATGTTTTTGAACAAAAATTTTATCACCTTTAGAAAAAATGATTTGTGCTTTGTTAAATCTAAATCTTCTTTTTATGGCAATAAGAATATTATTTGTAATTATTGTCATCAACATAGCCATATAAAGAAAAATTGTTATGTTAAAAGAAATGAAAATTTGGGAATAAATTCTATTTGGGTTATTAAGCATGTTACTAATCCAATTGGACCCAAGAAAGTTTGCATACCAAAAGTTATTGATCTTAACTTTGTATGTAAGTATGCTTGGAGAGCACCAAGGAATTCAAGATAGATTATCTATGAAGGGTGTTCAAGGCATATGGGCTAAGATGATATTGAAATGGGTAACATCTAAAATTTTGTATGCTTTCATTTATCAAGTTGAACTATGTTCTCTTGAATATTACTCATCTATGTGATTGAATTTGTTTAGAATGATAGGAAATATGTATCCACAAATTGTTTTCTATAGTAAGTCATTACTTGCAAAAGAAAGGGGGAGCATTCTCTTTTTAAATGGATTATTTTGCTTTACATATGCTTTATTGTTTTTGATGATGCTTTTTAGCAAGGAATAAGCAAAAAATGTTTTGATCCTAATTCTTTGCATGAATTCCCTCATATCTACTTGAATACATATTCTTGAAGGGAAGAAACGTTTTGCACAACTTGACTTATTCTCCATGTACTCATATTGAATTATATTCACCTTTCAAGGGAGGGAATAAACTAAGGGGGAGTTTAAATTGCATTATCTTTCGTATGTTTTGATGATGCCAAAAGGGGGAGAAAATAATGGACAAAACTTCTTGATTGATGCTTCATATTTTATGATTGTTTTTAGAATTGTCCAAAATGATTTGTCATCATCAAAAAGGGGGAGATTGTTACAACTCCAGTTATGATAATCATGTTTTGATGATGACCAAATCATACTAATGATTTGCAAACAAGTGTGCAGAAAAATAGCAAGGATCGGATGAAAATGATTATCCAAACACAATCAAGAAAAACAACCAAAGTTGAACAACACCTTTCGGACGATGAAGAGCGTCGAAAGAAAGGAGATCGGACGCAAGGGAGCGTCCGAAAAAAGGAGCTCAAAATGAAGTAAGTTTCTGTCAGAGCTGTAGGACGCATATGACCGTCTGAGAAACTGTTCATCAAGCTGTAGGACGCATAAATGGACGTCCGAACCCACCGTCCGAACCTCTAACGACTAGTTTTTAACAGCTAGTTTTTTTACCGTTACGAGCTCAAATTTCAGCACATCTTTCATCTATAAATAGCCTCTTATAATTCTAGATGATAGAAGGAACTACTACATTCAATACAAACACTTGTAAGAGCTATTTGGGGAGAAATAGGCTAAAATATTGTGGGTTGTATTGGTTTGAGTAGTATAGTTCTCTTGGCTCAACTAGTGGGAATTAGTGTGATCAAGAGTAGACTAGTGAGTGATTTTCAAGTATAAGAGTGGAGAGATAACAAGTGTACAAAAGTGAGGTTGTAGTGTAAAACCCTTTGGCTCAACTAGAGGAACTTAGTTGGTGCAAGGGTGGCCTACTTTGTGTACAAGAAGGTTATTGCCTCACCTTCTTTGAAGAGGCACTACTAGTGGATGTACTCCAAGCTTGAGAAGCTTGGGAGTTCGGTTTAATATTCTTTATCTCAATCTTTTATTTGTTCTTTAAGCTTTGATTGCTAAATATTTATCTTTGCTCATTTGTGCTTAAGTATTCATTTGTTGCACAATAAAGTTTGTATTTTCATTAAACACTTCAAAAGGTTTGTCTTTGAGACAGACCTAATTCACCCCCCTCCCCTCTTAGGTTGCTTTGGGGCCAACACTAAGCCTAGGGATATTTTTGATGTTTTGTACAAATCCGTTAAATTTTTAACTTTCCATCCATTTTGAAGAAAAACACAAATCACAAGAAAGCAAATTATAAGTTTGTAAACTATAGAAGGAAATCTTGAACACAAGCTAAACTGCAAGGGAGTTCCTTATAATTTACCCTAGATTAAACTAATATATTCTCCATATTATTATTATGGATAGGCATCATATAGTATATATTAAAATTATTGTCAAAAAAATGAATAATTAGTTCTTTTATCTTACTTATAAATGCACCGAACCTAAATAAAAATAATCCTTTATCTTACTCTATAATGCACGTAATGGTAATTAACATGTAGTTCTAAAAATATCCAAAATTACAAATTATTACTTTAAGTAAGATTTTATATGAATTTATACTTTCACAATCAATTTAACATATTGTATAAAATGTGTATGCATATATAGAATATATTGGTATGTTTTTATATTTCTTAAAATTATGATAACACTCACTTCAGTACTCTATTAACGCTCTGATCTCTCCATTCATCTTGAATGACATAAAAGGTAGTTAACTTCCAAAATCATTTTATTTCACTTTTAGGTTCATAGGTTTTAATTTCATATAATGACACTATCAATTAACTTATAGAGAATGCATTAGTATTTTTCATTTTTCTTAACTTTATTATAACATTCACTTCAGAATTCCTTGACATTCTGAACTTTTTTATTCATCTTAAATGGCATCAAATGTGGTTAACTCAAAAATTGTATTTTTGATATATTATTTTACTATGAAATAAAATTTCATTTATTAAATATATAACAAAATGTAAAGGTAAAAAATTTATGAATTTTATGTTTTTCTTTATTTTTGTGTACATTTTTTTATCAAGACAATTGATATACATCTTTGTTGTTGTTGACTAAATAGTGTAACTTTTGCATTGTTTTTTCACATTAATATATGTAAACTCAATATATATTTGCAATTATTTTAAAGTATTATAATAGTATGTGTTTTGTTTATATAATTTATGTTGTTTTATAACATTACTTGTCTACTTATTTGTTCTATATTGTCATTCCTAAGATTGTTACGTAATATTCTTGTAGGTCTTGCTATAATTATTCTATAATATTTTGAGCATGCAATGTACCATTGATTGAACTTTTCAATCTTATCAATAGTTAATCTAATATAATATTTCTTTCTTGTTTTATCAGCTATTGTAACAACTGGCATCGAAGTTTTCAAAGTTGACATATAAACTCAATATATACCTGCAACTATTTAGAATATTTAATAATGATTGATTAGCATAATTTGTGTTGTCATTATATTAAGTACTTAGCTAAGTACTTTTTTTATGTTGTCACTCCACATTTATGCGTAGAATTGTGTATGCTTAAAAATAATTATTTTATGTATTTGAGCATTCATCATATCATGAGTTGAATATACTTTCTACCTCGTAAACAACTACTCTAAACCAATATTCTACAAAATGGTGTTATAAAGACAAGGTCTAGTAAACAAATATATTATTAAAGAGATATAAAAGTAACAAATGCTTTTATCTCAATTACAAATTATGAGTTTTTTATTTTTATAAATTTTTAATTTTTTATTGGTATACGATTATTTGTAATTTTTAAGTTAGAACAAAATTTGATATTAAAAAAAATTGTTATTGAATTTAAACTAAAGCTACGATGAACAACTAATTAATTAATATACATTGATCATAAAAGCATAATAACTGGAATTCATATAATTTTATTATAATAGAGTCACAAGTTTTATACTTTTATTCATGATACTTATTAGATGTTATTGGCACATAAAAACATATATAACAATAAAAAAATGAGTCTTATTAATTAAAATACAAGAGTATATAATTAAATGAACAATTAGATGAAAGAAATTGTATAAGACAATGAAGTATAGATTAAGCGGTAAGACACTTCCCTTATAACATATTGGTCATGGTTTCGAGTCATTAGGGGTAAGTTTATTTTTTTTTTTTTTTAAAAAGAGGAAAGAAAATAATTGTCATGAAACAAAAATATATATAGTCATAAAAGACTCTTTTATTAGGAATAAAAAAATAAAAAATTTGAACAATATATAGCAATTATAAAATAATATTTTGTTTTTTTCTTTGCTCAAATATAAATTATTTTTCTCCTCTTAAAAATTTCTACCTTCTTATTATATATTTATGCTGAAATTTCATAATAACTTAAAGAAGAAACAATTTGAATATAAATAATAGTTATAAAGACTACTTTCATTTTATTTTTTATAAAAATAAATTACTTTTATACATATATAAATTGTTATAAAATATTTATTTTATTCTTTGCTTAAGTATAAGTGATATTTCTAATCTTAAAAATTTCTTCCCTTTTATTATGTATTTATGGAAAAATTTTGTAAATAACTTAAGGAATTTACAACTTGGACATATATAATAGTTATAAAGACTAATTTTATTTATCTTTTCTCAAATATAATATTTTACAGGATAAAAAATTTATCTAAATCTTATTACTATTATTTGTTCTTATACACATCTATTGTGTTTAATAGACAAATTTAAGCAATTTTGTTTTATATTAATTTTGGAATACATAATAAATATATATTAGTATTGTAAACTAAAAAAAAAAATAGATAGTCTTATTTGATTAAATGGATTCTATTTTAGATAGGTCGATTATAGTTCATTAAGGATGACATAAAAAAAATACTTCATTAAAGATATGTTAGGCATGAAACTATTTAATTAAGGGTATATTAGGCTTGATAAAAAAGGGAAAAAAAAAAGTAGTATATTATCTCGGATGGGATGGAATGACTAAAAAATAGGTGATGGTATTCTTAAAGATAGATGGTTAGAATGGGTAAGAAATACATTAATTATGTCTTCCTACTGGGATTTATATGGCCTTTAATTACGGGCGTGATATTTTAGATATTATAGAAAAAAGGGAAAACAAAAATTGGGAGAAATAACTTACACACACACACACACATATATATATTGAATTCAAACCAAATAAAGTCGAACAAAATATATAAAGTTTGTCAAAGGAATTTCCTTCTCTTCTATTTCTTTTCTGTTAAATGTTAATAGAGTTGATTTCTTTTGACAAAGTAAGCTTCATTAATTAATTATTATAAATTGATTCTAAAGCACAAAAACCTCATTGTGTAACAAAAACAAATACATGGACAACTATAAATACTACTTTTATATTATTTGTCAAATATAAATTATTTTCATACAAGTAAAAATTTCTACCATATTATTATGCATTTATGCCCAAATTTCATATAAATCTAAATAATTTTATTATAGTAGGTTGTGTGAAATATATATAATAAATGCATAGTATCCCAAAATATAAATAGTCTTATTCAGTTAAATAAATAGTATTTTATTTATGTACATAATTATCCTTCATTAAGGACATGTCAAGAATAAAAATATTTAAATAAGTGTATATTAGGCGTGACAAAAATGATAAAAAACTAACAGTTTATCTTAGATAAGATTGTATGACTAAAAAAAGGTGGTAGTATCTTTAAAAATAGATATATACTTTATTAGGGATATTTTAGGCATAAAAATATTTAATTAAGGATATATTAGGCACGACAAAAAATGAGAAAAAAGTAGTAGTTTATTTTGGTTATGGATTGTGTGACTAAAAAATAGGTTGTAGTATCCTTAAAAATAGGTCGTTACAATAGATGAGTTGTAATTTAATTATGTTTTTCTATTCAGATTGAAAATTATATTTCAATAAGGCGAGTATTTTAAGTATATTACAAAAAATGGGATAAATATCTCGTGCATACACACATATATATGTGTGTGCGAACTTTACACCCTTACTGGTACAGAGGTTGCTCTGATTATGATTTCTCATAGACAAAGGGCTTATCCTTTTGGCAAAATATCCTTGAGCATGGTCCATCATTGAGATGTGCATTGGCAAAACTCCACTTAGTGATGTTTGTGACTTCAACAAAAAACTTTCCCATCTTGAGAATTTGTTGGAGGTTGAGAAAAAACCATGAAGATGTTATCTGTCAAATGCAAAAGAAAGGAAGTACTAGTGGAATCCTCCCTTATAAGAGCTTAATATTCAACAGCTTAAAAATTTAAGAAGACACTCGAAGGCTTCGAGAGGAAGGTTGATGATATAGTTCATAAGGACATGTTCTTATAAAATCTAATTCCAAATCAACTATTTTTATGAGAGGTATAATTTTGTCTCAATTTTACACACTTCTAATTCTGTATCTTATACACATCTAATGTGTAGAGCATTTTTGCCTAATGGAAATGCCACACTTGTTTCTAGAAACATTGGCTCTCCTGCCATAAGTGATTTCAGCTCTAGATGTTTCAAGTACTTCACATTATTTATTGACTGAAAAAATTGTCTCTTATACACAGACTCAATTATGGACACATCTAGATAGCTAAAATTGATCTCATGTGAATTTTTTGTGTCTTGTCTTTCCATAATCTTAACGCTTCCAATTTGATCTAAGTCATTCATTTCCAAGATTCAAGACTTACTACACTTTTGGGAGAACGTTTCAAGTATCAAACGAACTACATTGATTTGTCTCCACCCTTAAGATAAAAATACAATCATCAAACAAAGCAACTCTAGAATGATTTTGCTAATTTCAAGTAATTAACATAGACATGCTTGAACTTCATGCCATTAATTACAACAAACTACAAAGAGACGACATATATTGAAATCACGTTCATAGCTGTGACTAAGATAAAGCTTACCCACCAATGTAAAGTTCTTTTGTAGGATTTTATAACTATCTAAATAAATAAAAAACCATTGCATAGTTCACCTCCTATTCCTTCTTTATTTGCCCTTTCTTTCTTAAACGAGTAACTGAAATAATATACAACAGAACGAATAAAATTGGCTCAACATGGCAAGGATATTCATATCATGTAACAAAATGGGAACATAACAGCGGACATGCTTATGGCATTATGATCCACCCTCATCACAAAGAAATAACTCTCATACACATTGCTTTAGCATATAATATTGGAACTTTCTGTAACCTTGCACATATAATACTTAAAATTCTACAAACTTCTCATAAAATTCTTTTCCAATGTTAGAATATACTTCAATTCTCGTACAATCAATAATTTGATGCTTCCTGTGTTGAAATAAAAAAGAGTCAATCTTTATGCCTTAGGCTTCTTTTATATTACAATGTCTTTGTACTTTACACTTGAATTAGATACATTTTTTTTCTTATTTTTTAAAATTTTAATTAATCGCTTTTTTAATTATTAACCATATATTCTTGTGAACATTTTTCCCTAATAAAATTTTTTGAAATACTTCATCTATAAAATGATTTTTGATACTTCATAGTAATTTTATCTTTTAGTAATCATAAAAAATATACAAATATATTTCAAATGTCAATACGATGCCAAAAATATATTTATATTTAACTGATCAAGTAATTGATGGTGTCACTAAAGGAAATTATAACCTAGGCACCTAGAAGATAAATAGAAATATGATGCAAATAACATACATTATTCTCAAAAAAGAGAATTTTTTAATTATTTGACAAGAAATGGATATTTATATACTTTTAAAACAAATAAACAAATAATAATAAAAAACTTATAGAGAAAGGATATCTGAATATATTTTTGTGTCCTAAGATCTGTATTAGATATGTATTAAAATTTTATAATTTTTTCACAAATAAAACTGATCAAGTAAAATTTTTATACATGAACCTTATGTAATTATTAACTGATTATTCATTTATTTTAAAAAATTAAAATTTCTAACAAATTAGGAATATTACTTGTGCAAAGCATGTGCCTTTTTCTACTCTCTCTCTCTCTATATATATATATATTAGACACACACACATAGGCACACACATAAGGCTAAATCACGCAATTAAAAAGTGCAAACAGTCTAAAAATTATCCTTCGACTTTACAAAAGTGACAAATTTGGTCAATTAATTAGTTTTTGCAATCTCATTACTCAACTTCTAAGAGTGGATCACTACGGTCATTCCATCTATTAACTCTATTAAATGCGTTATTTGGTCAAACATGTGATTTTTACTTGTTTACTTTAAAAAGTAAACTAATATTTAAAGAAAAATATTACGTGAACAAAATATAAAGTTCAACTACTTGTGGGTCTAAACTTTGAATCCTAAACCTCAAATGGAATCATAAGTCCAGTAACCATCATCGTCTTCTCCAAGCCATCGTCGTTTTCTATTTCTTGTCACCACCATCATTTTTCCTTTATGTTTTTCCTTGCTCTTTTAAATCTTAAACAAATCAAATAAAATTTACATCAAAATGATTCTCGTACAGCAACATATATTACAAAATTAATCAAAACACCACAAAGGTACATGAATTAAAAGTAAATATGAAAAGAAATTAAAGCATTTTTTGCTTTAATTTTCTCTGATTTCCAACAAGGAAAAATCATTAAGCGTAGACTATCAGTGGTGAAACTCTATGTGGTAGTGATCAGTTTCCTGATTTTGTTTTGAAATATAAAAATCATGGTGAGGAACCTCTACATGCATAGCATGTCTCTTATACCTTCTGGCTATTTTTGGCCCATTTAAATGTCAAATTCATTTTCTTCGTGAAAACTAGATCTAGGATCTAGAAATTTTAACCAATCTCTCTGGCGGCGGTTAGTTTGCTATGACCACTTGATTAAAGAAACTTCAAAATGACGTCGTTTTAACATCGAATGAACAACAAATATTCAGTCTTCTAGGAAAATTTTACACCTCAAGGACACATGAAACTCACATTTTATTACTAAATTTACTAATTATATAGAGGAAATAGGTCTAATAACATCTAATGTGTATAATTTATAAAATTGCATTGACCAAATTGCCAAAAAAAAAAAAATAGTTAAGAGACAGAATTAGCCACATTTATAACAAGGTATCTTTAATGAATTTGAGAAAGACCAAAAGTTATATTCAATTACTGTAATAATTGACGGCATTTGATCAGTGCATATTTTCGTTATATTAATTAGAAAATACTTAATGTGAAGTACTTGAAACATCTAGTGCAGTGCCAAAATCAATGGCCTAATATTATAATTTCAGTTGAGCAACAATATTTATATTTGTATAATAAGGGTGTGTGTTCGGTCAATAAAAAATTTCTTAACTTATGTGATTTGATTTATCTGATTTTTTACTAAAAATTTTAAAGTTGTCTCTTATACACATCATAGAAATATAAATACACAGCTAAATTCAGCTAAATTTGAGAGTCTTTTAAATTCAATTTTTTCAGTCAATAAATCGATTGTAACGGCAAAGACCTACTTTATATCTATACCTAATTCTTGATTCTATATATTTAGAGTTCTAGGAATCATTCCACAAATATTATATGTCCGTAATGATAAACTAAGCTCACAATCATTATCCCCAAAAAATATAAACAAATCTTAATAAAATCAATTAAAAATTCAGTGAGGCAACAATCACTCAAGCTTGAAGAGCAAACAATGCTTAATGCTTAAAACAATATGTGAATGCAATATGCATTATGCGTACAGATTAAAAGTTATGATCTATGACTATAAGTGCACAAATAATTCAATGTAGTTCATAGTATATTACATGTACTTTGTGTACATGTACCCTAACACAAATGCAAAGTATATATATACAAAGACGCGCCACAGAAACACACATACAAATCTACGTGCATACATTTTGCATACATAGGTAGATCTTATAATATATGATATGTATAAGTCAATAGATTAAGAATATGCTAGTAATTTATTTAATATAGTTATTGATTGTAAAAAGAGAATTTTATATTTTTAAGTTTAAAGTATATGCACACAAATTATATCCTTTGTAACATGTATTTATTTTGCACGTACAAGCTACACAAATTTTAATATATGAATATACTTGTATCAGTATATAGATAGATCACTGGCTTGAGTATATATGGTTACTTAATTGTATATGTGCTAAAAGTTATTAGTCATGCATTTGATATAGTTACTGAAATAGAATTGCTATTTTAATAGTTATGCACTTATATTAATGAATAAGTACATAAATTGTGCATAAAATGTAGTGTTATATTAATAACCAGACAACTTTATTTGTTTTTTTTTTTTAAAATTAAGACTAAGAGTTATAGAATATTATCAATTATAAATCATACTAATCTTGACCATAATTTTAAACAACCTTTCAAATTATATATATAAGGGTTAAAGAATATTATCAATTATAAATTGTACTAATCATGACCGTAATTTTAAAAAGCCTTTCCAGACATTTATATATATATATATATATCTCCATATATATATTTGTGTGTATGTATATATTGTCAATTAATATATTAAAATATTTTTTGTAAGTAATATGTTGATATATTATTATAATATATAGCTAAAATTACTGAAAATGTAACTATTTGACTTATTTGACCTTGTAGTCGATTGGCAAATTCAAACGAAACCATTCGGCTGGGAAATATGAACTAGTCAAATATTGTATCAGTATTTGATCCACAGATTAACTTGGAAATTTAGTCAATATCAAGTCGATGTGTCCATTACTTAATTAACTTCGATTTAAAGTCAAGACAAAAATCGACAAAATCATTTCGACTCGACTCGACTCGACTCGCTGGTTTGACTTGATTAACTTTCTCATAACCGCAAATTGAAGTTCATTTAATTAAATAAACAACTTTTTTTAGTTGAAGTTGATAGTAGTTTTTCATTGACTACTTCCTAGTTTTGTTTTAAGAGAAAGGTCACTCAATTTTGTTTATCCACTGTTTTTTATGACGTGAGTGTGTAATGTAGCTAAATGCTAACAAGGAGGAGATTGGACAAATAGCAAAGCAGAAAAGCTTTGCAGTTTTGAGTATTGTATAATGTATATAGTATGGATTTAATTTGTCAAAAAAAAAAAACTTAAATAAACTACCTTAATTATATTTTAAATATTAAATAGGTTAGCTATAGTTTGCACCCTTAAACTATCCCAATTTCGCACTTTAACCTCCCAAAATATTAATTTTTGCAATTAGAATCCTCAAACTTAAGGTTTTTCACGCTTTACATGGGTGACCAATGTAATGAAAGGTGTATCCCCATCATCTTATCCCCAAAATACCCTTCTCAATGCATTTATTATGTAATGCCTTCTAGCATAGTAAAATCATTTATGCATAAACAAAATTGATATAAGATCAAACACAAATGCACACAAGGGAATTAAAAAAAGACAAAAAATAAGCCACCACCGATCCATATCTCTAATTCAAAAGTATTTTCAAACACTTTGATTGCTAGGCATTACTTCTGGGTCTTAGTTTACCTGGAGTTATGGTGGTTGTCTTAGAGACTGAAGCATTTGAGGATAAGCTTGTTTGTGGGGTTATAATAAATTAGAACCTATGAACGTAAAAGAGAAATAAAACTTAATAAAAATTAAAATTAATGATTTTCACATATTAATTGATTTTCTGTAAATTTTTTCCATGATAAAAATAATTTCAACACAGTTCATCAATAAAATGATGTTTGATACTTTATAGTGATTTTATCTTTGTCGTAATGATACAGAATACGTAGATATAAATAGTTCAATACTATGGAAAATTTTTTATCTGTAATTGATCAAGTCATTATTTTATCACTATAGAAAATAGATTAATCTTTCATACAAAAATCGTCGGTGTATAAAATTTTCTACACCATCGGGTGTGAATACATGCCACGTTTGCAATGTTTAAATTTCATATTCCATCTTTGCACATATGGCATGCATCCACACTCGATGATATAGAAAATTTTCTAAATTGACAGTGTATAAAAGATTAACCTAACTTAGAAAATTATAGCTAAGGTGCCAAAGGAGAAATAGTAATAAGATAAATATAATGCTTTATTTTAATGAAATAGAAGGTTTATTTAATTATTTGAGAAGAAAGAACATTTATAAAGTGTGGTATAGATAACAAATAATAATTCAAAAATTCAAAATTGAAAAAAATAGAATGTCGAAAGTAATTATGAAAAAACAAAGGTATTCAAAATACGTAACTTTTCATTAAAAAAAATGTTAGCTGGAAATTTTTTTATATTTGGTACGTGTTTTATATTATTATTCATTGATCATTCTTTTATTTCTTAAAAATATTAAAATTTCATCAAATCAGGAGTTTTACACGACTGCGAAGTACGTGCTAGTTTCTAATCAAAAAAATATTTGGCTTTTGGCTAGGGCAACAAAGTGCTTAATAAGAAAATATTGCATGGTGTATTGATATGAAGCTAGTAAAGCATAAAGTGGTCAAATGTAATTAATCCTTGAAATTTTCAATCGAGTCTTATTTAGGAAGGCAATTTATCATAGATTTCCTTACCACATTTAATAATATATTCAACGCTATTCAAATGTCTAAATAGCTAAGTGGAAAGATTGAATTATTAGGCCATCATACACAAAGATATACACATAGGCATAAAATACCAACCACTTATAAATACCTGTTGTTTCTCAAGATTTAAAACATCTCATTTAGTTTCTTCTCTAATATTTCCATAGTCATTTTCCATGATGAAACACTTAACCAAGGGCAATCGAAGGGTTGCTATGGAGAAATATTCAGAATCTGAACAACTTGTTTGCAGCTTTCTTAAAGCGCCGAACTAGTCTTTTCAAAAATGCGAATGTAATTATGCACCCCTACTAGTGCAGAGGTTGCTGTGATTGTGATTTCTCCTAGACAATGGGTTTATCCATTTGGCTATCCTTGAGCATGGTCCTTCATTGATAAGTACACTGGCAAGACTCCACTTGGTAATGTTTGTGACCTCAGACAAAAAAATTTTCCATCTTGAGAATTTTTTTGGAGGTTGAGAAAAAAAACATGGAGATGTTATTAGTCAAATGCAAAAGAAAGGAAGAACTAGTGGAATCCTCCCCTATAAGAGCTTAATATTCAACAGCTTAATATTCAACAGCTTAAAACTTTAATGAAGGTACTCAAAGGCTTTGAGAAGAAGGTTGATGATGAAGTGCATAAGTGCATGTTTTCAGAATGAATTTCTCCCAGTATTTTCTGAGAGGGATAATTTTGGAAGCAATGTTGGTGCTTCAAATTCAATGAATGCCATAGGTGATGTTAGGGCATTTTCACCTAATGGAAATTCCACATTTGTTTCTAGGAACATTGGCTTTTTTAACTGCCATAAGTGATTTCAACTCTAAGCCACCTAGATCTGGTGCTTCTAACATGGCTAACAAAATTGAAACTAACTATGCTAGAAGGGTTTTCTAGATGTCTATGTCAATAGGTCTCATGCTACTTTTTTGTGTCTCGTCTTTCGATAATCTTAACGCTTCTGATTGGATCTAAATCATTCATTTATGAGATTCAAAAACTACTACAATTTTGGGATAATGTTTCATGTAACAAACGAACTACATTAATTTGTCTCTCTTCCTAAGGAAAAAAATATTATCATCAGACAGAGCATCTCTACACGGATTTTGCTAATTTCAAATAATTAACGTAGAAAAACTTGAACTTTGTACCATCAATTACAACGAACTAATGAGAGACGGTATATATTGAAATCATGTTTATAGTTGTGACTAAGATAAAGCTTACCAACCACTGTAATGTTCTTTAGTAGGACTTTATCACTGTCTAAATAAGAGAAAACCCATTGTGCAGTTCACCTCTTCCTATTCCCTCTTTAGTTGCCCCTTCTTTCTTAAACGAATAACTAAAATAATATGCAACAGAATGAACAAAATTGACTCAACATGGTAATATAATGTAACAAAATGGAACACAACAGTGGACATGGTTATGGCATTATGATCCACCCTCATCACAAAGAAATTACTTTCAAGCCTACACTAGCATATAATATTGAAACTTTCTATAACCTTGCACATATAAACCTTAAAATTCTACAAATTTCTCATAAAATTCTTTTCCAAGGTTAAAACATACTTCGATGCTCGTACAAGCAATAATTTGATGCTTCCTATATTTTAAAAAAAGGCAATCTTTATAGCTTAGTTTTCTTTTATATTCGAAGTGTTTGTGCTTTACATTTTAATTAGATACATTTTTTCTTATTTTTCAAAATTTTAACTGTTCACTTTCACAATTAATAACCATATATCTTTTGATTTCTTGTAAACATTTTTCCCTAATAAAAATTTTCAAAATACTTCATCTTTATAAAATGATGTTTGATATTTCATAGTAATTTTATCTTTTAGTAATCATAAATAATATACAAGTATATTTAAAATGTTCAATACTATGAAAAATAAATTTATATTTAACTGATCAAGTAATTGGTGGTATTGCTAAGGAAATTATAGCCTAGGTACCTGGAAGAAATAATATACGTTATTCACTTAAAAGACAATTTTTTAAATATTTGACAAGAATTGTAATTTATATATAGTGTTAAAGCAAACAAACAATAATTTTAAAAAAGAATAAGTAAAGGAAAATTGAAAATAATTACAAAGAAAAGAGCAAAGATATTAGATATATATTTAAAATACATAATTTTTTTCATAAATAAAACTATCAAGTAAAATTTTTGTACTTGTACTTTATTTAATTATTAAATGGTTTTTCATTTATTTTAAAAACTTTAAATTTCTAACAAATTAGGGATATTACTTGTGCAAAGCACATGTCTGTTTCTACTCACTCACTCTCTCTCTGGTATCTATCTCTCTCTCTCTCTCTCTCTCTCTATATATATATATATATATGCACATACATATACATACATAGATAGGGACACATACACAAGGCTAGATCATGCAATTAAAAAGTGCAAACAGTCAAAAAAATCATTCAACTTTATAGAAGTGACGAATTTGGTCAATTAATTATTTTTAGCGATCTCAATACTCAACTTCTAAAATTGAATCACAAAGGTCATACCATCTATTGAATCTGTTAAATGCATTATTTAGTCAAACATGTGATTTTTACTTGTTTACTTTAAAAGGTAAAATTGTCCAAACAGGCTAATGTTTAAAGAAAAATATTACGTGAACAAAATATGAAGTTAAACTACTTGAAGGTCTAAACTATGAATTCTAAAACTTAAATGGAATCATCTGTCTTCTTCAGGCCATCGTCATCTTCTATTTCTAATCACTGCCATCATTTTTCCTTTCTATTTTTCCTTGCCCTTTTAAATCTTAAACAAAACAAATAAAATTGGTCTATCAAAATGATTCTCATGACCAGTACAACATATAGGTTTAAAGTGTATGCACACAAATTATATCTTTTGTGACACGTATTTAATTTACATGTACAAGTTACACAAATTTTAATATATGAATATACTTGTATCGGTATATAGATAGATCATTGGAGTATGGATTGTTACGTAATTGTATATGTACTAAAAGCAATTAGTAATGCATTTATTATAGTTACTGAAATAAAATTGTTATTTTACTAGTTATGCACTTATATTAATGAATAAGTACAAAAATTGTAGATAAAATGAAGTGTTATTTTAATAACCTGACAACTACATTTAACAAAAAATATTTAAGTCTAAGAGTTAAAGAATTATCAATTATAAATCATAATTATCATGACCGTAATTTTACACAAAGTCTTTAAAAATTTATATATATATATATATTATACAAATTAATATATTAAAATCATTTTTGTAAGTAGAATATTAAAATATTATTATAATATATGGCTAAAATTGCATAAAATGTAATTGTTTGACTTATTTGACCGATAATCAATAGGCAAATTCGAACGACTTTTTTGATTGGGAAACAAAGAACTAATCTAATATTAGATCAGTATTTCATTGATAGATTAATTTGGAAATTTAGTCAAAGTCATGTCAACAAGTCAATTACTTAATTAATTGTGATTTAAAGTCAAGTCGACAATTGACTAAATCATTTTGACTTGAGTCAACTAGCTAGTTTGACTTGATTAACTTTTTCATAACCCTAATCGAAGTTCATTTAATTAAATAAACTACTTTTTTTAACTGAAGTTGATAGCAGCTTTCTGTTCACTACACATCTAGATGTCTTTTAAGAGAACAGGTCTTTCATTTTTGTTTTATCACTATTTTCAATCACGAGTATGTAGTGTAATTAAATGCTATACAAGGAGGAGATTGGAGAAAAAGCAAAGAAGAAAATCTTTGCAATCTTGAGTGATGTATAATATATATTGGTATGGATTATACTTGGTCAAAAAAATTAAATAAACTACTTAATTGTATTTAAAATATTAATAGGATTAGTTATAGTTTGGACCCTTAAACTATCCCAGTTTCGCGCTTAACCTCTCAAAATATTAATTTCACCAATTTGATACCTCAAACTTAAGGCCTTTTGTGTTGAACCCCAGTTATGTTAATCATGTTTTGATGATGACCAAATTACACTAATGGTTTGAAAACAAGTGTGCAGAAAAACAGGTAGGTTCGGCCGCAAATGATCGTCCGAACAAAACAACCAGAAGACTGCATGGACACAAATGACTGTCTGAAAGACAGAGTTTCGGACGATGGTAATCGTCCGACACAAAGAATTTGAAGCAAGTCTCAGATGAAGAACAGCGTCCGATCATATTTCCAGAAGACTTTGCTTTGATCGGACGCATGTTCGGACGTATCCTCGGACGTCCGAACGAATATCCTCAAAGAACGGACGCAGGGTTTAGCAGCGGCCATCCGAACGGTCCAACGGCTAGTTCGTTCGCTTCGGCTAAAACCTGACGCACACTTGCTGCATCGGCCGTCCGAAAGGTCCAACGGCTAGTTTTCCAGTAAACAGAAAATAGCCGTTGAAAAGTTGTTGGAAGCAAATTTTGGGCAACTATAAATACCCCTTAGCCTGAATTAAACAAGAGGAGACTTCTACATTGATTACAAATAATTCTTGAGCTATTTGGGAGAAATAGTGGTTACAAGTGTTGTAATAGTGTAGGTAGTTTTGTGAAAAGAGCTTAGAAGTGTGAGAGTTCTTCAAGTGTAAGAGTGGAGAGATAACAATTGTAACAAAGGGAGGTTGTGAGTGTAAAACTCTTGGCTCAACTAAAGGAAATTAGTGTGAGCAAGAGTGATCCTCATTTGTGTACAAGAGGTTATTGTCTCACCTACTTTGAAGAGATTTTTAGTGGCTAAACTTCAAGTTGTGAACTTGGTAGTTGCCTTATAAGAAGCTCTTTGTAGTTGTAAACTCCAAACTTGAGAAGCTTGGGAGTTTGGTTTGATTAGATTCTCTTATACTCTTAATCTCAATATTCTTATTTGTTCTTTAAGCTTAAATTGTTGAATATCTATTGCATTCATTTATGCTTAAGTTTTTATTTGGTACATAAAGTTTGTATTTTTATTAAGCACATAAAAAGGTTTGTTTTAGATACAATCTAATTCACCCCCCTCTTAGGTTGCTGTTTGGGGCCAACATTTTGCACTACATAGGCGAACAATGTAATGGCATGTGTGTCCTCATGATCTTATCCAACATCCCAAAATACCCTTCTCAGGGCATTATAGTGTAATACCAAACCTCTGCCTTAGCCCTACTACAAAACACCATCAGATTAGACACTCAATTTTCCTCCTCCATTCTTCGTTGCCTCACTCTATCAAGCACCACCACCATGACTCTCTCCCACTTCCCTCTTCCCAATCTGTGGAGGGAAGTGAATGTGATTTTGGTAAATCTAAAACAAGGGTGGTTTAGTAGCAATTTCCAGTGACTTTGTCCATTTCTCAGCTCACACTTTATTCTATTTCAACCTCATAAACACACCAGACAAATAAATATCAAACTATAACTTCACACATTTACACACAAACAAGACTGACATAAAATCACGCACAAACACACAAAGGGAATTAAAAAAGTTGAAAACAAGACACCACCGATCCATTTCGCTAATTTCAAAGTATTTTGTTTTTGTTCGGTTGCTACGCATTACTTCTGGTTCTCAGTATCAGGTGTTGATGGTGGTTGCTAGTGGAGGCTGAAGCATTTGAGGACAAGCTTGCCAATGTCATTACAAGAAATTACAACCTATGCATGTAAAAGAGAAATAGAAACTATTTTGCATTGGAGTTAACCACGTTCTATGACATTCAAGATAAATAGAGGACTCAAAACGTTAATTGAATATGGAAGTGAATGTTATCATAAGTTTAAAAAATATGAAAAAGAATACCAACATATTCTATTCATACACATTTTATGTAATATATTAACAAAAATTAATTGTGATAAAAAATTATATACAAATCTGAAAAAAATAATAACGTGTCAATTTGGATATCTTTAAAACTACATATTTTTCATTAGCATTTTGTATATTTTAAAGTAAGATAAATTATTGCTTTCATTAACGCTTAATGCACTTCAGAGCAACATAAAGAAGAACTTGTTATTTTCAAATTTTTATAATCATTTTAACAAATTATATGATGCCTAATTGTAATATAGAAAATATATTAGTTTATTCTATTTGGAAGTTTACATATATGGAAGGTATAAATTTTGTTTCATATCTATGTTCTTTACATTTTAATTAGGTTCATTTTTTTTAAACTTTAAAATTAATGATTTTCTATAAATTTTTTCGGTGATAAAAATAATTTCAACACAATTCATCTATAAAATGATGCTTGATACTTTATAGTGATTTTATCATTTTCATAATAATATAGAATATATATATATAAATAGTCCAATACTATGGAAAATTTTTAATCTATAATTGATCAAGTCATTACTTGTCACCATAGAAAATGGATTAGTCTTTCATACATCGTCGGTGTATAAAATTTTCTACACCATCGGGTTTGAATGCATACCATGTTTACATTGTTTAAATTTTATATATCATCTTTGCACATATGGCATGCATCCACGCTTGATGATGTAGAAAATTTTCCACATTGATAGTGTATACAAGATAACCTAACATGGAAAATTATAGCCAAGGTGCATAAAGGAGAAATATTAATAAAATAAATATAATGCATTACTTTCATGAAAGAAAAGGTTTATTTAATTATTTGAGACGAAAGACATTTTATATAATGTTGTATCGAATAAAAAATAATAATACAAAAATTCAAAATTGAAAAAAACAATGCCCAAAGCAAATATGAATAAACAAAGATATTAAAAATATGTAACTTGACGCAATAAAAATGTCTACAGGGAAAATTTTACATTCAGTACGTGTTCCATATTATTATTCATTGATTATTCATTTATTTTTTTTTTAAATTAAAATTTTCATCAAATCATAAGTGTAACACGTGCAAAGCTTGTGCTAGTTTCTAGTCATCAAAATATTTGGCTTTTGGCCATGGCAACAAAGTGCTTAACAAGAAAATATTATGTGGTGTATTGATATCAAGCAGTAAAGCATAAAGTGGTCAAGTGTGTAATTAAGATGAAAAATATTTAAATGTCATATTTAGAAAGGTAATTTATCATAGATTTCCTTACCACATTTATTGATATATTCAACGCTATTCAAATGTCTAAATAGCTAAGTAGAAAAATTGAATTTTGAGGCCATAGTACACAAAGATGTACCCATAGGCATAAAAAACCAACCACCTATAAATACCACTTGTTTCTCAAGATTAAAAACATCTCATTTAGTTTCTTCTTTGATATTTGCAAAGTTATTTGCCACAACGAAACACTTAACCAAGGCTCGTTAAAGGGTCACTATGGAAAATTCAGAATCCGAACAACTTGTTTTCAACTTTCTTTAAGTGCCAAACTAGTCTTTTCAAAAACGTAAATGAACTTTGCACCCTTACTGGTGCAGAGGTTGCTATGATTGTGATTTCTCCTAGACAAAGGGTTTATCCTTTCGGCTATCCTTGAGCATGGTCCGTCATTGATAAGTACATTGGCAAAACTCCACTTGGTGATGTTTGTGACCTCAACAAAAAAATTTCCCACCTAGAGAATTTATTGGACGTTGAGAAAAAAACATGAAGATGTTATTAGTCAAAACCAAAAGGAAGGAAACACTAGTGGAATCCTCCCCTATATGAGCTTAATATTCAATAGCTTAAAAATTTAGAGAAGGCAGTTGGAGACTTTGAGAAAAAGGCAGATGATGAGGTGCGTAAGTGCTTGTTTTTATAATGAATTTCTCCCAGCATTTGTTTGAGAGGGATAATTTTGGAAGCAATGTTGGTGCTTCTAATTCAATGAATGTCACAGACGATGTTAGGACATTTTCACCTAATGGAAATTCCACAGTTGTTTCTAGAAAGCCATTGGCTCTACTGCCATAAGTGATTTCAACTCTAAGGCATCAGGATCTAGTGTTTCTAACATGGCTAACAAAATTGAGCCTAACTGTGCTAGAAGGTTCTAGATGCCTAAGCCAATTGGTCTCAGGTTACTTTTTTGTGTCTTCTCTTTTGATAATCTTAACGCTTCTGATTGGATCTAGGTCATTCATCTCCAAGATTCAAGAACTACTACAATTTTGGGATAATGTTTCAAGTAACAAACGAGCCACATTAACTTGTCTCTACCCTTAAGACAAAAATACTATCATCAAATAAAGCAACTCCAGATGGATTTTGCTGATTTCAAGTAATTAACGTCGACATGCTTCAACTTTGTACCATCAATTACAACAAACTGTAGAGAGATGACATATATTGAAATCAAGTTCATAGCTGTGACTAAGATAAAGCTTACCAACCAATGTAAAGTTCTTTTGTAGGATTTTATAACAATCTAAATATACAAAAACCCAATGTGCTGTGGTCACCTCGTATTCCCTCTTTAGTTTGCCTTTTTTTCTTAAACGAATAACTAAAATAATATGCAACAGAATGAACAAAATTGACTCAAGATGGCTATTTCCTATAACAAAATGGGATGTGTACAATGGACGTGATTATTGCATTATGATCCACCCTCATGACAAAGAAATAACTTTCAAACAAATTACACTAGCATATATTGTTGGAACTTTCTGTAATCTTCCACATATAACCCTTAGAATTCATTAAACTTCTCATAAAATTCTTTTCCAATGTTGGAATATACTTCGATGCTCGTGCAAGGAATAATTTATTGCTTCCTATGTTCAAAAAGTTAGGCCACCTTTATACCTTTGTTTTCTTTTAGATTACAATGTATTTGTACTTTACATTTTAATTAGATTCATTTTTTCTAATTTTTTAAAATTTTAATTAATCACTTTCGCAATTAGTAACCATATATCTTTTGATTTCTTGAAAATATTTTTCCCTAAGAAAAATTTATCAAAATATTTCATCTATAAAATAATGTTTGATACTTCATTGTAATTTTATCTTTCAGTAAGCATAAACAATATACAAATATATTTAAAATGTTCCTTACTATGAAAAATATATTTATATTTAACTAACCAAGTAACTTGTTGTGCCGCTAAAGAAAATTACAACCTAGGCACCTGGAAGTTGAATAGAAATAAGCAAATAACATATGTTATTCTCATAAAAGAGAATTTTTTAATTAGTTGACAAGAAATGAAATTTATATAGTGTTAAAACAAATAAAAATAATAATAAAAAGAAAAAGAAAAGGAAAGTTGAAAATAATACAAAGAAAAGGGCAAAGATATTAGATATATATTTAAAATATAAAATTTTTCATAAATAAAACTCAACAAGTAAAATTTTATACTTGTACTTTTCATAATTATTAAATGATTATTCATTTATTTTAAAAATTAAAATTTCTAACAAATTTGGAATATTTCTTGTGCATAGCACGTGCTTTCTAGATGTGTATAAGAGACAGGTATTCTAGTGTGACTTTCAACAGTTTTATTTTTCTAATCTTATTGTCTCTTTTAATAGCGAATGGTGTATAATACAAATTTGACCACTTGAATCTCTACATGTCTTGCATGATTGGTGACACCCTAGCTATTTTTGGCCTATTTTATTGTCAAATTCATTTTCTTCGTGAAAACTCGAGCTAGGTTCTAGAAATTTTAACCAATCTCTCTAGCAGGCGCATGTGGTGGTGCTACCAAGGCTAGTTTGCTCTGACCACTTGATTAAAGGAACTTCAAAATGATATCATTTTAACATCGAAAGAACAACAAATATTCAGTCTTTTTTTGGAAAAGTTTACACCTTAAGGACACATGAAAGTCACATTTTACTACCAAATGTACTATTTTCACTACAAGAAAATAGAATTTTAGTCACCAATTCCAAGTCATCACAAAAAGTTAAGAAGTCGTCACTAAAATACTTTAGAGACAACGATTCAGCTCGTCACTATGCGAGGCTAAAGGCTCAATGCTAAAGGCTCAATGCTAAAGACTTATAGTGACGACAATTCAAAGTCGTCACTGAATGAGTGTTTTTTGAGACGACAAACATTCGTCACAAAATAGTGACGAGTATACGTAGTCACAAAAGGCACTAAAAAATGGTAACTAAATATGGCACGTCGTCACTAAATGCTATATTTTATGACGACATTTTGTGACGACTAAATGACGTCACTAAGTATGTACTCGGTCAACGCATTTAGTGACAATATTTTGTGACAACTTGTGACGACGGTGGAGTCACTAAATAAGCATTCGGTTAATATAATTAGTTACGACATTCGTGATGACAGGAGAGGAGTGACTAAATATGTGTTCGGTCAATACATTTTGTGACGACTAAAAGTAGTCACTAAATATGTGTTTGATCAACAAATTTGTAGTGACGACTTTCTAAACTTTTTTGTGACAAGTGAAGTTGGTCACAATTTTGTTAGACCTGTAAGCAATTTTCCTTGGAAATTTAATTACTAATAATGCCAAAACCAAAAAAACACATTGACATTTTACTAAAATTCAATTATAAAACTAAACTTATAACCTACAAAATAGGATTTCATTATCATAATCACAGTCTAACAACATAATGACAGTCCACCAGCATAAAAGAGTGCCAAATAACTATAATAGTCAAGTATTTATAAGTTCCAACACCTTCTAGATTACAATATTCATGTCTTCAAATATAAGTAACATAAATTCAGCAGTACAAAAGAGCCAAACAAGGCCTGCAACGTCAAAAGCATGGGCAAGAAAAAAGTTACACTTCTTCCCAAATAAGCTTGCCTGTCGGTGAGCTTCACTGCAAGATGAATCACAAGGAAAAAAGAAATCACGTTAATTGACAAATTTATTAGGTCGATTAAAGTATGACAACTGGATACAATATGCTTATTAAACAAATACCAAATTCAATAAACATTTGTTGAATATGTTAAACATAAGGAAAACAAAAACGATAGGCAACCAAGACAGATAAGGAACTTCTTTTTGTGAGACGGACAAAAATAAGCCTAATTTTTCTTCAATTGTCTAGTATACACAAGCCTAATGACAAGCGCATAATGCTGAAAAGATATGCTGAATTACGGTGACTTTTATCTAGCTATGGAAGAAAAGATGAAGGGATGAAACAAAAACCAAATAACAAGCAAATTCCAGTAAAGCTAATATATATATACACACACACATACACAGAGGAGTTGAGAGCATAAATAAAGCATATCCTAGCCACTAAATTATGCAAGATTCCTGACTACAAAAAGCACAAAAAAACGCCAAAAACCACAACCAAATAACAGGAACGAATTCCAGTAAGGTTAATAGATACACACACACAAACACATACATACATAAATACATACAGGAGTTGAGAGAGTATAATTAAAGCACATCCCTCTAGCTACTAAATTAAGCAAGACTGTTGACAACACAAAAGCACAAAGAAACCACCCAAAAACCACTTTTGACAAGCCATGTCATTAAGCAAGCAAAATAAAAGAATAGGTCATAATAGGATGGAAATTAGCAAGACCCTCAAAAGATTTAAGTTTCCTAAACTAAAAGCTCAATGAACACTTTTGGACTTAAATTAAGAGAGATCAAATGAAAAAACAGTTTAGGGAAGGGAACCTAAAACACTGAAAAATGCATACGCCCACACATCTAGACATGTCTCAAGGATATCAAGAGAGCATTTCAGCTTGAGTCAACAGAGCATTTTGTTGCATCGTATGTAGTCATCTAAGAGTTCTTTCACTATTAAAGAACAAAATTTCTTTAATTGACACTTTGTGAATGTGTTATAGCGTTGATCCTTACTAATATTTTATTACTCCAAAATGAATTTCATTAAATATCAGAAGATTGAAGTCAATCTTTCCGACATTTGTTCATAAATCTGTTGGAGATCAACCTTATCAAATTCCAAGTCATTGTATTTCTATTCTACAGTCCTAGTCTATATGATTGCAAAAGTAAGATATTGGTATCTATAGCTCTTTTATATTTATATTAATTATTCCATAATTGAACTAAACATGCAAGACAGAACACTTGAAAAATACACAATTTGGCTGAACAAACAGCTTTATCTATGAAGGCTTTCTCACAAAACATCCAGGATGAGAATAAGAGATTTCATTGTTGCCCATAACTTCTTAAAGCTGTCTTTATGACATCTACTGTCTCTTATACACATCTCACAGATGTGGGTCTTATACATGATTCTTTCTACGCCATTGCGCTTTTAAAACGACAATAAGAAAGAAAAATAAAACTGTTGAAAAAAGTAACTAGAATACCAATCAACAGTCACAACTAGTCACAAGTCACAACATTTCAAGTAGATATACCCATTTCATTTAAGAAAAGATCTCAACAAGTAATTAAAAAAAATTATACTTTTTTTAACACAAAAAGAAAGCACATCTCAGGTTCACATTACATGTTGATACAGTTTCTAGTTTGGACTAACAGCTAAAAATTAGCTCCAAAAAGCATCTGTAGACCATTAACATTTCACTCCCATACATAGTATCCCCAAAATTATAAAATCTAGCTTTTATTCTAGATTTTGCCTATTCTAAAGTACTCACTAAACTTCCAGCAGCCTATATCAACCAAACCAATCTTCAAATCACAAAATTCCTTTTGATATACCTTTAAAACAACATAATTTCTATTCTACCTCCTAGCAAAACAAACTCATAAAAACACTTATTACTAAATAAATCAATTCATATTACATAACCAAAAGAAATGATTCATTGACGTTTTTATCTCCTTTAATTTTCCATTAATGAATGATAGTCTGGTACCATTATCTCCTTTAATTTTCCATCTTTCACAAATCTATGATCTATCATTCAAAATTTCAAACTTCATACTTATATCCTATGAAAGTATGAACTCTTAAGAAAAATAGAAAATAAAAGAAATTTAAAACTAGTTAACATACCTTGAAATCTTTAGAGTCAAATTCCTCGCATAATTTAATCCACGCCTCTTTATCAAAGCCCTCAGGAACATGCTTCATTGCTTCTTCTTTTGATGGATACTTCTGAAAGCGCTTATGTAGCCTATGTTTAAATGACTTCATTTGAGAAGCAAGCTGCTGGTGAATACGTTTCTTTACTTCTGGACTTTTTCCAACCCCATATTGTTGCTACATTTACAAAATCATGAAAATTAAATGAATCTTCTTTGGCTATTAAGATCTCATTATGTCATAATAGTTGAACTAATTATCAAAGAATCAATACAGTTGTTGTATATGTCATCCTTCAAATCTGAGCTCAATTTGGACCATGTTGGGTTAATCGAGGAGACAAGTTTATTAACAATACATCCACTCTCACTTATGAAATGCTGAGCATCATCCCCAACTACCCTTCCAAATACTTCATCTATACAAATAGACAAGATTAGGTGAGCTTTTCCTAATTCTGTTGGCCAATTTGATATTCCTTGTAGGACCCCTCTTTGCCTCTTACAACTGTTCATTAATTATAAGACACAGAAATAGTTAGTATTGGAACACTTTCGGGGACTGACATATAAGAAATACAGGTAATAATTTCATTTTATAGAAATTAAATTCATGAATTTGAGAAGTCAGTACCCGAACCATATAATATTCTTGTTCTGTTCATTGCCCTAACAAAGAAAGAAAGCAAGGCCCAAAGCAAGAAATAATAGTATGATGCATTCTTTGCTCCCTAACTTAAGTATAAATAGAAACTGAGGAAACAAAAAAAAAATGCACCTTGACTCGATAAAAGGAAAATTGAACCCAACCCAAAGAAGAAAAGAAAAAGTTGAAATGATTAAAGTAGTTGAGTATAGATGAAGAAAATGTTTGCTTATCCAATAAGCAAAATAGCCGGATCACCTGGAGGAGATGTTTGCTCTTCCACATCTTCTTCATTATTCTCACGGTGGTTGTGCCCATCTTCTTCATCACTCTCATGATGGCTGTGCCCATCTTCTTCATCATTTTCATGGTGCCTGTGCTGCCCAACAGTAGGTATGAAAGGTTGCTCGGCACAATGTGTCTGAGCTATCAAATTTAAAAAATTCCCTTGTTCTAGAACTTTTGCCTACATTTCTTTGTGAAGCTGGCTACTCTAGTTCATTTTCTGATTCATTCGTAAGATCAAAAGTAGTGGTGACCTTGTTAGGTGTAAGGCGTGCACTTCGTCTGGGAGAAGATTGCACAATTGGACTTTTCTTCGGACGTGGATCAACTGTACTCTTACTTGATGCAGCTCGAGCAGTACTTGAACCTGCCTCACTATTCACTCCTAGAGGTTGATTGGCATTTGGAACTATTGTTTTCTTGCTTAGTCCTTTTCTTCCAGGTCCAACCATCTGCAATATTTAACAAAGGGTCAAAACATCATTATTGGGAAGTCAGTTGTAAATACTACTAGAAAAGACCACAAAAGATGAAACAATATTGAGACACATAAGAAAAAAAAAATAGATGACAACTTAAGTATACAAATTAAGATGTTGCACATAAACTAGTAAACAACTAGAAAATTCAAAAAGAAAAAAATGCAAAGCACCAGTTTGCGAAACACTGGTCATTAGGCCACATGTCTTCATGTTCATCGTGACAGATTGATTGATTTCCAGAGAATGTCATCATCATGAACTAGAGGGACCCTTGATGAACCCTTCATTGCATTGGTGTCAACTGAATTAGAAGGTAACATCTGCAAAGACAAAGTGCCCCTTGCAAGAGATGGCATGTCGAAGTTCAAATCAACGACTAGGTTTATGCTTGGTTCTTTTTCTTGATAAACTTCTTCATCTGGCCCTTTGTCTAGCCGTTGTGGAACATCATACGAGTTACGAGAACTAAACCTTTGTACAACATACCAATTTGGTATAATTATAAAGGTACTAAATAGCACTTACAATGTTATTTTGTATTAAAGGTCTCTTATACACTACTTGACACAAATTCATAAGCTCTAGCAGTCACATAGAGTTCCTCCAATAATGGGCATCATTATCTGTAATTAGTAAATATTCACCAGGAGGTTCAGGAAATATAATAGCACAACACTTGCTAGAAAAACTTTTTATTGCTTGTTTTGACATTTTAATTACTATTGGACAAAAAGATACACCATTTCCAAAATCTACAAGCCTATGCCAGAAATACACAGAATCTGCCCAATCACATGAATTAGAACCACACATCCTACTACCTTAGTCATGCATGAAGTGAGCACAGCCTACTATATTAATTTTTATTGCCGGGGGCACTGTATATCGCCCCCACAAAACAAAATTACAAGCATCCAATCTTAAGGCGAATCGCGATCAATTTTACAACTTCCACTTACATATAACTGGATCAGTAAAACAAATGCAAAATTACCGGATCGATCTTAGCATAAAACAAAAACTGATATTTTTTACATGAATTTAACAACCACCACACAAATTCAAGTCCAAGTATAGGTAACAAACAACACAACAAAAAACTAAGATTCAAGACAAATTACGAATAGTACACAATATTTCCCCAAAAACCATAACTCGAATAAATGTATTTATTAGATTCTATAGATCTATCAAAAATCTTCTTCCAGCAAATTAAATAAATTCATTTAACATCTTGATTCAAAAATTTTCTGAATTTTAGCCCTGTGAAACTCTTTGATCGGGAATCAAAGAATTTCACAACTAAATTTTCACAGAATTAATAATATTTGACAAATTAAATAAATAAATAAAATAGATAGAAATATCAAATTAATTAACAAAGGAGGAAAAGCTCACCTTTGTCTATAAAGAAACGTATTCACCAGCAGCTTGCTTCTCAATAGATAGCTGGGTGAGATTTATTTACATTTTGATTTGTATTGTGGCTGCAGCTTTTGGTTTCGTCAAAGGTCGACTTTGGCGTTATAAAAGAGGTGGCAAGGTCATCCACGGAGCTTGTGCAATTGTTATTTTGGCATGTAATGGATTAATCATAATTAAATGTGTACTCCACGGCCTTCACGAAGTTTTTTTTTTTGTGTATGCCAATGTTTGCATCAAATGGATTTGATGCCAATGTTTGCATCAAATGGATTTGATGCCAATGTTAGCATCAAATGAATTAAATGTACTCCACGTCAAATGGTGACCAATTCTAATCAGATTTTTGTTGTGATTCCGGAAATCGAGTGGAATTAGAATTGGTCACCCAAATTAATAAATTCTCATTTCTCACAACCAAAAAATCAGAAATATCTTTGGAGAATTGTAAATCCTTACAGAGAGTCATTTTTTATATTTTAAAAAATTATACAATACAATATTATATATTAACTTTTCGGGACCACTGCCCGGGGGACACCCCCGGGACCCCCCTGTGTAGTGGTAATATATCGTAGGGCAATACAAATGCTCTTAGTATTTTTTGTGGATGTAGCAATGGTGGTCTTCATTGTATCTGTAATAGCCTAATTAGGCTACTTAAAATGTGCCAATGTGCATCATTCGGTTTGTGAGTTAATAAAACAAAAATATTAAGTTCATTGTACTAAAATACTTGCAAAAACAGTAAATAAGTAGTTATAAGTCAATTGAATACTTATTGTTTAATAAAAATATGTTTTTCTGAGTTAATAAAATAAAAATATTATAATAATAACAGTACTAATTGTTAATGAAGTTTAAGATTTTGTTGATTAATCATTGTATATGTAAGAGTTTGTTTATGTGAAATTAAGGAATAAAATATTTATTGTTATCTTTCTTAGAAAGTATCAAATTAACAAGTCAAACAAGAAACACATTGTTTTTAGATTAAACTAGGAACTTGCAATTATTTAAATTAATAGTTATTACTGAAATTAGAACATGTTGTTAAATAAAGATTTACTAACAAATTAATTAACAAACCAAAATGAATTATGAAAATTATTCTAACATTAGTATAATTTATAATGCACTTCATACAAATAAATATCATGCATTAATTATAAAATTTTTAGGACAAAATTAGAATACTAGAGAGTCAAAGAAAATTGATTAAACATAAGTATCACATTATAAATTTATGAACCACCAAATTAAGCTTATATGGAAACCATTTTAAGATAATAATATCTATAGACTTTTAATTGGGCTACCAAGCAATTAGTTGCATTACGTATCCTAATTTGTTATTTAATGGGTAAATATATATATATATAGAAGAAAAGGACTATTTATATATATATATATGGGGTCATTATATTAGGGAAAAGGCAAAATTTTTTCCCCTTCAATTACAAATCTTGGATTAGAATTTACAGTAATAAAATTTATAATCTTTACAAATATATAACTTAAAAATATATATCATAAATAATATAATTTTTTTATTTTTCTTTAACTCAATATTTATTTTATTATTTTCATTTAAAATAACACATCTAAATTCTTTAATTCCTATAATCCAAAATTAATATCTAAAAAAATAATTATACAAACTAGCTAACTTTTTTCAACAGCAATCCAGCAAAACCCATAGAAAAATTTTCAAACATTTACTGTCTATATGTAAAGTCAGTACTGATAACTAAAACTAATAACTAATACTAAAAATATCAATGATGAATATTCGTCACTAAATCCTAGAGTACTCTTAAAATATTAGCGACGATGAAACATCGGCACTAACACTGACAATATTAGTGACAACAAAATATCGTTACTGTCTCTAGACTAGGATCGCGCAATTTTCATCCTAGTCTTTAGTGATGACGTAATGACTATTTAGTGACGACTTTTTGTATTTCGTCACTAAAAGGCAAATCCTTCCATTTTGTAGTGACCAAGTCAAAAGTCGTCACTAATAACACCCTTTATTGACGAGATTTTGTATCGTCACTGTGCTTTTCGTCACTAAAGCCTCATTTTCCTGTAGTGTTTACAGTGGAAACAGGCCGAATGACCTCAACGATTCATATGTAAAAGTTGTGTGACCAGATTGGCAAAAAAAAAAAAATTAAGTGAGTATAGTTTTAGAATTAGCCACATTTATAACAAGGTATTTAACGGACTAAAGAAAGCCGAAAAGATTTCCAAAATATTCAATTGGTGTAAAAATTGAAGGCATTTGATCAATGCATATTTTTGTTATATCAATTAAAAAATACTTAATGTGAAGTACCTGAAACTTTTAGTGTAACGAGGAAATCAATGGCCTAATAATATACTTTTACATAAGCAACTATGTTTATATTTGTTTGATAAGGGTGTGTGTTCAGTCGATAAAAATTTTCTCGAATTATATGACTTGATTTATCTGACTTTCGACGCAAAAATTTTAAAGTTAAAGATAAGTCACATAAAATCAAACTCAGCTAAATTTGAGTCTTTTAAATTCAACTTATGAATCAGCAAGTCAAACAAACGAGAATGACCTACTTTACATCTAACCTAATTCTTGATTCTACGTATTCAGAGTTCTAGGGAATCATTCTACAAATCCAAAAATAGGAACATACTATAAATTAAATAAATCAAATCATATTATATATTTGTAATGATAAACTAAGCTGACAATCATTATACCTGATGTTTTCCAAACCTTATTTTGATGATGACATAAACACTTAACTCTGTAAAACAAGCTTTTGCAAGAACAGATCTTTCGGACGCACAGAACCGTCCGAACTAGGTCAAAGCTCCTCGGACGCATTGCATCGTCCGAACAAACTGGCAGAAAGAATGGGATCCTACTACGATATATTCTGACACTAGAGACCTGTCACTAAAACTCTTCTAGATGTGAGCCAAAGACAGGTCTCTTATACACGGATCTCCGAACGAAGCCTATTAACAAAACTGAGGTAGAAGATCGGACGCTGCCTCGGACGCATTCAATCTTCTTCAGGACGTCCGAAACCCCAACGGCTATTGTATTTGTGCATTTATTACTTAGCTGTTAGGAAGTAGTTGAAACCACTATTTATTGCTCTTATAAATAGGTGCTTTAATAACCTGAAAAGATCATCTAATACATTGAATACAAGCCTAAGATAAGAGTAATTTGGGTGCAAATATTGACTATAGTGCTTTGTTGTATTAGTGTGAAGTTGTGAGTGCAATTCAACTTTGAGTGGAGTGATAATCTTGTATGAAAGTGTGGTTGTAAGTAAGATCCTTGGCTCAACTAAAAGAGTTTTAGTGTGAGCAAGAACTTCCCAACTTTGTAAAGATTATTGGCTCACCAAGTGTGTGAAGCATTCAAGAGATTTGATACTTCAAGCTTGCTAGCTTGGAAGTATTGTTTGTTCAATTTTTCTCTCTTTACTTTACTGTTCTAGTAAATTTATTATATCTGCATTTAAATTAAAAAACTCACTATTTTCTGAAAGCATAATTTTTAAGAAACCTAATTCACCCCCCTCTTAGGTTGCTTTGGGGCCAACAATTGGTATCAGAGCTTGATCTCATTATATTGCTTAAACTGCTATTGAGCAAAGAAATATGGCAACCAACAATGCTCTATTTTTTGAGGGCCAATCCATTACTAGGCCCCCCATATTTAATGGGGCAAATTTTATTTAAAGTTGGAGAGATAGAATGAAAATATTTCTGCAATCTATTGACATTGATTTGTGGTATGTTGTCAATGAAGGTCCATTTGAAGCTTCTATCATTGATGATCACACAAATAGAAGGAGAGAAAAGACAAGGAATGAGCTCACTCCACAAGACAAGGCAAACTTGACGTTGAATGCAAAAGCCATGAATGTGTTATATAATGCCTTGGATGCAAATGAATCAACTCGTGTGAAGGGTTGCAGTTCTGCTAAAGAAATATGGGATAAGTTGAAAGAAATCCGTGAAGGGAGTGATGATGTTCGTGAGCAAAAGAAATCTAGATGTGTTGCCAAGTATGAATCCTTCAAGATGGAACCACATGAGAACATAGACAAGATGTACTGCAGGTTCAATGACATTATAAAGGATCTTGAATCCTTGAGTAAGGAGTACTTTAGATCCAATGATAGAAAAATCCTAAATGCTCTATCCAAAGAATGGGATGCCAAAACAATTGCTATAGAGGAAGCCAAGAATTTAAATTTAATGCCTATTGAATCACTAATCAATTCTCTTACATCTTATGAACTCAAGTTGAAGGCCAAGGTTGTGGATGATGAAGAAGCAAGGCCAAGAAGGAGCATTGCTCTAAAGACCTCTCAAGAGGAAGATGAAAACTGCTCCATCAATCTAGAAGATGAAGATCTTGATGAAGGAGATCTTGCACTCATCACAAAAGGATTTCTTAAACATTACATCAACAAACGAAGAATAAGAAGAGGCGGAGCTACAAACACAAATAATTTCAAAGGGAAGTCAAGACTTGAAATAAAGAAGCAAAATGATAAATGGTTTGAGTGCGGTCAACTCGGACATTTTGCAAATGAGTGTCCTTCCAAAAAAAAGAAAGAAGGAAGAAAACCAAGATTCAACAACTTTCAAATCGCATGGGATGATTGCAACTCCGAAGGAGAAGTTGAAGAAGAAATGGAGTCGGCACAAATGGCCTTCATGGCCATTGGAGATTGATGAGGTAAATTCTAACTATGACTCTAATGATGAAAATGGTGAAGATGATCTTGAAGCTTTCATTTTGAAATTGCATGATAGCTTAAAGGAATCATATGCTAGAAATAAGGAGTTTGTTAAAAAATCAAATGAATCTATTGAATGCTAGACATAAACATCTAAATGAAAACAATAGGCTTTCACAATACAAATCGTGATTTGAAGAAAAGAATGCATGTGAGATCAATCTTCAAACAAGAACAAGCCTCCTTGAAGAAAAGAATGGATGATTTGAATGCTCTCCTAATTAGAAAGAAAGAAAAAATTGTTGATATGAAAAGAAATAGAAATATAGCTATCAACAAAAATTTTGTCATGTTTAGAAGGGATGACTTATGTATTGTAAAACCAAAATCATTTTTGAATGGTAATAAAAGCATTATTTGTAGATATTGCCAACAACATGGACATGTTAAGAATATGTGTTATGTCAAGAAGAACGAAAAACTTGGAATGAAAGTTTTTTTGAGCATGGATTGAAAGCAATTTCACTAACTCAAATGGACCCAAGAAAATATGGGTACCAAAAGTTATCAATTGATTTATTGTGTAGGTACTTAACATCACCAACAATGCTAAGTGGTTCATAGATAGTGGATGTATAAGGCACATGACGGGTGATGCATCTCTCTTCACAAATCTCACATCCAAAAACAGTGGAAAAGTCACTTTTAGAGATAACAATAAAGCAAAATCAATCGGCATTGGTGATGTAGGTAAAAATGGTGAAACTTTGATTAAGAATACACTTCTTGTTGATAATTTGAACTATAATTTATTAAGTGTCCGGTCCTTCGTCCGACAAAGGTATTTCGGACAAGCATGAATGTCTTATCCTTGATAAAAATCATATTGTTTTATTCAAGGGCACTAGGCACAATGATGTGTATGTGATTCATCTTGATAAAATTAGCAATAGCAATGTAAAATGTCTTACAGCTTCCATAGATGATCCATGGCTTTGGCATAGAAGACTTTGTCATTTTAATACCAATTTGATTGAAAAACTTGCCAAGAAAGATTTGGTAAGAGGTTTGCCAAAACTAAAATTTTTGAAAAATAAAGTTTGTGATGCTTGCCAATTTGGTAAACAAGTCAAAGTTTCTTTTAAACCAAAGAATTTTGTGTCTACTCATAAACCTTTAGAATTGTTGCATTTAGACTTATTTGGACCTACTCAATATGCTAGTCTAGGTGGTTGCAAATATGCATTTGTTATCGTAGATGACTACTCTAGGTTTACTTGGGTATTATTTCTTGTTCACAAAAATGAAGCATTTGAAAATTTTGTAAAATTGTTTTCCAAAATTCAAAATTTATTGGATACAAAAATTGTTCGTCTAAGGAGTGACAATGGTGCCGAATTTAAATTTGGGGGTTTTCCCGACTTTTGTGATCACGACGGTATTTTTCATGAGTTTTCGGTTGTTAGAGTCCCTCAACAAAATGGTGTTATTCAAAGGATAAAATAGGACTCTTCAAGAAACGGTTAGAACTATGATTAGTGAATGTGACTTACCACAATACTTTTGGGCCGAAGCTGTTAACACGGCTTGTTATGTTATGAATCGAGTTTTATTAAGATCCTCTTTAAATAAAACTCCTTATGAACTCCATTTTTGTTGTGAGCTATTTCAAAGTTTTTGGTTGCAAATGCTTTATTTTAAAAATCAAAGAGAACCTTGGAAAATTTGACAAAAAATCGGATGAAGGAATTTTTCTAGGATATTCTAGTGACAAGAAGGCATACCGTGTTTACAATAGAAGAACGCTTTTAATTGAAGAAGTTGTGCATGTTACATTTGATTAAACTAATGATGTTATCTCAAAGAATTTATGTGAAGAAGAAGATGCAAGTATTTTAAAGGAGCTCGAAAAGCTCGTTATTCATGAAGATCATCAAGAGACTACATCAAGCGTTGATGTCAACAACCATCAAATTGATGATGAAAAGAATGAGGATGCTCATAAATGATCTTCCGAAAGCTTGGAGATTCGTCTCTAGTCATCCTCAAGATTTAATCAGGACAGTGATCTATCTAATGGGGTAACTACTCGTTCTCATAAACATCTTGAATAGTAATTGTACATTACTCTCTCACATTGAACCTAAACATATAGATGTTGCTTTGAGTGATGAATCTTGGGTTAATGCTATGCAAGATGAACTTAGTCAATTTGAGAAAAATAATGTATGGACCTTAGTTGAAAGACCTTCTTCTCATCCCGTTATTGGTACTAAATGGGTTTTTAGAAACAAATTAAATGACAAATGTGAGATCATAAGAAACAAAGCTAGACTTGTTGTAAAAGGTTACGCTCAAGAAGAAGGTATTGACTTTGATGAAACCTTTGCACCTGTAGCTAGATTAGAATCCATTCGCATGTTTCTTGCATTTGCATGTTTCAATAATTTAAAATTATTTCAAATGGATGTCAAAAGTGCTTTTTTAAATGGTTTTATCGACCAAGAAAAGTTTTCGTCGAACAACCTCCGCGCTTTGAAAATAAGAATCTTCCAAATTATGTTTTCAAACTTTCCAAATTTTAAGATGGTTTTAGCTCCTGTCTTCTTATACACATCTAGATGTGTATAAGAGACAGGTGTACCGAGTCTCTCTCGCACTGAACACATTTCTTTCTGCTCGGAGAGCATTCAATTTTAATCCTTCAAATTTATGTTCATGATATTATTTTTGGAGCAACTAATGAAAGTTTGTGCAAGGATTTTTCACAATTAATGCAATAAGAGTTTGAGATGAGTATGATGGGCAAGTTGCAATTTTTCCTCGAACTACAAGTTCATCAAACTAAGGAAGGAACATTTATTACACAAATCAAGTATACAAAGGAGCTGCTCAAACGATTTGGTATGGAAGATTGCAAACAAGTTGGTACGCCAATGTATACTTCAACCAAACTTGATAAAGACGAAGAAGGTAATAGTGTTGCTGAAAAACACTATATTCAATTTCTATCAATCATTATGAGTATCTTATAAATTCTACATGTATAAATACTAGACCAGATATCATGTTTGCTGTTTGTTTATGTGCCAGATTTCAATCTTGCCCTAAAGAATCACATTTGATAGCTGTTAAAAGAATTTTTAGATATCTAAAAGGAACAACGGATTTTGGTCTGTGGTATCCAAAGTCCTCTACATTTGATCTGATTAGCTATTCTGATGCTGACTTTGCTGGGTGTAAAATTGATAGAAAAAGTACCAGTGGTATGTGTTATTTTCTGGGAAATTGTCTTGTGTCTTGGTTTAGTAAAAAACAAAATTCCATTTCTCTTTCTACGGCTGAAGCCGAATACATTGCTGCCGGAAATTGTTGTGCTCAACTTCTTTGGATGAAACATACTCTGAAAGATTTTGGTGTAATTTTTGATTGTGTTCCTATATTGTGTGACAACACTAGTGCAATTAATTTCACAAAAAATCCTGTTATGCACTCTAGAACCAAACGCATTGATGTTAAGGCATCATTTCATTAGAGACCTCGTTTGTAAAAAGGAAATTCGTGTTGATTTTGTGCCTACTTCAGATCAATTGGCTGATATTTTTACAAAACCCTGACCTCTAGATCGCTTTGAATCGCTCAGAAAATGTCTGAGGATTTTACAGATAAATTTGGCATCGGTTCTTATTTCGGACGCACTACTTTGTCCAAACAACTTTTCTTTCGGACGCTCTGGATCGTCCGAAAGCATCTGTTAATCTCGGACGCTTATTTGCGTCCGAACAACATTCTTTTTTTTCTTAAACTCTCTGGAAATCTTCCGGTGCTGCAGCATCGTCCGAAAGAACTTCGGACGAGACAGGCTCCTCCTTCTTATCCGTTCTTCAGCTTTCGGATGCTTTGTCGGACGCACACCAAACGTAATATACAGTCCGAAACTACCCCTGTTTGATTAAAACCGTCCAAATTTCCCTTCGGACTTACCCTCTCTCCCGAAAACCCTCAGGCGATTTTTTTCCTTTCGGACTACCCCCTCCAAATTCCCACTCTCTCTTCCAAAATTGATTGGAAAATCATTCTACCCATAGCCCTTATCACCTAAATCACATCTCATTTCCCCCATCCACCATCTCATTTCCTCAAAATCTCACCAATCCTCAAATTTGTTTTTTCAATTTCCTCCTCTTTTATTACAATGGTGAAATCTCGCGGAGGTTCCTCTACAGCAAATCGGGGTCGAAAAACTAAAGGAAAGGCTCCAGTACGAGGAGAATCATCAGCCAATCCTCAAGTCTCCACCACTCCAATTTTATCAAAATTTGTCGATGCCAAGCCATCCGAACGGTATACTTCCCTTCTAAGTAAATCTATAATCGTTCAACGTCCTGCTTCTCATAGTCTATTTGATGAATATAATCTTCCCATTATCAAATCTTGTTTTGAAAAACAAAATTGAAGTCATCTTGTGCATCCTTGATTTTTCTGTTTATCATGACATGGTGCTTCAGTTCACGGCCAATCTTCGGAAAGGCCCTACTGTTCGCACCTCTCTCATTTCTCGTGTTAACAGCACCGATCTTGAGATTTCATCAAACATCGTTAACACCATTTTTGAATGTGAAGTCTCAAACCCCACTGATTTTTCCTATTTTTTTTCGTTAGACAAATGGCCCTCTGATGATACTCAGTTTGATATTGATGAAGTTAGAGTGATTTTTAACATTCATTTTAAACAGGCCTCAGAAGCCAAAACTACATTGCTCGCTCCTGAACTTAATATTCTGTACACCCTTGTCACAAATCTATTATTGCCAACTGACGGGCATCGTACTGAGCCCGAAAAAATGCAACTTTACCCTTTTTTTTGTGTTTTCAAGGGTATTCCTCTTGATTTTGGGTATCTTTTTTGTTCCCTATGGGAACTCTTTCTCACTGATACCCGAAGAAACATTCCTTTTGGAAAATTCCTCACCAAAATTTTTGATTTCCTCAACATTCCTTTCAGCGGAAACAAACAATATCCTCCCTATTTTAACAAATCCTACATTGAACGCAAAGGCCTCCCATTTTTTCAACGATCAATGGCTAACTAAGGCAGCCTTTGATATTGCACAATCACAATCCCATGCCTCCACCTCTGATTTTGCTATCCCTCATTCTCCTACTCCTCAACCACCTCCACTTACATCTGAAGCATCTACTTCTGAACCATCTCTTTCACATATCTGTGGACTTCTCACCTCTCTGAGTACTCAAATCAGTTCATTTCAACGTCGCACAAATTGAAAGTTAAAACGACTTGAAACTCGTCAAATGATTCTCGAAGAGGCCCTCAGTCTTGGCATGTCTGCTTCGGCTCAAGTTCAATTTGCTAATCTTCAGTCGCAATATCCACTCGAGTCATCTTCCGACTGTGATGAACCTGAAGATGAACATACACGTGACAACAATGCAGAAGCTGCTCAAGGAGCCGCCGATGACGATGACGATGACGATGACGATGACGACGATGCTGAAGATGTTGACGACACGTTTGACTTTATCATGCAACGTCGTACTGGGGAGGAGGCTTGAATGACAGTGAAGCCACCGCTGAAGATGTTCCATCCAAACGCCAAAAGACTGAAAAGAAAGCGCAATGACTCACATTAGTTCTTTTTCATTTTGTACTTTGTTTTCAGCAGTTCTCTGCTTATTAGAACCTTTCAGTATTTCTTTTGGTTTTCAGCAATTCCGTGGCTTGGTTATGTATTTACTTGACTCTAGCACCATTAGAACTTTTAAGTTGGATGTATTAAACTTGTTTCATTTCTATCAAACTACTTGCATGATCTAAGGGGGAGTCTTTTTTATTGATGTCAAAAGGGGGAGTAGTTATATTATTGTGCTTTGATATGATTGATATGTTGTGCTTTGATATGATTGATATGTTGATAATTGATATCCAATTATGATATATTGCAAATTGATTAGTCATATCCAATTGAGGTTTGTCATCATCAAAAAGGGAGATCAAATGTTTTCAAACCTTATTTTAATGATGACATAAACACTTAACTCTGTAAAAGAAGCTTTTGCAGGAACATGATCTTTTGGATGCATAGAACCGTCCGAACTAGGTCAAAGCTCCTCGGACGCATTGCATCATCTGAACAAACTGGCAGAAAGAATGGGATCCTACTGCCTTTTCTTCGACGCCAGACCGTCCGAAACCTCTGTCGGATGAAGGACCGGACGCATGCACGGACGTTCGAACGAAGCCTCTCAACAAAACTGAAAGAAGATCGGACGCTGCCTCGGACGCATTCAATCTTCTTCGGACGTCCGAAACCCCAACGGCTATTTTTTGTGCATTTATTACTTAGCCGTTAGGAAGTAGTTGAAACCACTATTTATTGCTCTTATAAATAGGTGCTTTAATAACCTGAAAAGATCATCTAATACATTGAATACAAGCCTAATATAAGAGTAATTTGGGTGCAAATTGACTATAGTGCTTTTTGTATTAGTGTGAAGTTGTGAGTGCAATTCAACTTTGAGTGGAGTGATAATCTTGTATGAAAGTGTGGTTGTAAGTAAGATACTTGGCTCAACTACTAAAGAGTTTTAGTGTGAGCAAGAACTTCCCAACTTTGTAAAGATTATTGGCTCACCAAGTGTGTGAAGCATTCAAGAGATTTGATACTTCAAGCTTGCTAGCTTGGAAATATTGTTTGTTCAATTTTTCTCTCTTTACTTTACTGTTCTAGTAAATTTATTATATCTACATTTAAATTAAAAAGCTCACTATTTTCTGAAAGTATAATTTTTAAAAAACCTAATTCACCCCCCTCCCCCTCTTAGGTTGCTTTGGGGCCAACAATACCCAAAAAACAAAAATAAATAATAAAATCAATTAATGATTCAGTGAGGCAACAATCACTTGAAGCTTCAAGAGCAAACAACGCTTATTTCTTAAAAAAAAATGTTAATGCGTAATGCAGTATGCGTATAGAATAAAAGTTATGATCTATGACTATAAGTACACAAATAATTCAATGTAGTTCACTGTATATTACATTTACTTTGTGTACATGTAATATATCCTTACACAAACGCAAAGTATATTATATGTATACACACACACCACACAAACACACGTACAAATCTACATGCATACATTTTGTATATATAGATATCATGTAATTATATATGATTACTTAGGTATATGGATTAAGAATATGTTAGTAATTTATTTAATATAGTTATTGATAATAAAAAAAAACGTTATATTTATAGGTTTAAAATATATGCACACAAATTATATCTTTTGTAACACATTTATTTTACATGTACAAACTACAAAAGTTCTAATATATGAGTATACTTGTATCGGTATATAGATAGATCATTTGAATATATATGGTTACTTAATTGTATATGTACTAAAAGTAATAAGAAATGCATTTAGTAGAGTTACTGAAATAAAATTGTTATTTTAATAGTTATGCACATATATTAATGAATAATTATATAAATTGTAGATAAAATCAAGTGTTATATTAATAACCTGACAACTATATTTAAATATATATATATATATATATTTAATATATATATATTTGTGATTAAGAGTTAAAGAATTTTATGAATTATAAATCATACTAATCATGACTGTAATTTTAAACAAATTCTTTCAAATTTTATATATATATATATTTTACAAATTAATATATTAAAATCTTTTTCGTAAGTAAAATAATAAAATATTATTATAATATATGGCTAAAATTACTTAAAATGTAATTGTTTGACTTATTTGTCCAGTAATTGATTGGCAAATTCAAACAATTTTTTCGATTGGGAAACCATGAACTAATCTAATATTAGATCAGTATTTGATCGGTAGATTAACTTCGAAATTTAGTTAGAGTCAAGTCAACGAGTCGATTGCTTAATTAGCTGGGATTTAAATTCAAGTAAAAAATAGACAAAATCATTTCGACTTGACTCGACTTGCTAGTTTTACTTGATAAACTTTTTCATAACCCTAAATTGAAGTTCATTTAATTAAAGAAACTACGTTTTTTAACTGAAGTAGATAGTATTTTTTCTGTTGACTACTGCCCAGTGGATTCTTTTAAGAGAAAGGTCTCTCATTTTTGTTTTTCCGTTGTTTTCAATCACATGAGTGTTTAATATAATTCAATGCTAACAAGGAGGAGATGGACAAAAAGCAAAGCAGAAAAGCTTTGCAATCTTTAGTGTTGTATAATATATACAGTACGGATTTACTTTGTAAAAAAAATTAAATAAGCAACTTAATTATATTTAAAATATTAACTAGGGTTAGTTACAGTTTGAACCCTCAAAATATACAAATTTCATGCTTAACTTCCCAAAATTTTAATTTCAGCAATTTGATACCTCAAACTCAAGGTTTTTCGCATTTTACATCAGTGATCAATGTAATGACATATGTATCCTCATCATTTTATCCAACATCCCAAAATACCCTCCTCAAGGCATTATTGTATAATACCAAACCTTTGCCTCAGCCCTACTGCAACCCACCACCAAATTAGATACTCAATTTCCCTCCTCCATTCTTCGTTCCATCACTCTATCAAGCACCACCACCATGTGCGCTCTTTCCCACTTCCCTCTTCCACATCTTTGAAGGGAAGTGAATGTGATTTTGGTAAATCTAAAGCAAGGGTGGTTTGGGTAGCAATTCCAAGTGACTTTGTCCATTTCTCATATTGCACTTTGGTCGCTTTCTACCTCATAAACACACCAAAAAAATAAATATCAAACAAAACTTCTCACATTTACGCACAAACAAAACTGACATAAAATCAAGCACAGACGCACACAAGGGAATAAAAAAAAAGTTGAAAACAAGTCACCACCGATCCATATCTCTAATTCTAAAGCATTTCCTTTTTGTTTGGTTTATAGGCATTACTTCTAGGTCTCAGTACATGGTGTTGATGCTGGTTGCAATTAGAGGCTGAAGTAGTTGAGGACGAGCTTGCTAGTGTCGTTACAAGAAATTATAAACTATGCACGTAAAAAAGAAATAGAAACTATTTTGAATTGGAGATAACCGCATTCCATGACATTCAAGATGAACAGAGATTTGTTACAAAACATCAATTGAATATTGAAGTGAACGTTATCATAAGTTTAAAAGATATGAAAAAATATCAATATATTCTATGCATACACGTTTTATATAATATATTAACAAAAATTAATTGTGATAGAAAATTATATCAAATCTCACATAAAATAATAACGTGTCAATTTGGATATCTTTAGAACTACATATTTTCATTAGCATTTTGTACATTTTAAAATAAGATAAATTATTTTTTTCATTAACCCTTGATGCATTTCAGAGCAATATAAAGAAGAACTTATTATTTTCAAATTTTTACAATCATTTTAACAAATTGTGTGATGCCTATTCGTAATATGAAAATATATTAGTTTATTCTATTTAGAATTTTACATATATGGAAGGTATAAATTTTGTTTCATATCTTTGTTCTTTACATTTACACAGGTTCATTTTATTTTTGAGACTTTAAAATAATGATTTTCATATGTTATTTGATATTCTGTAATTTTTTTCCATGATAAAATAATTAGCATTTCAACACATTTAATCTATAAAATGATGTTTGATACTTTATAGTGATTTTGTCTTTTTCGTAATAATATAGAATATATAGATGTTAATAGTTCAATACTATGGAAATTTTTTTATTTGTAATTGATCAAATCATTACTGTGTCACTATAGAAAATGGATTAATCTGTCAAACATCATTGGTGTATAAAATTTTCTACACCATCCGGGTATGGATGCATATCACGTTTGCGTTGTTTAAATTTCATATATCATTTTTTGAACATATGGCATATATCAACACTCAATGATGTAGAAATTTTTCTACATTGACATTGTATAAATGATTGGCCTAACATAGAAAATTATAGCTAAGGTACATAAAGAAGAAATAGTAATAAGATAAATATAATGTATTATTTTCATGAAAGAAAAGGTTTATTTAACTATTTTAGAAGAAAGAAATTTTATTTAATGTGGTACTGAATAACAAATAATAATACAAAAATTCAAAATTGAAAAATTGAAATTCGAAAAAAGAATGTCGAAAGCAATTTTGAAAAAACAAAGATATTTAAATATGTAACTTTTCATAACAAAATATCTGCTGGGAAAATTTTTATATTTGTTACATGTTCTATATTATTATTCATTTATTTTTTGAAAAAAAAATTAAATTTCATCAAATCAGAAGTGTTACACGTGCGAAGCATGTGCTAGTTTTTAGATATTAAAATATTTGGCTTTTAGCCAAGGCAATAAAGTGCTTAATAAGAAAATATTGTGTGGTATATAGCTATTGAGCAGTAAAGCATAAAGTGTACAAATGTAATTAATCCCTAAAATTTTCAATCGAGTGTTATTTAGGAAAGCAATTTATCGTAGATTTCCTTATCACATTTATTAAATAGCTAAGTATAAAAAATGAATTTTCAATGCTATTAACTAGAAATACAAATTTTTGATCGAGTCTTATTTTCAATGCTATTCAAATGTCTAAATAGCTAAGAAGAAAAATTGAATTATTAGGCCATAGTACAGCTTAACAAAGATGTACCCATAGGCATAAAAAACCAACCACCTATATATACCTCTTGTTCCTCAAGATAAAAAAACATCTTATTTAGTTTCTTCTCTAATATTTCCATAGCATTTGCCATGACAAAACACTTAACCAAGGGCTATCAAAGGGTTGCTATGGAAAAAAAATTTACAATCCGAACAACTTGTTTTCAACTTTCTTTAAGCATTGAACTAGTCTTTTCAAAAATGTGAATGAACTTTGCACCCTTACTGGTGCAGAGGTTGTTGTGATTGTTATTTCTCCTAGATAAAGGATTTATCCTTTTGGCTATCCTTGAGCAGTGTCCGTCATTGATAAGTACAGTGGCAAAACTCCACTTGGTGATATTTGTGACCTCAACAAAAAAATTTCCCATCTAGAGAATTTATTGGAGGTTGAGAAAAAAGCATGGAGATGTTATTAGTCAAAATCAAAAGGAAGGAAGCACTAGTGGAATCCTCCCCAATAAGAGCTTAATATTTAACAGCTATCTTCCTAAAAATTTAAAGAAGGCACTCAAAGGTTTTTGTGAAGAAGGTTGATGATGAAGTGCGTCCGTCAATGCTTTTGGAATGGATTTCTCCCAGTGTTATGGGAAGCAATGTTGGTGCTTCTAATTCAATGAATATCACAGTTGATGTTAGGGCATTTGCGCCTTAGGAAATTCCACAATTGTTTCTAGAAACATTGGCTCTACTGCCATAAGTGATTTCAACTCTATGGCATTCGTATCTCACAGTTCTAACATGCCTATCAAAATTGAACCTAACTGTGCTAGAAGGTTTTTCTAGATATCTAAGTTAATTGGTCTCATGTTACTTTTACGTGTAATCTTAACGTTTCGATTGGATCTAAGTTATTCATTTCAAAGATTCAAGAACTACTACAATTTTGGGATAATGTTTCAAGTAACAAATGAACCACATTATTTTGTTTCTACCCCTAAGACAAAAATACTATCATCAAACAGAGCAACTGCAGATGGATTTTGTTAATTGTACTACACTTTCAAATAATTAAGGTAGACATGCTTGAACTTCGAACCATCAATTACAACAAACTGCAAAGAGATGACATATATTGAAATCAAGTTCATAGCTGTGACTAAAGATAAAGCTTACCAACCAATGTAAAGTTATTTTATATGATTTTATAACTATCTAAATAAATAAAAACCCATTGCGCAGTTCACCTCCTATTCCCTCTTTAGTTGCCCCTTATTTCTTAAACAAATAACTAAAATAATATGCAACAGAACAAACAAAATTGACTCAACATGACAATATCATGTAACAAAATGTGAACATAACAGTGGACATAGTTATGGCATTTTGATCCACCCACATCAAAAAGAAAGAACTTTCAAATGCACTACTATGCAATATACTGTTCGAACTTTTTGTAACCTTGCACATATAACCCTTAAATTTCTACAAACTTCTCATAAAATTCTTTTCCAATGTTAGATTATTCTTCGATTCTCGTGCAAGGAATAATTTGATGCTTCCTATGTTTGAAAAAAAGGCAATCTTTATGCCTTAGTTTTCTTTTATATTACGATGTATTTGTACTTTACATTTTAATTAGATACATATATCTTTTGATTTCTTGTAAACATTTTTCCCTAATAAAAATTTTCAAAATACTTCATCTATAAAATGATGTTTAATACTTCATAGAAATTTTATCTTTTAGTAATCATAAACAATATACAAATATATTTAAAATGTTCGTTACTTTGAAAAATATATTTATATTTAACTAATCAAGTAATTGGTAGTTTGCTGAACAAAATTATAACCTAGGCACCAAGAAGATAAATAGAAATAAGTTGCAAATAACATATGTTATTCTCATAAAAGAAATTTTTTTTAATTATTTGACAAGAAATGAAATTTATGAAGTGTTAAAACAAATAAAAACCAATAATAGAAAAGAAAAAGAAAAGGAAAGTTGAAAATAACTACAAATAAAAGAGCAAAGATATTTGATATATATTTAAAATATTTTTTTCATAAATAAAACTCAACAAGTAAACTTTTTATACTTGTACTTTCTGTAATTATTAACTGGCTATTCATTTACTTTAAAAAATTAAAATTTCTAACAACTTAGGAATATTACTTGTGCAAAGCATGTTCCTCTTTCTACTTTCTCTGTCTCTTCCTTTATACACACACATACTCACACACGTAGGCGTACACACAAGACTAGATCATGCAATTAAAAAGTGCAAACAGTCGAAAAAATCATTCAACTTTACAAAGTGAGGAATTTGGTCAATTAATTATTTTTAGCGATCTCATTACTCAAATTCTAAAATTGGATCTCTTAGGTCATTCCATTTATTCACTTTGTTAAATGCGTTATTTAGTCAAACATGTGATTTTTACATTTTTACTTTAAAAGTAAAATTGTCCAATTAGGATAATGTTTAATGAAAAATATTACGTGAACAAAATATAAAGTTAAACTTCTTGAGGTTCTAAACTATGAATTCTAAAACTTAAATTGGAATCAAATGTCTTTTCTAGCAACCATCATCATTTTCTCCCAGCCATCATCTTCTTCTATTTCTTATCGCCACCATCATTTTTCTGTTCCATTTTTCCCTGCACTTTTTAATCTTAAACAAATCAAATAAATTTTACATCAAAATGATTCTCTTAACAAGTACAACAACATACTTTACAAAATTAAACTAAACACCACGAAGGTACTTGTATTAAAAGTAAATATGAAAACCTATTTTGAAAAATTCATTTGCATTTTTTGCTTTAATTTTCTCTAATTTCTAACAAGGAAAAATCATAAAGCGTAGAGTATCTGTGGTGAAACTCTATGTGGCTGTGATCAGCTTCCCGATTTTGTTTGAAGTATGAAAATGGCAAATAGGGAGGAACCTCTACGTGTCTAGCTCAATTCATTTTCTTCGTGAAAACTCGAGCTAGGATCTAGAAATTTTAACCAATCTCATTGGAGGCAGCATGGGGTGGTGCTGCCAAGGCTAGTTTGTCTATGACCACTTGATTAAAAGAACTTCAAAATGATGTCGTTTCAACATCAAAAGAACAACAAATATTCAGTCTCATTTGGAAAATTTTACACCTTAAGGACACATGAAAGTCACATTTTATTACCAAATGTACTATTTTACAAAGGAAATAGGCTAAATAACCTCAACGATTCATTTGTCAAAGTTGAGCGACCAAATTCGCCAAAAAAAAAAAAGAGAAAGTTAAGTGAAAGAATTAGCCACATTTATAACAAGGTATTTAATGGACTTAAGAAAGACCAAAAGTTTTTCAAAATATTCAATTGGTATAAAAATTGAAGGCATTTGATCAATGCATATTGTAGTTATATTAATTAGAAAATGCTTAATGTGAAGTACCTGAAACTTTTAGTGCAATGCCAAAATCAATGGCCTAATATTATACATTTACGTAAGCAACTATGTTTACATTAGTAAAATAAGGGTATGTGTTCGGTCGATACAAAGTTTCTCTACTTATAGCATAACTTGGTTTATCTAACTTTCAGCTTAAAAATTTTAAAGCAAAATATAAGTGACATAAAATCAAATTCAGCTAAATTCGAGTCTTTTAAATTCAACTTATTCGGTTAATAAATTGAACAAAATGAGAAAGACCTACTTTACATCTAACCTAATTCTTGATTCTATATATTCAGAGTTCCAGGGAATCATTCCACAAATCCAAAAACAAGTACTATAAATTAAATAATTCAAGTATTATATGTCTATAATGATATACTAAGCTCACAATAATTATAGCCAAAAAACATAAATATGTAAAATTAATTAAAAATTCAATAAGGCAATAATCACTTCAAGCTTAAAAAAAAATGTGAATGCATTATGCATTATGCGTATAGATTATAAGTTATGATCTATGACTATAAGTACACAAATAATTCAATATAGTTCACAGTATATTACATGTACTTTGTGTACGTGTAATATACCCTTGCACAAACGCAAAGTGTATATATACATTTATACACTTACACACACACATACACACGTTACACAAACATGCATACAAATCTACATGCAAATATTTTGTATACGTAGATAGATCATATAATTATATATGATTACCTCAGTCTATAGATTAAGAATATGTTAGTAATTTATTTAATATAGTTATTGATAATAATAAAATATTATATTTATAGGTTTAAAGTATATGCACACAAATTATATCTTTTGTAACACGTATTTATTTTACATATATAAGCTACACAAATTTAATATATGAATATACTTGTATCAGTATATAGATAGATCATTGAGCATATATGGTTACTTAATTTTATATGTACTGAAAGTAATTAGTAATGCATTTAATATAGTTACTGAAATAAAATTGTTATTTTAATAGTTATTCACTTATATTAATGAATAAATACTTAAATTGTTGATAAAATGAAGTGTTATATTAATAACCTGACAACTATATTTTAAAAAATATTTAAGACTAAGAGTTAAAGAATATTATCAATAATAAACATCATACTAATCATGGCCGTAATTTTAAACAAAGTCTTTCAAATTTTATATATATATATATATGTCATATACATTATATATGTCATATACATTAATATATTAAAATCTTTTTTGTAAGTAATATATTGAAATATTATTATAATAAATGGCTAAAATTACTTAAAATGTAATCGTTTGACTTATTTGACCGGTATTCGATTCCCAAATTCATACGACTTGGTCGGTTTGGAAACCGTGAACTAATCAATTATTAGATTAGTAACTAATCAATAGATTAACTTGGAAATTTTGTCAAAGTCAAATCCGCGAGTTAATTACTTAATTAACTTCAATTTAAAATCAAGTAAAAAATGACAAAATAATTTCGACTTGACTCAACTTGCTATTGCACACTTGATTCTTTTTTTCATAGCCCTAAATTCAAATTCATTTAATTAAATAAACTATGTTTTTAATTGATGTTGATAGTAGTTTTCTGTTGACTACTGCCTAGTTTTGTCAATTTAAGAGAATGGTTCCTCAATTTTGTTTTTTCGCTGTTTTCGATGACACGAGTGTGTAATGTAGTTAAATGCGAGCAAGGAGGAAATTAGATAAAAATCAAAGAAGAAAAGCTGTGCAATTTTGAGTGTTGTATAATATATAGTATCGATTTACTTTGTCAAAAAAATTAAATAAACTACTTAATTATATTTAAAATATTAAATAGGGTTAGTTATAGTTTGCACCCTTAAACTATCCAATTTCGCACTTAATCTCCCAAAATATTAATTTCAGCAATCTAATACCTCAAACTTAAGGTTTTTTGCACTTTACATAGGTAATCAATGTAATGACAAGTGTATCCTCATCATCTTATCCAACATCCCCAAATACCCTTCTCAAGGCATTATAGTGTAACGCCAAACCTCTACCTCAACCCCACTTCAGCCCACCAATAGATTAGATACTCAATTTCCCTCTTCCATTCTTTCGTTGCCTTATGCTATCAACACCCATCACCAGATGTGCACTTTCTCCTACTTCCGTCTTCCAATCTTCGGAGGGAAGTGAATGTGATTTTGGTAAATCTAAAAGAAGGGTGGTTTGGGTAGCAATTTCCGGTGACTTTGTCCATTTCTAGTGACTTTGTCCATTTCTTAGCTCATACTTTATTCTCTTTCTCCCTCATAAACACACCAGACAAATAAACATCAAACAAAACTTCACATATTTACACACAAAGAAAACTAACATAAAATCACACATAGAGACACACAAGGGAATAAAAAAAAGCTCAAAAAGCCACTACTGATCGATATCTCTAATTCTAAAGTATTTCATTTTTTGTTTGGTTGCTAAGCATTACTTCTGGGTCTCAATACACGTGTTGATGGTGGTTGCGAGTGTAGGCTGAAGCATTTGAGGATGAGCTTGCAAGTGTCGTTACATGAAATTACAACCTATGCACGCAAAAGAGAAATAGAAAATATTTTGAATTGAAGTTAACCACATTCTATGACATTCAAAGATGAATAGAGAATTCTAAACGTCAATAGAATACAGAAGTCAATGTTATCATAAGTTTAAAAAATATGAAAAAATACCAATATATTCTATGCATACACATTTTATATACTATGTTAACAAAAAATAATTGTGATAGAAAATTATATCAAATTACATTTAAAGTAATAACGTGTCAATTTGGATATCTTTAGAACTACATATTTTACATTAGCATTTTTTACATTCTAAAGGAAGATAAATTATTTCTTTCATTAAAGCTCGATGCATTTTAGAGCAACAGAAAGAAGAACTTATTGTTTTCAAATTTTTATTATCATTTTAACAAATTCTATGATGCCTATTTGTAATATAGAAAATATGTTATTTACTCTATTTAGAATTTTACATATATGGAAGGAATAAATTTTGTTTGATATCTTCGTTCTTTACATTTTAATTAGGTTCATTTTTTTTTTCTTTTTTGAAAATTTAAAATTAATGATTTTCATATATTATTTGATTTATAAATGTATCTTACATCTATAAATATTTTTCCATGATAAAAATAATTTCAACACACTTCATTAATAAAATGATGTTTGATACTTTATAGTGATTACATATTTTTCATAATAATATAGAATATATAGATATAAATAGTTCAATATTATCTAAAAAATTTATCTATAATTGATCAAGTCATTACCGTGTCACTATAGAAATTGGATTAATCTTTCGTACATCATCGGTATATAAAATTTTCTACACCATTGGGTGTAGATGCATACAACATTTGCATTGTTTAAATTTCATAAATCATCTTTGAACATATGGCATGCATCCACACTCGATGATGTAGAAAATTTTCTACATTGACAGTGTATAACAGTTAACTTAACATTGAAAATTATAGCAAAGATTCATAAAGGAGAAATAGAAATAAGATAAATATAATGCATTATTTTCATGAAAGAAAAGGTTTATTTAATTATTTGTGAAGTAAGAAATTATATATAATGCGGTACCAAAAAACAAATAATAGTATATACAAAAATTCAAAATTGAAAAAAAGAATGCTGAAAGTAAGTATGAAAAAACAAAGATATTTAAAATATGTAACTTTTCATAAAAAAAAAAGCTAGCTGGTAAAATTTTTATATTTGGTACATGTTCTATATTATTATTGGTTGATTATTCATTTATTTTTTTATAAAATTAAAATTTCATCAAATCAAAAGTGTTACACGTGCAAAGCACGTGCTTATTTCTAGTTATCAAAATATTTGGCTTTTGGCCAAGGCAACAAAGTGCTTAATAAGAAAATGTTGCATGATGTATAGATATCGAGCAGTACAACATAAAATGGTCAAATATAATTAATTCTTGAAATTTTTAATTGAGTCTTATTGAGGAAGGCAATTTATCGTAGATTTCCTTACCACATTTATTAATACATTCAATGCTATTCAAATGTCTAAACAGTTAAGTAGAAAAATTGAATTATTAGGCCATAGTACACAAAGATGTACCCATAGGCATAAAAACATACTCACCTATAAATACCACTTGTTTCTCAAGATTAATAACGTCACATTTTGTTTCTTCTCTGATATTTCCATAGTCAATTGCCATGACGAAACACTTAACCAAGGACCATCAAAGGGTTGCTATGGAAAAAATTCAAAATCCGAACAACTTGTTTTCAACTTTCTCTAAGTGCCAAACTAGTCTTTTCAAAAACGTGAATGAACTTTGCACGCTTACAGGTGTAGAGGTTGCTATGATTGTATTCTCCTACACAATGGGTTTATCCTTTTGGCTATCCTTGAGCATAGTCCGCCATTAACAAGTACAATGACAAAACTCCACTTGGTGATATTTGTGACCTCAACAAAAAAATTTCCCATCTTTAGAATTTGTTGGAGGTTGAGTAAAAAACATGAAGATGTTATTAGTCAAATGCGAAAGGAAGAAAACACTAGTGGAATCCTCCCCAATAAGATCTTAATAATCAACAGCTTAAAAATTTAGAGAAGGCACTTGAAGACTTTGAGCAAAGAAGGTTGATGATGAAGTGCTTAAGTGCATGTTTTTGTAATGAATTTCTTCTAGCATTTTTCTGAGAGGGATAATTTTGGAAGCAATGTTACTGCTTCTATTTCAATAAATGTCACAGATGATGTTAGGGCATTTTTGCCTAATGGAAATTCCACACTTGTTCCTAGAAACATTGGCTCTACTGCCGTAAGTGTTTCAACTGTAAGGCATCCGGATCTGGTGGTTCTAACATGGCTAACAAAATTGAGCCTAACTGTGCGAGAAGGTTTTTCTAGATGCCTAAGTAAATTGGTCTCAGGTTACTTTTTCGTGTCTTGTTTTTCGATAATCTTATCGCTTCCGATTGGATCTAGGTCATTCACTTCCAAGATTCAAGAACTACTGCAATTTTTGGATAATGTTTCGAGTAACAAATGAACCACATTAATTTGTCTCAACCCTTAAGACAAAAATACTATCATCAAGCAAAGCAACTTCAGATGGATTTTGCTAATTTCAAGTAATTAAGAATGTAGACATGCTCGAACTTTGTACCATCAATTACAACAAACTGCAGAGAGATGACATATATTGAAAACAAGTTCATAGTTGTGACTAAGATAAACCTTACCAACCAATGTAATTTCTTTTGTAGGATTTTATAACTATCTAAATAAATGAAAATCTAGTGCGCAGTTCACCTCCTATTCCTTCTTTAGTTGCCCCTTCTTTCTTAAATGAATAACTAAAATAATGTGCAACAGAACGATCAAAATTAACTCAACATGGCAATACCATGTAACAAAATGGGAACATAACATTGGACATGATTATGGGATTATGATCCACCCTCATCGCAAAGAAATAACTTTCAAACACATTACTCTAGCATATATTGTTGAAACTTTTTGTAACCTTGCACATATAACCCATAAAATTCTACAAAATTCTAATAAAAATAACTTCCAATGTTAGAATATACTTCGATGATCGTGCATGGAATAATTTAATGCTTCCAATGTTTAAGAAAAGCAAAGGCAATCTTTATACCTTAGTTTTCTTTTATATTACGATGTATTTGTACTTTAAATTTTAATTAGATATATTTTTTCTAATTTTTTATTTTTTCTAATTTTTGAAAATTTTAATTAATTACCTTCGCAATTAGTAACCATATACCTTTTGATTTCTTGCCAACATTTTTCCCCAATAAAAATTTTCAAAATACTTCATCTATAAAATTATGTTTGATACTTCATAGTAATTTTATCTTTAGTAACCATAAACAATATACAAATATATTTAAAATGTTCCATACTACAAAAAAATATATTTATATTTAACTGATCAAGTAATTGTGGTGTCGCTAAAGCAAATTATAGCCTAGTGTCACGGGCTCACTCTTTTTAGTGCTCCCAACCCGTGCGGCACCTAGGCTTTCACCCTAAGTCAGCCTTTCTCACACTTGCAACAAAAGAAGAGAGAGAAATGAGAGAAAATATAACTCTGTATATTCAATTGCTCAACTTCTGAGGTGTGTTAGATGTTATTTTTATACTTGCAAGAGAAAATTCTAGAACCTACCAAAGTAAATACAAATCTACAAGATTCTAGAGAATTCTATACAAAGAATATTCCTTCTAGAGAATATTCCGAATCTACATAATTCTAGAGAATTCTAGAATGTTCCTTTATCTTCTGGGCCAAGCCTTTGGACTTTTATTTTGGGCCAAACCTCTTGGTCCAAATGTGCGGGCCGTGTCATTCTCCCCCACCTATTCTGGCAACGTCCTCGTTGGCTTTGGCGGTATTGAATGCGTCAATCTGCTTCTTAAACTGCCAAAGGGCTTCGCCCGGCTCCCAACTATCCTTGCTTTTGGGCAATCCTTTCCATCGTACCTTGTATTCGATCCTGGGCTTGCAATACCGTTTGTGTACCTCTCGTACCTTTAGTATGCAATCCACCTCATGATCATACGAGGTCTTTGCTCCCATAGGTGCCCGTTGTGACAGCCCGCGGTTGGGGTCTTCCTCGTAACCCCGTGGTATGGCTTCAACAAGCTCACATGGAACACCGGATGAAGTTTTAGTTTCGAAGGGAGTTCCACCTTGTACGCCACTTTTCCTACTCGTCTTAGTACTTTGAATGGGCCCTCGTACCTTCGAAATAGTCCCTTATGCACCTTTCGATATCTAAGTATAGAGTGCATCTTGACTAACACCAGGTCGCCTTCCTCAAACTCAAGGAATCGCCTCTTCTCATCAGCCCATTTTTTCATCTTCTTAGCAGCCTTTTGCAGGGATGCCCTTGCCAAATCTGCCTCCTCTTGCCATGTCTTGGCCAGTTCATATGCTGCAGGGTTACCACCTTTTTGTCCCGCCACGACGGTGCTAGGAGTGAGTGGTTGTTGTCCCATCACTATTTCAAAAGGACTTTTCCCTGTAGACTCGTTCACCTGCAAGTTAAACGAGAATTGGGCAACATCAAGCAGTTTTGCCCAGTTTTGTTGGGTTGAACTCACATAATGCCTCAGGTATAGCTCCAATGCTTGGAAGCGGCTCGAAAAAGTTCCATACTTCGAGAACCTGTCGACTACCACCATGATGGTTTGGCATCCCTCAGATTTTGGGAGGCCAACTATAAAGTCCATTGAGACGCTTTCCCATGGTCTCTCTGGAATGGGCAAAGGTTCCAGCAATCCTGCTATTTTAAACTGTTCGATCTTGTCTTGTTGGCATACTAAGCAAGTTCGAACATAAGTCTCCACGTCGTCTCTCATTCGAGGCCAATAGTATCCGTTCTGCATCAGCGCCAAGGTACGGTGCATCCCCAGGTGTCCCGCCCACTTTGAGTCGTGGCACTAGACTTTTATTAACTCCCGCCTTAAGTTCCCATAGTGCGGCACGTAGAGACGTCGCCCTTTCGTGTAGAGCAACTCTTCCTCAACCCAAAATCTTCAAGTTTTCCCCTCTTTGGCATATTCTGCAGGCTCCTAGCAGCTAGCATCGTGTTTCAATCCTTCTTTGAGTCCTGTCGGGCTACAGGGTCAAGTTGGCTAGTGGCCGCAAGCTGACATCTTTCGGCTCAAGGCGTCAGCAACAGAGTTGTACAAGAAAGGCTTGTACTCCAGTACATAGTCGAACTCTGCCAAAAAGTCCTGCCACCTTGCTTGCTTGGGAGAGAGTTTCTTGTGGGACTGGAAGTAGCTTGTGGCAACGTTGTCCGTCCGCACCGTAACATGGGACCCCAATAGATAGTGCCTCCATGTGTATAAGAGGCAATGGACGACCGCTGTCATTTCTTTTTCTTGTACTGTATATCTCCTTTCCACCTCGCTAAGCTTTCTCGACTCGTAGGCCACTGGATGTCCTTCTTACATTATGTATACCCCGCCAATGGCAAAGTCTGATGCGTCTGTTTCCACCTCGAATGCCTTTGAGAAGTTTGGCAAGGCAAGTACCGGTTCTTGGGTCATGGCTTCTTTTAGTTTTTCAAAGGCTCCTTGGCACTCCTCATCCCATTCCCATGCCTTTCCTTTCTTTAGCAACTCCGTGAGAGGAGTGGTGATGTTGGAGTAGCTTCGCACGAACTTTCGGTAGTAGTTCGTCAATCCAAGGAATGATCGTAGTTCTGTCACCTTGGTAGGGGGTTTCCACTCCACAATAGCTTGGATTTTTGACACATCCATCCGAATCTGGCCTCCTCCCACAATGTGTCCAAGGAACGGCACCTCTTGCTCTGCGAACGCGCACTTCTCCTTTTTCACGAAGAGTTGGTTCTCCTTCAGCACCCGAAACACCTTTCTCAAGTGTTGGATGTGCTCTTCCAAAGTGCGACTATATATCACAATATCATCAAGGTATACTACCACAAATTTATCGAGAAACTCTCAAGTACCTTGTTCATCAACGTGCAGAAGGTCGCTGGGCATTGGTACAAGTTGCAGAAGGCGACGTCTCTTATACACATCTAGGCACCGTGATCGCGTCACACATGCTGTTCGTGTTCGCCGCCTTCGCAACGCTGCACTGCCAAGATTCCCGACCTTAGGTCCAATTTGGAAAACCATCGTGCACCTCCAAGTTGGTCGAACAAGTCGGCAATAAATGGTATGGGGTATTTGTTCTTCACCGTCAGTTTGTTCAAGGCCCTGTAGTCTACGAACATCCACGACGGGTCCCTGAGGATGTGCGTCTGGAACAGTACTGGGGCACCAAATGGAGACTTTGAGGGTCCGATGTACCCCGCATCCAAGCAACTCCTTCAATCTTTTCTTAGCTCGCGAGCTCGGAAGGGCCACCTGCGATGGTTCCCTATCGCATGTCCCCTTCGAAGGGATCAACTCGATCTAGTGGTCTACTTCTCTCTTAGGAGGCAATTCCTTCGGCAGCTCTGCAGGCATCACACTCAATTGAACTCCTCCAGTACAACGCAACCACCTCAGGCACCTCCCTTTGGATATCTCCCTCATCTACCTTCAGGGTTGCGAGGAAGGTTGGCTCCCCTCGTTTCAACCCGCTGCATATTTGGATGGCAGATAGGGTCTTGTGATCCCTTCCAGACTCCCTCTTTAGAGGTACCACACATTGGTATTGCGAATCCAGAATGCATATACAAGGAAGCAAAGATACACATAAGATGTGTCTAAGCGCTCAGAGTGGACCTTCATCAACATGACCCATCATCAAGGGGGATTACCTCAAGTGAAGTCTTGCCCTTCCATTGCCCCATGGCTACATCCACGTTGCTTGCCAACCCATGGACAGGGACCTCCTTGGTGTTGACGGTCTTCAAGGTGCCCATGCCTTTCCCCACTTGAAGGTTGAGTTTCTTGGCGGCCTCGATCGAGATGAAGAAGTCAGTAGCTCCAGTGTCCACTAGAGCGCTTAGATTGTGGCCCGCTATCTCCACATCGGCGACACTGAAGCAAGACATCAAGCCCCTCTTCTTGTGCGACTTCTTCACCTTGATGGTATTTAGGATCCGTAGTGAACCCAATTGCTTTTCTTCTGCGTTATCTTCTTCCATGGCCATGGCTGCTAATTTTGCTTTTGCTGGACATTCTCGCGCCATGTGTGGACCGTCGCAGAAAAAGCATTTCATTGGTCGCTTGCCCTTGTCTTTTGTTATGAACGACTTCTCTTCGTTCTTGGAAGGGGACCTCTCCCTTGCTCCCCCACCAAATTCTTTGTACCTCTCCTTCACAATCTCCTTACCCTTTGGTTTGGAGAAGTTAGGTTTTTCCTTTGGTGCGGTTGGCTTCTCCCGTGGCTTGAACTCCAAGAGAGACTCAGCCACTGACATTGCGTTGGATAGATTATCCACATTCCTTCTTTCCAGCTCCAACCGTGTCCACGGCTTTAGTCCATCCATAAACTGGAAAAAGGCATCCTCCTCGCTCATACTTTGAATTTGCAGCATCAATTGGGAGAACTCTTTCACGTACTCCCTAACTTCACCCTTCATCTCCAGTCGCGAAGTTTTGCACGAGCGTCCCTCTCTGCATATTGAGGGTAGAAGTAGCTGCGAAACTTGTCCACAAATTGATCCCAAGTAGTAATAGCAGGAGTGAACATCTAGATGTGTATAAGAGGTGAATTATAGACATCGCCACCATAGCAAAGCATAATCCGTCAAGTATGATGAGGCAAGATTTACCTTTTGTTCATCGATCCGAATTCCTACATTTCAGAAATACTGCTCCATGGACCACAGGAAGTTGTCCACTACCTTGGCCTCCCTATGTCCATTGAACTCCTTGGGCTTTGGAGCGTCTGATCGGGGTGTAGGCTGTAGCATCACCGTCCCGTTGGCAACCGCTCCTCTCAAGGCAATCAATTCTGCCTTGAGTGCCTCAAACTCCTCTCGCATAGTAGCAACTTGGTCTTGCTCCGTACGTATGACTGCAATCTCGTCCTTGATGGACACCAATTGCCTCCAGACTTTCGAACCTCTGTGGCCAAACTATCCAATAGCACCATTCAAGGCACCCTGCATTTCTCCCAAAGGTCTTCGCTAATGGACTGAGTGGAGTATATACAATTAAGAACCATTATTCTCCAATGATATATCTACATACCTATACAAGTATATACAGTTTCTCCACACGAGCAATGGCAACTCCAAGACATCTCTTGATGGTTCTCGCCCCTTCCTGTCCTTCTTTGTCTGAGGAATCTCCTCATGACACACGTCGGATGAAGTTCCAGCCATAGTGTCTTCTTGCCAAGCACTTGCTACAAAACTCGCTCTGATACCACTTGTCACGGGCTCACTCTTTTTAGTGCTCCCAACCCGTGCGGCACCTAGGTTTTCACCCTAAGTCAGCCTTTCTCACACTTGCAACAAAAGAAGAGAGAGAAATGAGAGAAAATATAACTCTGTATATTCAATTGCTCAACTTCTGAGGTGTGTTACAAATGAGGGGGTTGGCCTCTTTTTATACTTGCAAGAGAAAATTCTACACATACTAGATGTGTGAGACAGTCTAATATTTGAATCTACATAATTCTAGAGGGTTCTAGAATGTTCCTTGAATCTAATACAAGCCTTTGGACTTGTATAAGAGGCCAAACCTCTTGGTCCAAATGTGCGGGCCGTGTCACTAGGCACATAGAAGATAAATAGAAATAAGATGCAAATAACATATGCTATTCTCATAAAAGAGAATTCTTAATTATTTGACAAGAAATGAAATTTATATAGTGTTAAAACAAATGAAAAATAATAATAAAAAATAAAAAGAAAAGAAAAGTTGAAAGTAATTACAACGAAAAGAGCAAAGATATTAGATATATATTTAAAATATATTTTTTTTCATAAATAAAACTCAACAAGTAAAAGTTTTATACTTGTACTTTATGTAATTATTAATTGATTACTCATTTATTTTAAAAATTTAAAATTTCTAACAAATTAAGAATATTACTTGTGCAAAGCACCTAGTGCATCTTTCTACTCTCTCTCTTTCTCTTTATATATATATATATGCACGCGCACACACACACACAAGGCTAGATCATGCAATTAAAAAGTGCAAACAGTCAAAAAAATCATTCAACTTTACAAAAGTGACAAATTTGGTAAATTAATTATTTTTAGCAATCCCATTACTCAACTTCTAAAATTGAATCACTAAGGTCATTCGGTCTATTCGCTCTGTTAAATGCATTATTTAGTCAGACTTGTGATTTTTACATGTTCGCTTTAGAAGGAAAAATTATCTGAAAAGGCAAATGTTTAAAGAAAAATATTACGTGAATGAAATATGAAGTTAAACTTCTTGAGACTCTAAACTATGTATTCTAAAACTTAAATGGAATCATATGTCTTCTCCAGCAACTATCATCGTCTTCTCCAAGCCATCGTCGTCTTCCATTTCTTATAACCACCATCATTTTTCTTTTCTATTTTTTCTTGCTCTTTTAAATCTTAAACAAATCAAGTAAAATTTACATCAAATTGGTTCTCATAACAAATACAGAAACATATATTACATAATTAAACAAAACACCACAAAGGTACTTGAATTAAAAGTAAATATGAAAACCTACTTTGAAAAATTCATTTGCACTTTTTGCTTTACTTTTCTCTAATTTCCAACAAAGAAAAATCATAAAGCATAGAGTATCAGTGGTGAAACTCTATGTGGCAGTGCTCAGCTTTCTGATTTTGTTTGAAATTTGAAAATGGCAAAGGGTGACGAACCTCTACATGTCTTGCATGATTGGTGACCCTCTGGCTATATTTGGCCTATTTTACTGTCAAATTCATTTTCTTCGTGAAAACTAGAGCTAGGATCTAGAAATTTTAACCAATCTCTATGGCAACGACATGTGGTAGTGTTGCCAAGGCTAGATTTATATGACCACTTGATTAAAGGAACTTCAAAATGACGTATTTTTAACCCCTAAATAACAACAATATTTAGTTTTTTTTTTTTTAAAAATTTACACCTTAAGGACACATAAAAGTCACATTTTATTACCAAATGTACTATTTTATAGAGGAAATAGACCAAATAACCTCAACGATTTATTTGTAAAGGCTGAGTGACCAACTTGGCAAAAATAATAGTTAAGTGACAGAATAAGCCACACTTATAACAAGGTATTTAACGAATTTAAGAAAGATCAAAAGTTGTATTAATTGCATCAATGCATATTTTCGTTATATTAATTGGCAAATACATAATGTGAAGTATCTAAAACTTTTAGTGCAATGCCAAAATCAATGACCTAATATTATACTTTTACTGGAGTAACTATGATTATATTTGTATAATAAGGGTTTGTGTTTGGTCAATAAAAAGTTTCTCGACTTATATGACTTAATTTATCTGACTTTCGACTTAAAAATTTTAAATTAAAAAATAAGTCACATAAAATCAAATTCAACTAAATTCGAGTCTTTTAATTTCAACTTATTCGATCAGTAAATTGAACAAAACGTGAAAAGATTCTTGATTTTATATATTCAGAGTTCTAGGGAATCATTAATCCAAAAACATGACCATACTATAAATTAAATAAATCAAATATTATAAGTCAGTAATGGTAAACTATGCTCACAATCATTATAACCAAAAAACATAAATAAACAATGAAATCAATTAAAAATTCAGTGAGGCAACAATCATATCAAGCTTCAAGAGCAAATAATGCTTAATGCTTAAAAAATATGTGAGTGCGTAATTCATTATGTGTATAGATTAAAAGTTAAGATCTATGACTATAAGTACAAAATAATAAAATGAAGTTTACAGTGTAATACATGTACTTTGCGTACATATAATATACCTTAACACAAACACAAAGTATATATATATACACACACCACACAAACACACATACAAATCTACATGCATACATTTTGTATATGTAGATAGATCATATAATTATATATGATTACTTAAGTCTATAGATTAAGAATATGTTAGTAATTTATTTATATAATATAGTTATTGATAATTAAAAAAAATGTTATATTTATAAGTTTAAAATATATGCACACAAATTATATCTTTTGTAACACGTATTTATTTTACATATATAAGCTACACAAATTTTTATATATGTATATACTTGTATAGGTATGTAGATATATCATTGGAGTATATATGGTTACTTAATTGTATATGTACTAAAAGTAATTAGCAATGCATTTAATATAGTTACTGAACTAAAATTGTTATTTAATAGTTATGCACATATATTAATGAATAAATGTATAAATTGTACATAAAATAAAGTGTTATATTAATAACTTGACAACTATATTTTAAAAAAATATTTAAGACTAAGTGTTAAATAATATTATCAAATTATAAATCATACTAATCATGACCATAATTTAAACAAAGTCCTTCAAAGCATATATACACACACATATATATACATATATGTTAAAATATTTTTTGTAAGTAATATATTAAAATATTATTATAATATGTGGCTGAAAAAATTACTTAACATGTAATTGTTTGACTTATTTAACGAGTATTTGATTGGAAAATTCAATCGATTTGTTCGATTGAAAACCATGAACTAATCAAATATTAGATTAGTTATTGATCAATAGATTAACTGGGAAATTTAGTCAAAGTCAGGTCGATGAGTCAATTACTTAATCTTCTTTGATTTAAAGTCAACTCAAAAATCAACAAAATCATTTCAACTTGACTTGACTCGTTAGTTTGACTTGATTGAACTTTTTCATATACCTAAATTAAAGTACATTTAATTAAATAAACTACTTTTTTTAATTAAAGTTGATAGTAGTTTTCTATTGACTACTACCAGTTTTGGTTCAAGAGAAAGGTCCCTCATTTTCTATTTTTGCTGATGTTTTCGATGGTAAGGTAATTAAATGCTTGCAAGGACGTGACTGGAGGAAAAGCAAACCAAACAAGCTTTGCAACTTTGAGTGTTGTATTGTGTATATAGTATTGATTTACTTTGTCAAAAAAATTTAAATAAACTAATTAATTACATTAAAAATATTAAATAGGGTTAGTTGTAGTTTGTACCCTTAAACTATCCCAGTTTTGCACTTAACCTCCCAAAATATGAATTTCAGCAATTTAATACCTCAAACATAAGGTTTTTTGCACTTTACATAATTTGACCAATGTAACGACAAATGTATCCTCATCATCTTATCCAACATCCCAAAATACTCTTCTCAAGGCATTATAAGGTAATGCAAAACCTCTACCTCAGCACCACTGCAATCCACCAATAGATTAGAAACACAATTTCCATCCTCCATTCTTCATTGGCTCTCGCTGACCGCCATGTGCGCTCTCTCCCACTTCCCTCTTCCCAATCTTTAGAGGGAAGTGACTGTGACTTTGGAAAATCTAAAACAAGGGTGGTTTTGGTAGCAATTTCTAGTGAATTTGCCCATTTCTCAGCTCTCACTTTACTCTTCTTCTACCTCATAAACACACCGGATAAATAAACATCAGACAAAAGAAAAAAACTTCACACATTTACGATCAAACAAAACTGATATAAAATCACACAAAGACGCACACAAGGGAATAAAAAAGACGAAAACAAGCCGACCGATTCATATCTCTAATACTAAAGTATTTTATTTTTTGTTTGGTTGCTGGCCATTACGTGTGGGTCTTAATACCTGGTGTTATTGGTGGTTGCAAGTGGAGGCTGAAGCATTTGAAAGTGAGCTTGGCAGTGTCGTTATAAGAAATTATAACCTATGTATGTATAAGAGAAATGGAAACTATTTTGAATTGGAGCTAACAATATTCTATGACATTCAAGACGAATAGAGAATTCAAAATGTCAATTGAATACTAAAGTGAATGTTATCATAAGTTTAAAAAATATGAAAAAAATATCAATATATTCTATATGCATGCACATTTTGAACAATATGTTAGCAAAAATTAATTGTGATTGAAAGTTATATAAAATCTCATTTAAAATAATAACGTATCAATTTGGATATCTTTAGAATAATCTACATATTTTTCATTAACATTTTGTGCATTTTAAAGTAGGATAAATTATTTCTTTCATTAACACTGATGCATTTCAAAACAACATAAAGAAGAACTTATTATTTTTAAATTTTTATAATGATTTTAACAAATTGTATGATACCTAATTGTAATATGGAAAATATATTTGTTTATTCTATTTAGAATTTTATATATGTGGAAGACATAAATTTTGTTTGATATCTTTGTTCTTTACGCTTTAATTAGGCTGAATTTTTCTTCTTTTTTTTTAAATTTAAAATTAATGATTTTCATATGTTATTTGATTTCTATAATTTTGTTTCCATAATAAAAGTAATTTCATCACACTTCATCGATAAAATGATATTTGATACTTTATAGTGAATTTATCTTTTCCGTAATAATACAGAATATATAGATATAAAAAGTTCAATACTATGGAAAACATTTTTATCTATAATTAATCAAGTCATTAATGTGTCATTATAGAAATGAATTAATTATTCTTTCATACATCATTGGTGTAAAAATTTTTCTACATAATATAGATTCATGTCTCGTGTGCATTGTTTAAATTTCATATGTCATCTTTGCATATATGGCCTACATCTACCCCCGATGGTGTAGAAATTTTCTACATCAACAGTGTATAAAAGATTAGCCCAACATAGAAATTTTAGTTAAAGTGCATAAAGAAGAAATAGTAATAAGATAAATATAATGCATCATTCTCATAAAAGAAAAGGTTTATTTAAGTATTTGAGAAGAAAGAAATTTTATATAATGTTGTATTGAATAACAAATAATAATACAAAAATTCAAAGAATTTTTTTTTTTTTTTTTTGCTTGCTCAAAACCCTTGGGGCAATTTTCTTAAAGAAACATAATGTGAAGTCTTTAGGCACCCCCTAATCTTAATGAAGGTGTGCCTATTGAATGTCAAAAAATACCGCCTGTGAGGAAAGGAGGTACATCTTGAGAGGTAAAATGAACATCACAATTCAAATGTTTACCACCCTCTTTTGTTAGCTAAAGAGGGTATAAACATTTGAATTATGATATTCATTTTTCTTCTCAAGATGTACCTCCTTTCCTGACTGGCTATATTTTTCTAGATTAAATTGGCACTCCTTCGATAAGATTAGGGGATGCCTAAAGAATTCACTTTACATTTCATTAATAAAGTTTCCCCAAGGGTTTTGAGCAAAAAAAAAATCAAAATAGAAAAAAGAATACTGATAGTAATTACGAAAAAAACAAAGATATTTAAAATATGTAACTTTTGATAATAAAAAATGTCTGCGAATAAAATTTTCATATTTAGTACATGTTCTATATTATCATTCATTGATTATTCATTATATTTTAAAAAATAAAATTTTCATCAAATCATAAATGTTACACATGCGAAGTACATGCTTGTTTCTAGTTATCAAAATTTTGGCTTTTGGCCAAGGCAACAAAATGCTTAACAAGAAAATATTGCGTGGTGTATAGATATCAAGTAGTAAAGCATAAAGTGGTCAAATGTAATTAATGACCTTGAAATTTTCCATTGAGTCTTATTTAGGAAGGCAATTTATAGTAGATTTCCTTACCACATTTATTAATATTTTCAATGCTATTCAAATATCTAAATAGCTAAGTAGAAAAATTGAATTATTAGGCCATAGTATACAAAGATATAAGCATAGGCATAAAAAACCAACCACCTATAAATACTCTTGTTTTTCAAGATTAAAACTATCTCAATTAGTTTCTTTTCTAATATTTCCATAGTCATTTGTCATGATGCAAAACTTAACCAAGGGCTGTCAAAGGGTTGCTATGGAGAAAATTCAAAATCCAAACAACTTATTTGCAACTTTCTCAAAGCGCCAAACTAGTCTTTTCAAAATGGCGAATTGTTCAGATAAATATTGATAAGGCAATTCAATTCACAAAAAAAGTAATAAATAAACCTTAATAATCCTAATCAACACTTGCACGCTTGCAAGGATACGTGGTAAGTTTGCAGATTGCGTGAGTAAGGGTCATTTCCAGCAAGGACTACGGAACAAGTAATAGGGTTCATGAACCTATTTCTAGTTAAATAAATTAATTACAAGATTTTGTTTTCTACCTAACTATATTAAATTCTCACCACTAGAAAATAAGAACAATTACCAAATCTAATTAAAGCTAAAGAAAGTGATAAATTTTACCAAAATCAAACTTCAATTAGGAATCTAGAAAAGTAAACGCAATGAGATTAAATTAAAGCCACGTAATTGCAATAAAAAGCTGGAATTGAATTGAATATAAATAAAGAAATCAAACTCAATAATTGTAACCAGGACAAGAGTTGATGAATCTTGAAATTTTGATAAGAAAATTAGAAACCCTAATCTAATGATATACTCTAATGATTTAATATCTAACTATAACTAATGACTACTAAGTGCTCAACTCCTCTCTACAATGAGGTATTTATAGGGAATATTAGGGTTAAATCCCTTCTCCAATATTAGAAACCTGAAAGCCCGCAAAAAGGAGTCCAACTAAAAAAAAAAAAGGCTACTAAAATAACATATTTTGTTGGAGCATACTGCATCATGCACACATGTGCACAGATGCCTCGTGCATGTGCGCATTTTACACAAGCAACCAGTGCCTCTCTGGAGTTTACGCACATACGCAGGGTTTGGGCTGCGCATGTGCATGACTTCCAAAACACCTGTTTCTAACTTCCACCTCAATTTTGACCTTGATTTTGATGGAATTTTAACAAAAAAAAACTCAAAACAAGAAAGCTGTAGCTTTTTCTCTTATCTTTTCCAATGCATCTTGAATCAACTCGATTGAATCTTAGACAAGAAAGTTATGCTCAAAGTACCGAACAGTGTCCGAATTCACTCCTCACCAGTGTACGCTTTTTCATTCTTGTGACTTTTCGCTAACTTTTTGATCATTTTGACTTATTTTTCATTCAAAACTTGCACAAACTAAAAATAAAACAATTAAGTTCATAAGTCACTCAATTATTGCTTGCACCACATGAAAACGCAATAAGAATGATACATAAAATATAAGATCATTTATGAGCTTATCAAATACCCCACACTAACCTTTTGATCGTCCTTAAGGAAAAATAAAATTAAAACAGATAAGCTCATCACAAATAAACTCAACACATCTCAACAATTGTCCGCATAAACAATCAAGTACCAATCCACCATCAGGAGTAATCTAAGAACTCAAGAGTTCAAATGCCAATAAAATTCTAGACATGAAATCCGGTATGTGTGTGTATGAATATAGCCATTCAATAAAAACTCAAATTTCGAGACACTCATATTAAATCATGCAAACTCTTAAATTTTTCTAAAAACCTTATAGCTCACTTTTCTTACACCTCTCTATTAATACAGACAGCCAACTCAATTTAATTCAAGTAGGACTTTCTAGCTTGTAACGTTAGGCTAGGGCATTGGTTAATCAAAGAAGGGGTAAGGATATCACAAAACAAACAAAAAAGCTTTAAATTTAATGCTGGCCACATATCAAAATAAAACTTCCTTCTC